>JARYGA010028338.1:0-600000 GCA_030545235.1 Helianthus tuberosus | reverse complement strand
TTCCCCCACGAAGAACGTAATTCTACGAAGAACCTGGTTCTTCGTTGATTGGTTCTTGATGAATCACTAGGGTTCTTCGTCACACTCATTCTCGACGAAGAATAGTTCGTCGCCATAGGGTTTTTCGCCAAGGAGGCATCCTACGAAGAACTGGTTCTTCGTGGAGATGCTGCAAGTGAACAAACAAATAGTACATTTTAAACAGTATGGTTTCAGATAGTTTATGAGTTGCATGAGGATGATAATGTTTTAACGATGCATATTAATAATAGTAAATATGAACGAGGAACCTGGTTGGGCCTGTGAGTAGTAAACTCACCTGTTAAACGTTATTATGCGTCATGCATATGGGATGTGGACTTGTATGCGTTTGAGTATTTGCTATGTGTTATACGGTGATCTTTGCGATGAATGCAAACTGTGAAAATACGTGACTTAATTGATTATGAAACTGATTTCATTGGTAACCACCAAGCAAATCTAAGGTGAGTTCATTTCTCTTAAGCATGCGTCCCGGTGGGTGGGACAATCAAACGGGTATTCCTGAGAGGAATAAGTCTTTTATGGGTAAAAACTGGGATGTTAGATAATACACTCATGTCCTATCACCTTAAGTCCCATCTTATACCGAATTAGTTACCTGAGAGGTAACGGGGTATTAGTTAATAGCGCTATTAGGCTTGGCAACCTCACACCGTACCTGAGAGGACAGGCATGAACTAATGACCTTAACCACGACCAATGCATAGATAGCGGGCATTGGGGACTGGAAAAACAATCTGGAGCCATCTTGTACGGTACTCGAGTTATTATCAACATTATTAATAATCTGGACTAATCTCTTGGCAATTAACGTTTTCATAAAACTATGAACTCACCAGCGTTGTCTGATACACTTGTTGCATGCTCGTAGGTCATTAGATTCTACAGATGAGGAACTTGCTGTCTGGGATTGCTGGAGTAGTCATGGGTCGAGTCTTTTGTGAATACATGATAATACATTTGGTTTTCATTTATTTGGTTTTGAAACACTGAATGATAACTTACCTTATGCTTCCGCTGAACATGTTAAACTTGGATTATGTTTATGAATGTTTTATCATAATGAATGGAAACTTTATCTAATAACTTGATATTAGTTCAATGTGATTGGTGGCCAGATCCTGGTACGTCACACCTAGCTTTTCCGCATGTGGTGTTTTGGGGGTGTGACGCTATAGGTCGATGTGTTGTGTTGCCCGCGTCCTTCACAGGGGGGCCTAGGCATATGATACAACAATATCAAGATGTGATGGCAATTTGTCGTTGGGCTGGTATTCCAGATCTTTTTGATATCGAAAATCGTTTTGATACATATGAATCACCCCAAAACAATTGAAAACAGTAAAATAGGGGAACTATGTACTCACATGAAGTGCAAAGTATCCTCAATCAATAGAACTTCAACACACTCAAGTAAACCAGAGATATCAAGCAGCACCTAGTAATCGAACCACTAGTCAAATAATCAACACCTTAATCGGAAGATCGGATAGAATGAGGTCTTGTAAACCAAATGAGTGTTGGAACTCATGTGATATGGTTTAACAAAGTCTACATTCTAGATTGGAACCTAACCTAAGTGCTTTTGACCCATTACGACCCATTAAGGTAGCTTACGCTACTTTAACGCGTCATGCGCGCATAAGTGCGCCCGAGACGTCTAACTAGTCCTATGACAAGTATTATATGCCTAAACATCTTTAAATATGTTCCATAATCAGTTACATGACAAAAGTTTGTGTTACATATGCTTAATTACCAATTATGCATGAAAAGGGCATTTTGGTCATTTACCTAAGGCATATAATTTACCTATCATACAACTACTTAAACTAAGTGACCATAAGGTATAACCTCGGAAGGTTATTCCCTATGCAACTATGGTCACTAAACATGTTTGGTCAGATCCTAATGATCGACCAAACGGGTTGAGTTTGAAAGTCTAAGCGGGTGTTTAGTCCGCTTGACTTACGACTCTACACAAGCACTAAACTAAAAGTGATGAGCTAAACATGCTAAGACATGTTTAGTTAAGTTAGAAAACAGGTTTTGATATAAAAACAAATGGTTTTGATACCCAAGAGTAGTTTGGTTACAAAATACGCGAGAATGCGCATTTTGGCCGAAACTACGACTCGTCACTGAGCCTAGATAACGTGGTAATCAGTAGGTATAGTCACTAGGGACTATAACCATCATGATTACGCTCACGTTATGAAGTTCAAACAAACTTCGCATTGACCATAAAGTGGTCAATGCAGAAAGTCAAATGCAGTTTGACTTTTAAGCTAAAAACACATAAAAAGAACGAAGGAGTACTTACAGAAGGTCCCCGTAAGTTTGATTTTCCAATTATTCTCAGGTATGAAGTGGTTAACACTTCAACTTAGAGAAATCTCAGAAAAATCAAGTGGGTTTTGCAAAGAAATGGTGGGGGGTATTTATAGATTTGGCACAACCGTTAAGATCGTTCATCGTAAAATGAGCTTCAATCTAGATCGTACACATGTGGCCCATGGTTTTGGGATACTAGGGGTGCCCCAAAACCAGCAAACGGTATTGAAAATGTTACAAAATAGACCCCCAAGTTCGATCCCATTGCTGAAAAATGCAGAAAATCATGTTTCTGTCCAGATCAGGTGCTGACGCTACACCACGGGAAAGACAGGAGGTGGTGGTGTAGTGCCACCAGGTAACAGATCCAAACTTTTTGCCAAAATGGCAGAAATGGTCCCTGCACATGTTTAAGGCCTTTTTCGATGCGTTTAAACCCCATTAACCCCATTTTAAGGCTCTAAAATGAAGTTAAAGTATAGGGAACATGAAACATGCTCAAAAACATCTCGGATGTCGGTTCGTTTGGTCGTACGGTTGCGTTATTCGGTTAATTACGACGGAAGTCGTAACGAACATTAAAACGATCCAAATTACGCGACGAATGGAATTTTATCAAGCCAATCACTAAAATAAAATATTTTAATGATTATATAAATTTTTGGATGTCCGGATATATTCAGAACGTGAGATATGCGCGAAAATGCAAACTTGTGCACTTTTTGACGCTTTTAGTCCCTGAATGACCAATAAAGTTTATTTTAGCATACCGAACCCCTCAAAGCCTATTTCTAAGCTATGTAAAGGATATTTAGGGTATGTTTAACTTATAATCAAGTTCCAGAATGTTCGTTACTATACAAATCGGTATAGTTTCGCAGTTTGACACAAATAGTCCCTTCGATCGAACAAGCTTGATTTCAACACACCAAACCATCCAAAGCTTATTTCTAAGTCATGTGGAGGTTATTTAAGGTATGTTAAGCCTATGTCACTATTCCGGAGTGTTTGTCGTGTTATACTGACTGCATTTACGCACCAGTTTGTGTATAACCTTCTAGAAAGCGATTTAAAGCTTGAAATTGGAATCAAATCAAATTGTAAAATCATCAGACACAATTACACATATAAGAACACCAAAACACATATAATAACACCAAATCACATTGTTTTATTAATAATCAACATTGTTTTACATTATACATTGATTACAGAACACAACTGTCACAATTTTGACGGTATCCTTTTGAAATGCTTTATAATATAGTATAGATAATTCAGTGATATGAAGGTGAATGTTTCATTATGGGAACACTTGGTGTATCAGTTTACCGATTATTATATTCGAAGAAATGCAAAAAATACAGTTGTTATTGTGACAACCCGAATTTTCAAGGTTCGCATTACTTGATTTCTTGACTCTAGCTCGTGTAGCTACGTTTCATATTTCATAATAAAACCGAGCCTATGCTAGTCACACTTGGGATAATGTCAATCTTTTCACAAATGAGGTGGTGTTTAGTGGCGGAATGTGGAGTAATACATTTTAGAGGACGTTTATGTTAAACCCGATCGCACACTGTTTCCTTAAACCGCACATGTGATGCACTTTCTTGGCCCAGTCCTTTTGGTGTCCAAACTAAGCAAAGCCCATGTGGGGTTCGGCCCAGTTGGTTCGAAAAATACAATAAGGGATGCATGGCCCGCTGATGTCTTGGATAAACACATAGAAACCATAGCAAACCCTAGACACTTCTCTCCTTCTTCCCCTTGAAGTTAACGACAGCCCTTCCTTCATGATTGAAGCTCTCTTCTCGTCTCTAACACTCTTCCTAGTGTTCCATAATCTGGTTAGTATATATACCTTGTGATGATCGAATTCCTTTTAATTTCGTGTGACCATGTTTCTGTTCATTTTGGTCCGTATGAACAATCATGGAAGGTGTTTATGTGTGGATGTGTACGTATGTGTGTAGATTAAAACATGACTCTAGGTTTTGGCTGTAAACGGAGTTGAACTGGATGATTGTGGCCATAGTGTTCGATCCTTAATGTATTTATGTTCATGAATCTGATTAGGTGTGTTACATGATATGTGATGTGGATTAACAACGTAGGTTTGTATGATGATATGTACTTGTTTAAAATCCATGCACGTTAGGAGTAATGAGTATCATTAGATGATGATTTAGGATTTCATAATGATGAGCAATGATGGATGATTATGTTATTGGATCTAAATTGAATGATTGGTTGCCATGTTAAATGCCATCGATAATTAATTGAGATAATGGAATGAAAACTGATTAGCCATAAATCAAGGAAAAGTGAAACCGACATGGCTGTAGTCGCACATTTCTACCTTGGTCGCACAACTGGTTGGGCAAGCTTTGTAAACTAGATCTCACACTTTTGGCCCAATTGCACAAGAACATCTGATCGCACAAGATGTGTAATCGCACAACATGAGTTAAACCGCACAATAGAATGGGCCGGAGTGTACAAATCCAAGCGAGTCGCACAAGTTTCACTCGTGGGCTATTAGCTCAACTGGGCCGCACACTTCTATGTGGGCCATTAGTTGATGGGTTGTACCCTAAGCATGAATCGCACAAATGTAACCAACTCGCACACGCCCAGCCCGTCGCACACCTCTGTTGGGCCTGGGTTTAACCGGGCCACACAATGCCTTAGACGTATATATATATACACTTGTACCGCACACTTATATCAGATTAATTGTATTGGACCGCACTGTATAGGCCACACACCTCGATGATGCATGCTATGACCTGTTAAGTGTTTGTTGGAAACATGAACTTGTAAATGCAAACCTGTATGAGGCACAAACATCTGTTATGCGAATGTATGATGCTAATGGACTAATAAGTAGCATGGTTAACTGGTATGACATGTATAATGATATGTGCTTTACTTGTTCACTACTTGTATAATATAATACGTGATTTATGTGTACACAAAACTGACGGTCACATGGTAACCATATTAGGATTTGGTTGACCAACTGTAAAGAAGTAATTAGTCTTACCGAGCAAATCTAAGGTGTGTTCACTTCTCTTGAGCATGCGTCCCGGTGGGTGGGACAATCAATCGGGTATTCCTGAGAGGAATAAGTCTTTTCTGGGTAAAAAACTTGGATGTTGGATAATACACTCATTTCCTATCACCTTAAGTCCCATCTTCTATCGAATAGTTACCTGAGAGGTAACGGGGTATTAGTTGATAGCGCTATTAGGCTTGGCAACCTCACACCATACCTGAGAGGACGGGCGTGAACTAATGACCTTAATCAGGACCAATGCTTAGATGGGGGGCATTGGGGACGGGCAAAACAATCTGACTCCATCTTGTACGGTACTCGAGTTATTATCAACATTACTTTCGGAATTGTTATTTAACTGGATTAAACACTTGGTAACCAAATGATTTCATAAAATTGTGAACTCACCAGTGTTGTCTGATACACTTGTTTGCATGCTCACATGTTATAGATATGTGCAGATGTGGAACTTGTTGTCTGGGAAGCTGGAGTGGTCATGGGTCATGAAACATGGAAACACGAGACGAGTTTAATAAATGTCATACACTAGGTTTACGAAATACGTAACTGACGATTTATGCTTCCGCTGATCACGTTGAGTTATTCTTTATGTAATGTAACACTTTGTTTAAATGAATGAAAGTTTCTAATTAAAATCTTGTATGAGTTCTATATGATTGGTGGCTAGATCCTGGTACGTCACATGCCTCACGGGGGTTTCCTCTTGGGGTATTTTTTGGGGTGTGACAGATTGGTATCAGAGCCACTGGTTATAGTGAACTTGGTTTTAAAATGTTTTTATAAAACCAGACTATAATCGAATAATTCTAAATGCGACCATGACACTCAGCTCCAGATTGCAAGGTTCGTCTCTCGTTTACTCATTGCACTGCATAACTAGTGAACACTTTTGTATGATATTGCATGTGATAGCACATTTAGCACTACAATATGAATTCATGAGTTACTTGCCTGTGTTATGTGTCAAACCCCAAAATACATCGCAGCGGAATATTAAACGTAGTGGAGACGGAAGTTGGTGCCCATTTATATCTTGTCGATTGATGCATTTAATTGTTGGACATTTTAGTATGTTTTAAATGTAAGTTATTCAAACATTACGTTTTAAGACACGACACAACCATGACATAGTTAAGTTGTTTATGATCCTCATGGATCTTATTACATTGTCCCAGAATATTTAAAAACCAGTCCAACATTTTAAGTGATAAAACATGCATCAACAACCACAAGATACGCCATAATTCTCAAAGCCGAACTCAAGTACCGGTAGAACACGTTAAAATCAAGTGTCAACACAAAGGAAGGTGAGTTCACTTATTCGTTTACTAACAAATTTTATTCCAAGGAAAACTTTCTGATTAGGTGTTTATTTAAAAACATCCATGTAATTTTAGAAAGTCCATTTACTTCCTTAATAAAATCCATGGGCCTTCCGTCGGTTCATTACTCCGACAACAGTAATACTGCCCAGGTTTTGTATATTAAATTATTGCGTCAATTTTCAGACTCGTATGTTAGCTAAACGATACGAACTATATATTAACCATGCAGGGATAATCAATGCTAGAAAATAAACATAATATTAATTCATCGTTTGACATTGACACGGGGCAACCGGTCACGACGGGGTTGTCAACCGGTCACGACGGGGTTGTCAACCCGATAGATCTACCAACAATTCATCGCGTGCAATACTTAACTGATTAAACTACATCATGGGCGCAGGGTTCTTTCTCGAAGAACAATATGATGTCTGCCTCACGTACAATATATATATCCTACTAATACGACAATTTAATACACGATGTTGTACGAATCCCCTGAATCCCCATCACTCGAGACCCAGGCCGACATCCGTCCCCCAATCGTACGGTCTTGTATCACTCAAGAAATACCGTACATACAATATTCATTCATCAAAAACGTTTTTCTTCGAAACGTATAACTTATCAAATCTCATATATTTTCAGCAAAAATATATATTTTATAGTAAAAGGTATGTTTTATTTCGAAAACATTATTAAACCCTTTTAACAACGTGTTCCACCCCCAAAATATATAGAAAACAGTAAAAATAGGGGTTTAGTGACACTCACCTTTGGGTGCATATTTTAATACCGCAATGCCAGAGATTGATTTTTCTATATACGTCCTAATATAGGAACAATTCTAAATCAATATACATATTTAACAAAAAAATCCTAAGTTTCTTCGTTTCTTAGGATTATCACATAACTTTGAGATTTTCTCGAAAAATCATCGTTTTTTATTATGTTGGAACGTTAATATATATATATATATATATATATATATGAGTCCATATATATATATATTTATTATTTTGCGACTTGAACGATTTTATTGGTGTCCATTATTATGTAAATCCATTAACTCTCCCGTTTATACGCAATATATCTATGGTTTGCGCGTCGTAGTATATATACATAAACGTTCACATAACTTAACACCGAAACACGTAAAATCTCGTTAACTTATCTGTTTTGTCATTTTTAAAGCAAATATACATAAAACATCTCATATGTACCAAATTTCATGCTCGACAAATAAGTTACACTTTTATTGCAATTTTTACCGTTTCTACCGCACAAAACGCACAAGTATACACGCTGTTGGTGCATGCGTCTGTCGACTTCGTCTGGTATCGAGTCTTGTACGTAGTATGATAGATCATAGCACGGAAATCAAGGAATTATGTTTATAGGTATTTCCGCTTGAAATGGTCAATAACCATTTCAAGCGAAATCACAAGTTCATATTTCGCTTGAATTCATGATTTGTTCATTTCAAGCGAAATCACTTGAAAGTGATTTCGCTTGAGACAGTTTCAAGCGAAATCAGGATTACTATAAATACCTTGTGTGCTAGTTCATTTGTAATAGTTCCGGTCAGTGTAACGAAGTGCTGTTGAAGTGTCCACAGGCTTGTATTTGATCTGAAATCAATATACGGACAGTTTTAAGTGTGAATCTTGCTGAATTGAACTCGATACGTTTGTTTCCGCCACTCGTATTGAGATAAACTCTTCTGATCGACTCGTTCGGGTCTGAAAACGATCCTACAAGTGGTATCAGAGCTCAGGAGGAAGAGTTCATAACAATTCAGCTTCATTTTCTAACTTCTACACCTTCTTTTAAAAATTAAACAAGTTTTCACGGTTAAAAAAGTCTGATTTTCACATATCATATGCGTAATGCTGTTTTAACAAACCCTAGAAAGTTTCAGATCAAAATTCGACCATTTGCTTGACCAATTGGACCAAAATCAGATCGAAAGTATGACATCATGCTGATTTCGCTTGAGAGTTCTGGTTGATTTCGCTTGAAACATCACATTGTTTCTGATTCCGCTTGAAATTGCTCTGTGATTTTGCTTGAATCACCTATTTCGCTTCAAGGATTATTCCTGCTTGAAATTGCTCTGTGATTTCTCTTGAAATCACCTATTCTGTTTGAAGGGTTATTTCGCTTAAGAATAATATTCCGCTTAAAATTGGCAGATTGTGAATTTTTGAAAACTGAAACATGGAGAACGAGTTTTTCAATGCTTTTGCTAGTCCGATATCAATTACATAGAATACGATGCTTGAAAATGAAACTGGAACAACTCAAAAACCGCCTAAGCTTTTGGATACTGATGATTTTAGTGGATGGGCTGAACGATTTGGTAACTGGGTTGAAGCTTATCATTTAGATGCATGGGAACATACTGAAGTTCAATATTTTAGACCAGTTGGTAGCGATCGAGAGAAAATACCAGTTAGAGATTTGAGTGCTGAGGAGAAAAAGAAATACAAAGATGAGAAGTTGATGGTTAGTTTGTTGCAGCAGGCGATAAAAGAAGACATCTTGATTTTACTTCAACATAATGGAACTGCACATTCGATATGGACAGAATTAGAAGCAAAGTTTCTTGGTAGTGATGACATGCTTAAGAACAAAAAGTCATTGATGAAGAAGGAATTCGATTTGTTTCGAGGTTTAAGAAATGAAAGCACCAAGCAGATCATTGAAAGATACTGCAATTTATTGAAAAACATGAACAGATTGAGTATCAGAAAGGATAAAGATGAGTTGATTGAAAAGTTAGCTGATGCGTTGCCACATGATGAGTGGGGCACGTATCTTATGATGTTGAAAAACAAAACGGGTTTTAATGATCTAACATTGAGTGATTTTATTAAACAGCTTGAAGCTCAAGAAATGGAGCAACGAAAGATAGCGAGAATGAAGAACTATGATGGAGAGCAAGACATTGGTTTGTATTACAAAAGTGGTGTTAATGACAAAACCAAATTTTTGCCAAAAGTTGAAACTGCTTTCAATACAACGGGATCTTCTGAAAAGTCATCTCAAGGATCAAGTAACAAGATGGGATTTTCTTCATTTCCATCATTTGATCCACACTTTTCTACAACAAAGAGTGGCAAAGTACTTCAATGCAACATTGCTTTAAACCTTGAAAATGATCAGAATTATACCGAGGAAGTTGCTAGAAAATCAATGCTAGAAAGTTGCTAGAAAATCAATGCTAGAAAATAAACATAATATTAATTCGTCGTTTGACATTGACACGGGGCAACCGGTCACGACGGGGTTGTCAACCCGATAGATCTACCAACAATTCATCGCGTGCAATACTTAACTGATTAAACTACATCATGGGCGCAGGGTTCTTTCTCGAAGAACAATATGATGTCTGCCTCACGTACAATATATATATCCTACTAATATGACAATTTAATACACGATGTTGTACGAATCCCCTGAATCCGCATCACTCGAGACCCAGGCCGACATCCATCCCCCAATCGTACGGTCTTGTATCACTCAAGAAATACCGTACATACAATATTCATTCATCAAAAACGTTTTTCTTCGAAACGTATAACTTATCAAATCTCATATATTTTCAGCCAAAATATATATTTTATAGTAAAAGGTTTGTTTTATTTCGAAAACATTATTAAACCCTTTTAACAACGTGTTCCACCCCCAAAATATATAGAAAACAGTAAAAATAGGGGTTTAGTGACACTCACCTTTGGGTGCATATTTTAATACCGCAATGCCAGAGATTGATTTTTCTATATACGTCCTAATATAGGAACAATTCTAAATCAATATACATATTTAACAAAAAAATCCTAAGTTTCTCCGTTTCTTAGGATTATCACATAACTTTGAGATTTTCTCGAAAAATCATCGTTTTTTATTATGTTGGAACGTATATATATATATATATATATATATATATATATATTTATTATTTTGTGACTTGAACGATTTTATTGGTGTCCATTATTATGTAAATCCATTAACTCTCCCGTTTATACGCAATATATCTATGGTTTGCGCGTCGTAATATATATACATAAACATTCACATAACTTAACACCGAAACACGTGAAATCTCGTTAACTTATCTGTTTTGTCATTTTTAAAGCAAATATACATAAAACATCTCATATGTACCAAATTTCATGCTCGACAAATAAGTTACACTTTTATTGCAATTTTTACCGTTTCTACCGCACAAAACGCACAAGTATACACGCTGTTGGTGCATGCGTCTGTCGACTTCGTCTGGTATCGAGTCTTGTACGTAGTATGATAGATCATAGCACGGAAATCAAGGAATTATGTTTATAGGTATTTCCTCTTGAAATGGTCAATAACCATTTCAAGCGAAATCACAAGTTCATATTTCGCTTGAATTCATGATTTGTTCATTTCAAGCGAAATCACTTGAAAGTGATTTCGCTTGAGACAGTTTCAAGCGAAATCAGGATTACTATAAATACCTTGTGTGCTAGTTCATTTGTAATAGTTCCGGTCAGTGTAACGAAGTGCTGCTGAAGTGTCCACAGGCTTGTATTTGATCTGAAATCAATATACGGACAGTTTTAAGTGTGAATCTTGCTGAATTGAACTCGATACGTTTGTTTCCGCCACTCGTATTGAGATAAACTCTTCTGATCGACTCGTTCGGGTCTGAAAACGATCCTACAAGTGGTATCAGAGCTCAGGAGGAAGAGTTCATAACAATTCAGCTTCATTTTCTAACTTCTACACCTTCTTTTAAAAATTAAACAAGTTTTCACGGTTAAAAAAGTCTGATTTTCACATATCATATGCGTAATGCTGTTTTAACAAACCCTAGAAAGTTTCAGATCAAAATTCGACCATTTGCTTGACCAATTGGACCAAAATCAGATCGAAAGTATGACATCATGCTGATTTCGCTTGAGAGTTCTGGTTGATTTCGCTTGAAACATCACATTGTTTCTGATTCCGCTTGAAATTGCTCTGTGATTTTGCTTGAATCACCTATTTCGCTTCAAGGATTATTCCTGCTTGAAATTGCTCTGTGATTTCTCTTGAAATCACCTATTCTGTTTGAAGGGTTATTTCGCTTAAGAATAATATTCCGCTTAAAATTGGCAGATTGTGAATTTTTGAAAACTGAAACATGGAGAACGAGTTTTTCAATGCTTTTGCTAGTCCGATATCAATTACATAGAATACGATGCTTGAAAATGAAACTGAAACAACTCAAAAACCGCCTAAGCTTTTGGATACTGATGATTTTAGTGGATGGGCTGAACGATTTGGTAACTGGGTTGAAGCTTATCATTTAGATGCATGGGAACATACTGAAGTTCAATATTTTAGACCAGTTGGTAGCGATCGAGAGAAAATACCAGTTAGAGATTTGAGTGCTGAGGAGAAAAAGAAATACAAAGATGAGAAGTTGATGGTTAGTTTGTTGCAGCAGGCGATAAAAGAAGACATCTTGATTTTACTTCAACATAATGGAACTGCACATTCGATATGGACAGAATTAGAAGCAAAGTTTCTTGGTAGTGATGACATGCTTAAGAACAAAAAGTCATTGATGAAGAAGGAATTCGATTTGTTTCGAGGTTTAAGAAATGAAAGCACCAAGCAGATCATTGAAAGATACTGCAATTTATTGAAAAACATGAACAGATTGAGTATCAGAAAGGATAAAGATGAGTTGATTGAAAAGTTAGCTGATGCGTTGCCACATGATGAGTGGGGCACGTATCTTATGATGTTGAAAAACAAAACGGGTTTTAATGATCTAACATTGAGTGATTTTATTAAACAGCTTGAAGCTCAAGAAATGGAGCAACGAAAGATAGCGAGAATGAAGAACTATGATGGAGAGCAAGACATTGGTTTGTATTACAAAAGTGGTGTTAATGACAAAACCAAATTTTTGCCAAAAGTTGAAACTGCTTTCAATACAACGGGATCTTCTGAAAAGTCATCTCAAGGATCAAGTAACAAGATGGGATTTTCTTCATTTCCATCATTTGATCCACACTTTTCTACAACAAAGAGTGGCAAAGTACTTCAATGCAACATTGCTTTAAACCTTGAAAATGATCAGAATTATACCGAGGAAGTTGCTAGAAAATCAATGCTAGAAAGTTGCTAGAAAATCAATGCTAGAAAATAAACATAATATTAATTCGTCGTTTGACATTGACACGGGGCAACCGATCACGACGGGGTTGTCAACCCGATAGATCTACCAACAATTCATCGCGTGCAATACTTAACTGATTAAACTACATCATGGGCGCAGGGTTCTTTCTCGAAGAACAATATGATGTCTGCCTCACGTACAATATATATATCCTACTAATATGACAATTTAATACACGATGTTGTACGAATCCCCTCTCTGATTATGCAGAACAATGAATTACTGCACAACATAAAAAGACTGAAAGAATCATCTGATTATGCATGCGTCTGTCGACTTCATCTTGTATCGAGTCTTGTACGTAGTATGATAGATCATAGCACGGAAATCAAAGAATGTGTTTATAGGTATTTCCGCTTGAAATGGTCAATAACCATTTCAAGCGAAATCACAAGTTCATATTTCGCTTGAATTCATGATTTGTTCATTTCAAGCGAAATCACTTGAAAGTGATTTCGCTTGAGACAGTTTCAAGCGAAATCAGGATTACTATAAATACCTTGTGTGCTAGTTCATTTGTAATAGTTCCGGTCAGCGTAACGAAGTGCTGCTGAAGTGTCCACAGGCTTGTATTTGATCTGAAATCAATATACGGACAATTTTAAGTGTGAATCTAGCTGAATTGAACTCGATACATTTGTTTCCGCCACTCGTATTGAGATAAACTCTTCTGATCGACTCGTTCGGGTCTGAAAACGATCCTACACACGCATAGTCTAAATTTCCCACTATCAAGTTAAAACTTAACATATTATCACATTTACATGTTTAAATCACTTAACACATTTTATCACATAAGGTTCACTCAAAATTTACCCATACTAGTGTTCATCGAAAAATGCGTATTTTAGCGATTCGGTAACGATTTCGGGTGTCGGAAGTCACGTATGACCAACCAAACACCAAGTAAACTTAAAATTAGTTAAAATAATTATTTTTAAACTAAAAATATCAGTTTATTTACTGATCTAAATCAGTTTTATAAAAATCACTCGAAAAGCCGATTTTTGACCGTTTTAACGCATAGTTTTGCGTTATACGTTACTGTAATCATACCAACTCAAAACGACTTGATATTTTAACACAATACATGTTATTTACTGATTAAAATAGTGGTTATAATCAGATTTGTGCAGTTTTTGTGCAAGTCACCTAAATTATGCGATTTCACATATTTTACAACTTTTAATGCACCAAGTACAACATGCAAATCTAGCAAACATCATGACAAAATCATATATCACTAAACACTTTAAAATAACTTTATTTTTGTGTTTATAATCTGATTATATCTGATTTTTACTAAATCATACTCAAAACACCTTTTTGTAATCATAAATCATCATGCATGTTCAAGTAAATGCATCTAATGCATTCATACAACAACATCATCATCTTTTATCTCCTAATCATGTTCAAGAACACATATACATACATATACACGAAATATTTACACCTACATAAACCTCCAAAAGTTCACTTTCTCATCAAATCCCTTTTTAAATCATGAAATACTTTTAGATCATTATTTTATGACATTTTTGATTCATGCATGTATTCTATCATTCAAGAATCATATTATTCATGAATCACTCAACCAAAAATCAAAACACAATTACATATACACACACATATACCTACAGCTACACACACACACACATATTCATCCATTTTTTATTTATTCAAAACCCCATTTGTTTTTAGATTTCAAGTTTGTGTTTAAATCCAAGAACAAGAGAAACTTTTCAAGATCATCAACATCATTATGAACCAAGAACAAATTTAGAAAATGATTTTTATACCTTCAAGGTTATTAGTGGGTTTTTAACAAAAATGATGATATGGAGCTTGGTTGATGCTTAAAACATCCTAAAATCACCTCTAGATCACCATATGGACTCATAAACACCTTGTAATGAGTTTGAATCCTCAAGAACAATGTTGGAATTTTTGAAATTGTGATGTTAGAGACGGTGTTTGGCTGATTTCAAGTGAGAGAGAGTGAATGTTGAGTTTTTGAGACATGATTCTTGAAAAGGTGGACGATATTGGGAGTTTTGAGGAAGTGTCATCATGCACCTCCAATTTAGACCATTAGGAGCAAGAGAGAGAGGAGAGAGAGATGGTTGCATGGCTGTCACCATTCTCAATACACACATATATTTGAATTTATATATATATATATATACATACATATACATTTATATATGTAATATAGAGTAAAAACTGTTATTTTACTAGATACCGGGTATTTTATCTAGCGTTTTAATCCCGTTTTAGTGAGTTTTAAATTATTTTTAACACTCTATAAAAATTAACTCACCAAAATATTACTGAACAATATTTTGTTTGCCTGGATTGGCTACGTTGTCGGTATTTGGCAGTATGCGCGCTGCGCTGCGTGGTACCCGCTTAAAATCGCAAAAATAGGGATTTATGCGTTTTTATTTATTTTTATCATTCTAAAGTAATAAAATCATCAAATTATTATTAAAATGATTATCGGTTGCCTTGACATGCTGTGTTGATAGTAATTTGTCGGTATACGCGCTGCATCGCGCGGTAGGCGCTTAAACTCGAAAAATAGAGTTTCTTAGCGTTTTAATTTATTTTCCTCACGAATAGGATTAAAATTATTATTGTAATCATAAAAAACTATTTTTAGGATTTTAACACTGATCGGGTGGTCACCGACGTTCATTTCGCATTTTAACCGTTACGCGATAAGCGTTTATCTTACCGTTGCCAACATAATTTTTATCAAAGTTTAAATTTACCAACTCATTAAATTTCACACATAAACATCATAATCAGTCAAATATGGTCTTTTATCTATTCATAACACGTGATACAATTGTACGGTATGGCCTGAAAAGCCGGGTGTCACAGTCTCCCCCTGTTTAGGAAATTTCGTCCCCGAAATTTTACTCTACAGGTTTTGCTTTCGCACTAAGTAAAAGAACAAAAACGGATTTAATGAATATGGACTTGCAGTTTCTGTGAGAAACTTTGATTCTTACGAAGAATCTTCATAGACCTATATTACATACACTCTCAATTCCTAATCTCACATCTCAACGCTCTTTACCCTTTCCAAGGTTCAACATTTACAATCACTTAATCAAGAAGATTAATTTAAAAAAAATTCCACCAATTCGGGTTCTACATACGTATATTTACACATATATTACCCCGTACCTAAGATAGTCTGAGTTTACACCCGATTGATCCAACTCGAGATGGGCTCTCGATAGAATCAAATCCCATAAACTCGTCTTCCTTCCTTCCTGCATTCATTTCAGATATCCACGAATCTCCAAATCAATAAATTGCATACACGGCTAGAATGCTATAATCGCCTGTCCGATTTTTAGCATAACTCTTCTAGCTATACGTACTGCTTCTATGGTGCTTCGATAAACTTCCGTTTATCTTCCAAACAAATCTCTATATAGAAAAAAATCAGTGTATTATCCATTATACACTTTCTCTACTGAACCTAAACAATACATCATGTACACTACTCCATCCTTATGGTTGCTTGAGCCTATAAGCGACTGATCCAACTCAAGATGGACTCTCGAAAGGACCTATTCATTGTGGCTCAGCTCTTCTTTTCTCTGCTAACCCTGATAGCATCTCTGCAAGATAACTCCTTTAACAGAACCAAATCTTCAATCCGAAATCGCAATAGCTCCTTCAATTGTCCATGTAATCCTATTGTTGATCAATTGGTGACTTTTAACCTTCCCTCGATCTAGGAAAATCATGTCGCTGGTTTCCTAGATAACTCGGGTCTGGTTAATTGTCCTTTGTGATGTCAGCTCGACAGAGTGGCGATCAACACTTCCATCCATGCAAGGCTTCAAACGGAGTGACCTGAATACTAGCGTGTTAATTATAATTGTAAGATAACTCTGCCAAGGGCATGTGAGTATCTTAACTTCCTTCGGAGTCCATCATACACGCTCCAAACTTTTCTTTCAAGGGTCCGAAAAGCTTCCTACTATCTTGCTGTCCAATCAATTTCCCTTTTCCTTTTAGGGTTATTAGTGTCGAAGGCTGCACTAATTTGGGGAATTTCTTAATAATCTCTGGTAGCACCTAGCTAGTCATATGTGTAACAACCCGAATATTCAAGGTTAGTAATGTTTAACCTTGTAATCTTAACTTCTCATTATTCCTCTTTGATGTGTTACACGCTCTGTTTTAGTATAATTCTGTTATCCCTCTTCAAGGCGTTACACGTTTCGCGCTATCATATTTCCTGTTAAACGTAATTGGGTGATTTTATTAATCGAACAATATAGCAACTTTGGGCCGTACGCGTTGGGCTGCATTAATAACCCGGTTAGAATCGTACGCTAGTACCTTTGGGCCACGTTTGTAATCCAAACACATTAACACCTTAGGCCCGAGCACAAACGCAACCCGAGTGATTTTGGTCCACTTCCACATTGTTCTGAATTATCTGAGGGCTAGTTTTCATGTATCCACTATATTAACAAGTTAAACTAAACCAAAAACAAAACCCTATTTCTTCTTTCATTCGCTACGGCAGTGGATATAGACCCCCCTTCAGGCATCATCCCATTTGGCCGAGTGTATTGAGTTAGTAAATCATTACGTATGATAATTCTTATTTGGTGATCTTGTTTATGTGCGAATCATTATATATGTGAATCGAATTATTGGTTCTTGAATAATTATGTGTGCTTGATATTGATGTGTGCATGTAACAAATATATGATTCATAATAGATTTTGATGTAACAATAGTTTATCGGTCCAATGGAATTGAAGTTTAATGGTTGAAAAAGTTTGTTAACTTTGAATAAAAATGGCGGCTCATGTGCTGTGAACTTGATCTAATCAAATAAGGTGGAAATTCCAATATTGTGTCAGAAACTTAGAAAATGTGTAAGCCTTACATGTGTGTATGATTGAGGACGGTTGCATGTGATTATATGTATGTTGTGCATGACATGGAAATTAATTATGGTGACACATTGAATGGGTAGAAGGAAATCTTTTATGATAAGTTAATCTATGAACCGAGATGATTGAGTGCCTACAATGTTAAGATATAGAGTAATTTGGATATGATCAGTAATTGGTTATGCGATTTAGGATTACATTTATAATTGATGTTTATGAATTTTAGCATAACCACATGTCGTAAAATAAAGCAAGGGATAATGGGCTTGCACACTTAGAAACTTGGGCCGAGGATTAACAGTGGGCCGAGGGATAACATTGGGCCACACCCCAACTATAAGTTACACACAATTACCTGATCATACATTCTCGGAGTTGGGCCACGGAACATAAATGGGCCGCACAACAGTTGGGCAGGTCTTGTGTGGCCTTGGGGCCGTTTCGCTGTTGGGCCACACTAGTCTAGTCCAACACGAATTGTTAGTGTATGGGTCGCATCGTCGGGTGTGTGACCAAAACGGAATTAAACGGGATGTTAATTGCTACGTGCTTTGTGAAGTATGATTTTCTAAGGTGAATGTATACGTGAACCAACTACCTACTATGTGTATGAATATGGACTGGAATGTTGCATGAGTTACCATTATGACTGGTATAACGTTATGTGCAATCTGTGTGTGTGTGTGCTACAAGTGTGGTATGTGTAAGGATACGTGTCCTAATTGCGTATGAAATTGATTGATGTGTGTAATCATCTTAGGGCTTGGTTGATCAAATTTTGTTAAACAAGTAACTAATATTACCGAGCAAATCAAAGGTGAGTTCATCTCTCTTGAGCATGCGTCCCTATGGTTGGGACAGTCTTTGTGTCACACCCCGACCACGTAAAACAACAAAACGTGGCGGAAACGTCGTGGAGTTTGTAACAGAATTATTGTTTCACAACCATGGTATTTAAAGTTATGTTTTATTTATAAACAAAGGTGTCACATTGCCTTAAAACAACTGAAACAAAGAGTACATAACATGTTTTAAACTAATCTTGCTTCTTTTATGTCACTAAGGCCCGAGTCCACCCTAGTGTATCCTGAATCAAGCCTATGCACCATTTCCTGAAACACATGTGAAAATAGGTATGTCAGCATAAAATTTCTTGTGAGATACATAGGTTTTATGAAAATAGGATTCATGACTTGAGTTTTAAAGAGATGTTTAATAAAAATTAGTCATGAACCTTGTTAAGTGTTTTCTTTTATAAATCCTACGAAAAATGTGATAAGAAAATCAGATTATATAAAGAAAGGTGTATGATTAATTAAATAACCAAATAAAATGAGTTGTATATAATAATTTGTTTGTAAAACAATGACTTGTGAAAATATGTTATATGTCTAAATTGAAATAATTTAAATAACGCTACGATATGTAATATCATACAAGCACTTATATATAGGAAGTACCAGCGGCGTATCCACCATGCTTGTATCATATTACACACGCCTCGTTATTTAAATCACTTACCCAAACAAACCACCAATGTAAAAAGTTTATGTTTAAACCAATTGTCAAAATGTTTATGTCAAAATGTAAATCATGTAATGTATAATCAATGTCAAAATGTTCATGTGTCAAATGTAAATCATGTAGTGTGTATCCAAAATATCATGTATGGCATTGAAATATATCAACTAGACCATAGGTAAAATGCACAAAACAAGGTATTGAAGTAAAATGTAGTTTAAAATCAAAGTTATGTTTTGTGGAAATGCATGCTATACTGATATAAACATCTATGCGGTATTGTGAAAATGCATACATTCAAGCCTTGAGACTGTGGCGACAAACCCTTAAACAAATTAAAGGTTTATCTGAGTTATGTGTATCGAATTCGGTCATTCCTTCCATCCAAACATACCTAGGATGTCAGGAACGGGAGTTGTCAATTCCTATGGTACCACTACCTACTAACGAACGGCATGGCCAATGTTAATGAACGTATTTTTGTCCCATTTAAACAAACCAAATGTTATAACAAAATGTAAGCATGTGATGAAAAAAAAAACAAATGTACTAAGTATGCAACAAATGAACATACATAGCATGTGATGTGATGTAAAATAATACACTAAGTATGCACTAAATGGACATACATAGCGTGAAATGTAATGTAAAACAATGTACTAAGTATGAACTAAATGGACATACATAGCATAAAATGTAATGTAAAACGATGTACTAAGTATGAACTAAATGGACATACATAGTAAAAACAAAATGAAATCATGTACTATAAGTGTACTAATGAACATAACAAGCATATGATATGAAAACATGGAAAGCACGAAAGTAACAAGTAGGCACATGTGTTTCACCCCAAAATGTTTAAAAAATAGTAAAAGAGGGGACTATGTACTCACTTGAGATTGCACAATAGTCTTTAGATAACCACCAAGCAATGCTAGAAAGATCACGGAATCAAACGCCAACTAATATAGGTATCCATGTTAATAAACCGGACCTAAATTGGAAGATCAGATAAAATGTGGTTTCGTAAACCAAATGAGTATAGGAACTCATGTAATATGGTTTAACAAAGCCTACATTCTAAAACGAAACCTATCCTAAGTGCTTTCGACCCATTACGACTCGTTTAGGTAGCTTACGCTACTTTAACGCGTCGTTCGCGTAAAACGCGTTCGGAACACCTAACTAGTCCTATGACAAGTAAAATATGCCTTAACATGTCTAATATTGTTTCCTAATCAGTTTGGATGTCAAAAATTATGTTACATATGCTTAAAATGAATTTTGGCGTAAAAAGGGCATTTTGGTCATTTTCCTAAGGCATATAAACTACCTATCATACAACTAACTAAACAAAGTGACCATAAGGTATAACCTCGGAAGGTTATTCCCTATATAACTATCGTCACCTAAAGTGTTTGGTCGGATCCTAATGATCAACCAAATGGGTCGGGTTCGAAAGTATAAGCGATTTTTTAGATCGCTTACCTTACGACCCTATATAAGCACTAAACCTAAAGTGACGAGTTAAACATGTTAAAATATGTTTAACGAAGTTTGAAAACAGGTTTGGTATCAAAACAAAGGGTCTTGATACCTAAAAGTAGTTTGGTTACAAAATACGCAAGAATACGCATTCTGGCCGAAACTACGACTCGTCACTATGCCTAGATAACGTGGTAATCAGTAGGTATAGTCACAAGAGACTAAATCCATCATGATTACGCTCACGTTATGAAGTTCAAATGAACTTCATGTTGACCATAAACTGGTCAATGCATAAAGTCAAACAAAGTTTGACTTTCACGCTAAAAACGCGTAAAAGTACGAAAGAATACTTACAACGGGTCCAAGCTATGGAGTCTTGATCCGATTACTCTCAGGTATGAAGTGTATAACTTCAACTTAGAGAGCCAAATTAGATCAAATGTGGGTTTTGAAGCAAGAGGGTGGGGGTATTAATAGGAAAGCCAAGACCGTTAAGATCGTTCATCGTAAAACGAGCTTCGATCACAATCGTACATGTATGCCCATGGTTTTGCAATATAATGGGCACCTTAAAATGGCCCCTAGAATGATAAAATACCATGTGCAAGTGCCCAAAACAGCTGGAACAGCTGGGAACAGCTGGAAAATTGATTATGTGCAGATCTGGTGAGCTTACATGGCCCGTGTAAGACCCAAGGAAGGCCTACGCGGCCCGCCTGGGCTGCACAGTTCAGCAACAGCTTTCTGTTTTTACAGTTTCAGTCCCTGCAGTGGTTTAAGCTCATTTCCAACACATTTTGTCACACCCCGACCACGTAATAACAACAAATCGTGGTGGAAACATCGGGGAGTGTAACAGAAGTATTATTTCAAACCATGGATACAAAAGAGTTTCGTTTTATTGAATTTTAAACATTAACATTGTCTTAGCAAGAAACCAACAAGTTATAAATCTACTATTATTGTTGTTACGTCACTAAGGTCTCGTCCAGATCCTATGTGACTTATGCCCTAGCAATCAACATCAAGCAACTTCACCTGAAACATATGTAAAAACAAAGTCAGCAAAGAAATGCTGGCGAGTACATAGTTTTTGTGTGAGTATCAGATTCATGGCTCGTTGAAATATCTCGTACAACTTTGTTATTTGATATTTGAAACCTTGTTTTGTAAAATGTTTGTATTGTAAAATGAATAACCAAGTCAAAACAGATTGGTTATAATTTATAAACCTTGATGCCATGAATCTTAACCCAAAACATTTGTTTTCGTAAACCAATTCGTAAATCGTCCACGTAATAAAACGCGCATGGTTTATATCATTTAGTAAACCTCGTTGTGTAACATCGTTTAACTCATTCTCGTTGTAGATCATCGTTCACTTGTTTAAATCGTTCAAAATCGTTCAAAATCGTACAATCGTTAAATATCGTTCTCGTTCCAATCGTTCTTGTTTTAATTGTGAAAACTACTTTTGGTCGTCTCGCTAATAACATTCAAACCTTTGTGACTCGTTCATCGTTCAACTTGTTCTTGCATTAACAAACCTCCAAAGGGTAAGTTAACAATCAGCAGATTCAGTCGTTACCCACCTAACCCACACATAACCATGGGTCCGGCCTGATAACGGGATTTGTCGGATCCTATGGTACCATAACCTAATACTGGTCGACTCGATCAATGCTAATGATTGTCATTCGTTATGTAACTACCACCAACAAGTTCGTTCACATTATCGAAATCGTTATTAGTTTTGTATAAACCATCTCAATCGTTTTGAAACCATTGTTAGAATATTGAAATCGTTTTGATACATATGAATCACCCCAAAACAATCGAAAATAGTAAAAAGAGGGGACCTATGTACTCACCTTTGGGTGCGTTTTTGTATGTTAACACAATCCCTCAATTTTTTATTCGTCCTAAATTAAATAAGAATGCTTTAATAATCAAAACCCACAAAATACCGAAGTTTCTCCGATACTTAGAATTTTCACATAACTTTGAGATTTCTCGAAAAGTTATTATTTTTTATTATCTTGGTGTACTTGTATATATGTACTCAAGCGTAACACACATAATATTGTCAACACTAACACATGATCATACACATATTGTATAACACATAGCACATTGTAACACATAAAATAACCCATGAACAACCCATTCTAGTGTATGTCGAAAAACACTTATTTTAGCGTTTCGGTAACATTTTTGGGCGTCGGAAGTCACGTATGACTAACCAAACACCAAGTAAACTTAATATAAGTTAAATTACTTATTTTTTTAGAAAAAATATCAGTTTGGTTACTGATCTAAAACAGTTTAATAAAAATCCTCCGCAAAGGCGATTTTTGACCGTTTTACCGCATAATTTTGCATCAAACGTTATCCGAACCATCCCAAATAGAAATGACTTGAAATTTTAACACAACCCATGTTATTTACTGAATAAAATAATGGTTATACTCATGATAGTGCAGGTATTAAATAAAGCACATAAATCATGCAAATTTCATATAATTTACCACTTTTTAAGCTATATGTACAACATGCAAAGCCATCAAACCTATGTCAAAGTTTTATGTCCTTATAATATACCAAATAATGTTATTTTTAGTGTTTGTAACCTGATCTAAAACATTTCTGTCATACAACTCTTTTTTACCATTTCTTGAGCTTTACATCAACATATATCTTCATGTACAAGTGACTAAAGCATACTATCATAGCAACATCATTTTTTATGTGTTTAAAAGCATCAAATATGTGATATATTCAGATTTATTTGTGGATGTAATTTACATTTAACATATCATACATAAATCACCAAATACTTGCATTTTTACCTCCATTCAAGAACATGTAACAACATAAACAAGTACTTAACAAGATATCAAACTTCAAAACTCATATACACACATACATATGTACAGTTATACATACATATATGTACATCACCATTTTTACTTGTATCAAGACCCATTTCATTTTAGATTTCAAGTTTTAGTGAAAATCCCAAGATTCAAGAGAAACTTCAAATCATCAAGAACAACCAAGAATCAAAGTATGATTTAAACATAAGTGTTATACCTTCAAGATTCAAGTAGGTTGTAGGATGAGATTTTGATGATAGGAAGCTTGAAATCACTTGAATGCACCTTGGAAACCCCTTTAGATCTTCACACCAACTTGAAGGTTGCTAGGAATGAGCTTGAATATGAAGAACAAGACTTGAAGAAGATGAAGAAGGAGAGAGAGGAGTGTGGACGGTTTGGGAAAGAGGAGAGATAAGGATTTTTGTGAAGATTGTGATCTAAAGAATTGATATGGAATGATATATGAAAGGATATGGAAATCTTATGAAAGATTACTTGTATCAACAAGTGTCATGGATGAGTGAGAAGTGGCAAGAAATAAAAGGCACTTGTCCTACCTACATATATACACAAAATGTGTGTATATATATGCATATTTTTTTAAAAACATGCTATATGTCGGCTAAAACGGGTGTTTAACTGGACACCGGGTATTTTATCTAGCGTTTAAGTCCCGGTTTATGGCGTTCTAAATTATTTTTATTATTCTATAAAAATAACCTCGCCAAAAATATTACTGAATTTCAGTTGCCAAGAATGGCTGCGTTGTCTGCGTTTTGCAGTAGAAGCACTGTGTTGCGCAGAAACACGCGGTACGCGCTTAAACTTGAAAAATAATGTTTTTAGGCGTTTAATTTATTTTTCAACATGGACCTGATTAAAATAAAATTTTAATCATAACAGAATATTTTTGGGATTTAAATATAACCCGGACGGTCTCCAACGTTCGTTTCGCAGTTTTGTCGTAAATAGTTCTAAAGTTCGAACAAACATGTTTTTGCCATACCGAATCCATTTGGAACTTATTTCTAAGTTATGTAAAGGATATTTAGGGTATGTTTAGCTTATGTCACAGTTCCGGAGTGTACGTCGCATTAAACTGATTGCGTTTATGCACCAGTTTGCGTATAACCTTCCAGAAAGTGATTTAAAGCTTGAAATCGTTATCGAATCAATTTGTAAAATCATTAAACACAATAACACACATAATAACACCAAAGCACATTGTTTTACATTATACGATGATTACAGAACACAGTTGTCACAGTCTCCCCTGCTTTAGGAAATTTCGTCCTGAAATTTTATTTAGAGGAAACTTGTGAAAACAAATGCGGATATTTCATCTTCATCTGGTCCTTACGTTCCCAAGTAAACTCGGGGCCAAGTTTGGATTCCCAGCGAACTTTGACCAAATGAATCCGTTTGTTCTTCAATTGTTTGTATGTACGTTCCACTATCTCCACAGGTTTCTCGACAAAGTGCATTGTTTCATCGATTTGGATCTCGTCGAGAGGAATGTGAAGATCAGCATCAGCTAAACACTTTCGCAAATTGGACACGTGAAAAGTCGGATGAATATTTCCAAGCTTTGGAGGTAGCTCTAGTCGATAGGCAACCTTCCCAATTCTTTCAACAATCTTAAATGGTCCAACATATCGTGGTGCAAGTTTTCCTTTCTTTCTGAATCACACCACTCCCTTCCAAGGTGTCACCTTGAGTAGGACACGGTCTCCGATTTGAAATTCTAAGGGCTTGCATCGTAAATCCGCATAACTCTTTTGACGGCTTCTAGCTGTCACAAGATTATCGTGAATTTTCTTGATTTTGTCTGTTGTTTCCAGAATGAGCTCAGGTCCAGTAAGCTGAGCTTCACCGATCTCATTCCAACATACAGGTGAACGACATTTTTGACCATAGAGAGCTTCGAATGGTGCCATATTAATACTAGCATGATAACTGTTGTTGTAAGAGAACTCGATCAGTGGAAGATGAGAATCCCAATTTCCACCAGTCTATTACGCATGCTCTAAGCATATCCTCCAAAGTTTGAATTATTCTCTCAGATTGTCCATCTGTTTGGGGATGATAAGCAGTGCTTAGATTCAGTTGGGTTCCTAACGCAGATTGCATGGTCTTTCAAAAATGAGATGAAAACCGAGCATCACGATCAGAAATGATATCCAAAGGAACACCATGTCGTGATACAATCTCATCAACATAAATCTTTGCAAGTGTATCAGTAGATAGATCCTCGCGAATTGATAGAAAATGAGCTGATTTCGTTAATCGATCGATAACAGCCCAAATAGCATCGTGACCTTTAGATGTACGCGGTAACTTAGTGATGAGATCCATTGCAATGTTCTCCCAGTTCTAAACCGGTATCTCTAGTTGTACAAGCAAACCAGAAGGTCGTTGATGTTCAGCCTTGACTTTGAGACAAGTTAGGCATTTCGATACATACAAGGCAACATCCTTCTTCATACCAGGCCACCAGAACTGAGTACGAAGATCCTTGTACATTTTATCAGCACCAGGATGGATAGAATATCGAGACTTATGAGATTCGTCCATTACCAAGGTGTGAAGATCGTCTTGTTTCGGAATCCACAAACGATCCTTGAAATATAGCAACCCATCGTCCTTTGTTTCGAGTTTAAGTTCGAGTTGAAGCGGTAGCTCATATTTCAATAAGCCTTCGATCACACAAGATCATTGAGCTTGAAGGACACGAGATTGAATATCAGATAGAGTGTGAACAGAATGAAGCTTGACTCGTTCTTTTCAACTAAGGGCATCGGCTACGACATTCGCCTTACCAGGATGGTAGCGAATCTCGCAATCATAATCGTTTAAGAGTTCAACCCAACGTCGTTACCTCGTGTTCAATTCCTTTTGATTGAGAATATGCTGGAGACTTTTGTGGTCTGTGAAAACCACACACTTCGTTCCATAGAGGTAGTGTCTCCAGATTTTGAGTGCGAAAACCACAACTTCTAATTCAAGATCATGAGTCGTATAGTTCTTCTCATGAATTTTCAGCTGTCTAGACGCATAAGCTATGACTTTACGTCGTTGCATAAGAACGCAACCAATTCCTAGTTTCGACGCGTCACAATAGACAACAAAGTCATCGTTTCCCTCAGGTAGAGATAAAACAGGAGCATCACAGAGTTTCCGTTTCAGCGTTTGGAACGCTTCTTCTTGCTTAGGTCCCCACTCAAAAGGCTTATTCTTTTGAGTCAAAGCAGTGAGTGGAACTGCGATCTTTGAGAAATTAGAAATGAATCGACGATAATAACCAGCAAGACCAAGAAATGATCGAATCTCTGTAGGTGTCGTCGGTGTACTCCAATCCTTAATTGCAACAATCTTGGATGGATCTACATGAATACCCTGCTCATTGACTATATGACCCAAAAACTAAACTTCTTTAAGCCAGAATTCACACTTGGAGAATTTAGCAAAAAGTTGTTCCTTCTTTAGGAGTTCCAATGTCAAACGAAGGTGTTGCTCATGGTCGGCTCGAGACTTTGAATAAATGAGAATATCGTCGATGAACACAATGATGAACTTATCTAAATAAGGTTTACAAACCCTATTCATTAAGTCCATGAAGATAGCTGGGGCATTTGTCAAACCAAAAGGCATGACAGTGAACTTGTAATGCCCATATCTTGTACGGAAAGCAGTTTTAGGAATATCTTCTTCGAGAACACGAAGTTGATGATACCCAGAACGTAGATCGATCTTGGAAAAGCATGAAGCACCTTGCAGCTGGTCGAAGAGATCATCAATTCTAGGTAGGGGATATCGATTTTTTGATGGTAAGCTTATTAAGCTCACGATAATCGATACACATTCCAAAAGATCCATATTTCTTTTTCACAAAGAGGACAGGAGCTCCCCAAGGCGAAAAGCTTGGACGGATGAATCCTTTATCAGACAAATCTTGAAGCTGTTTCGATAACTCTTGCATCTCCGACGGTGTAAGACGATAAGGTGCTTTCGCAATCGGGTTGGCATTGGGTACAAGGTCAATATGAAACTCGACTTGACGAACTGGAGGCAAACCAGGCAGTTCAACAGGAAACACCTCTGGATAATCCCGAACAATCGGAATATCCTGAATACTCTTGCTCTTGCTTTTCTCCTCGGTGACATGTGCCAGGAAAGCAACATATCCTTTTCGCAAATATCTTTGGGCCTTTGTACACGACATAAGCTTCAATCCACCAGATGGCTTCTCGCCACGAACTTCCAGAACATCGCCAGATGGAAGAGGAATACAAACAATCTTATCAAAACAAACCACCTCAGCATGATGTTTGGTTAACCAATCCATCCCCACGATAATATCGAAACTCCCAAGTTGCATCGGCGTGAGGTCAATGGGAAAAAGATGGTTATCAAGGTTTAACTGACAATCACTAACAACAAAATCAAGAACAAGAGGTTTACCAGTAGCAACTTCGACAGATAAGGGTTTCCTCAGTTTAGTTCTAGGTATCGCAAGCAAAGGTTCGAAAGATAATGAAACAAAACTTCTATCGGCACCAGAATCAAAAAGAATAGATGCAGGTCGATTGTTAACAAGAAACGTACCATTAACCACCTCGTTGTCAGCCCTCATTTCGTTAGCATTCAGATTGTATGCTCGCCAATGAGCGGGATTCACATTTGCATTGACATTTGCATTGACATTTGCATTTGGGTTCGCATTAGCATTTGCGTTTGCATTCACCAGCCTCAGACAGTTGTTGCGGAAGTGACCAAACTCTCCACAATTGAAACATGAACCCGGTGGGAATCTAGCAGCATTCCCCTGAACTAGAGCTGGATTCTGAACAATCTGATTCTGACCCAAACGGCAGGTGTTGGCCAGATGCCCAAACTTACCACACGTTGTGCATTACCTAAAAGCTTGTTGTGCAACATGATGACCGTTGCAGCGAGCACAATGAGGTGCGGTACTAGCATATGCTTTCTTCGCAGGTTGTTGAGCAGGTGCGTTCTGAGGGTTCTGAGCAGTAACTGTAAAGTTCTGAGCACCCTTTCGCTTCCTCGATTTCTTCGACGTCTCACCTTTCTTACCCTTACCCTTGTCCCTGACAGATTTGGTCGACTTCTTCTTATAACCCTTGCAGGTAAGTTTACCATTCCTGACTTGCGACTCAGTCAGGGTAGCAGATAACTCAATCGCTTGGCGAACAATAGTAGGATTGACGCCAGTCACAATATCCTGTATGGAATCGGGTAAACCATCGATGTACCTCTCTATCGCTTTCTCCAACGGAGTAACCATAGTAGGACACAAAAGACTGAGCTCCTTAAATCAATCCGTGTACGCAGGGTGTTCTCCCCCATCTTGTTTTAGGTCGTCAAACTCTCGCTCCAAAGCTCGAATTTCATGACGGGGACAGAACTCTCTCATCATGAGAGCTCGAAGCTCTTCCCATGTCTGTGCCAATGCCACTTCGGCACCCCTGTCGCGCATCACTTCATTCCACCAAGTAAGAGCACGCTTCTCAAACACACTTGATGCAAATTCAACCTTATGCCCAATCGGACATTGCACATGTCTGAATGTATTCTCGATACTCTCGAACCATTGAAGGAGCGCAGTTGCTCCTTGCGACCCAGAAAACTTCAACGGCTTAGCGGAATTGAAATTCTTGAAATTACATTGTGCATTGTTATTGTTATTGTTTTTGTACAGCTCGTGGATTTGGGTCACAACACCTGGAAGCACAGCAGCCATTTGCTGAGAGACAAGGGCTGCGACTTCTTCAGCAATAAAAGATTGTGTATCACGTTGAGGAGGCATTGTCTAACAAGGAAATATGAGAAACGAGTGAGGTCGACAATTAGGAAAAACAACAGAGGTATTGAAAATATCGACGAAACACAAGGAAGGTGATCATTTGTTCGTTACCTCGAACAAACAAACGACACGCAGTGACTAATCAAAGTAATGAATCAAAATAATGTATCACGAAGACATGCTCGCCTATAAGTGAACACTCACCCCAAGAGTTCCCAGGTAAGAGTGACTGGTCCGATTATGTGGATTTGTACGAACACTCTAGCCTTAGACAGAAAACTCAGGGTACAGGCATTCACTCTTCCAGTTTGCACGTGTTCACATTATTTAGTCCCAAACTTTGACGAGATTTTGAAAACTCAGAAGGCACTAAGCCAAAATGAGTCAAACTGGAAGGGTTCAAAACCTTACAACAGAGGGTTCAAAACCTAGTAATCAATCATCCTAGAATGGATGATTATTTTTTGAAGCAGATTTGGATTTTGTTTTTAAAATCTAAATGTAAATCAACTTGCGTTGGGGTCCTAGAAAGTTATAGTCTAGGTCAAAACATTACTAATAACCTAATTCCCTATAACCATTGGCTCTGATACCAACCTCTTCTGTCACACCCCGACCACGTAAAAACAACAAATCATGGTGGAAACGTCGGGGAGTGTTGTAACAGAAGTATTGTTTCAAACCATGGATACAAAAGAGTTTCGTTTTATTGAATTTTAAACATTAACATTGTCATAGTAAGAAACCAACAAGTTATAAATCTACTATTATTGTTGTTACGTCACTAAGGTCTCTTCCAGATCATATGTGACTTATGCATCCTAGCAATCAACATCAAGCAACTTCACCTGAAACATATGTAAAAACAAAGTCAGCAAAGAAATGCTGGCGAGTACATAGTTTTTGTGTGAGTATCAGATTCATGGCTCGTTGAAATATCTCGTACAACTTTGTTATTTGATATTTGAAACCTTGTTTTGTAAAATGTTTGTATTGTAAAATGAATAACCAAGTCGAAACATATTGGTTATAATTTATAAACCTTGATGCCATGAATCTTAACCCAAAACATTTGTTTTTGTAAACCAATTCGTAAATCGTCCACGTAATAAAACGCGCATGGTTTATATCGTTTAGTAAACCTCGTTGTGTAACATCGTTTAACTCGTTCTCGTTATAGATCATCGTTCACTTGTTTAAATCATTCAAAATCGTTCAATCATTCAAAATCGTACAATCGTTAAATATCGTTCTCATTCCAATCGTTCTTGTTTTAATTGTGAAAACTACTTTTGGTCGTCTCGCTAATAACATTCAAACCTTTGTGACTCGTTCATCGTTCAACTTGTTCTTGCATTAACAAAGCTCCAAAAGGTAAGTTAACAATCATCAGATTCAGTCGTTACCCACCTAACCCACACATAACCATGGGTCCGGCCTGATAACGGGATTTGTCGGATCCTATGGTACCATAACCTAATACTGGTCGGCTCGATCAATGCTAATGAATGTCATTCATTATGTAACTACCACCAACAAGTTCGTTCACATTATCGAAATCGTTATTAGTTTTGTATAAACCATCTCAATCGTTTTGAAACCATTGTTAGAATATTGAAATCGTTTTGATACATATGAATCACCCCAAAACAATCGAAAATAGTAAAAAGAGGGGATCTATGTACTCACCTTTGGGTGCGTTTTTGTATGTTAACACAATCACTCAATTTTTTATTCGTCCTAAATTAAATAAGAATGCTTTAATAATCAAAACCCACAAAATACCGAAGTTTCTCCGATACTTAGAATTTTCACATAACTTTGAGATTTCACGAAAAGTTATTATTTTTTATTATCTTGGTGTATTTGTATATATGTACTCAAGCGTAACACACATAATATTGTCAACACTAACACATGATCATACACATATTGTATAACACATAGCACATTGTAACACATAAAATAACCCATGAACAACCCATTCTAGTGTATGTCGAAAAACACTTATTTTAGCGTTTCGGTAACATTTTTGGGCGTCGGAAGTCACGTATGACTAACCAAACACCAAGTAAACTTAATATAATTTAAATTACTTATTTTTATAGAAACAATATCAGTTTGGTTACTGATCTAAAACAGTTTAATAAAAATCCTCCGAAAAGGCGATTTTTGACCGTTTTACCGCATAATTTTGCATCAAACGTTATCCGAACCATCCCAAATCGAAATGACTTGAAATTTTAACACAACCCATGTTATTTACTGAATAAAATAGTGGTTATACTCATGATAGTGCAGGTCTTAAATAAAGCACATAAATCATGCAAATTTCACATAATTTACCCATTTTTAAGCTATATGTACAACATGCAAAGCCATCAAACCTATGTCAAAGTTTTATGTCCTTATAATATACCAAATAATGTTATTTTTAGTGTTTGTAACCTGATTTAAAATATTTTTGTCATACAACTCTTTTTTACCATTTCTTGAGCTTTACATCAACATGTATCTTCATGTACAAGTGCCTAAAGCATACTGTCATAGCAACATCATTTTTTATGAGTTTAAAAGCATCAAATATGTGATATATTCAGATTTATTTGCTGATGCAATTTACATTTAGCATATCATACATAAATCACCAAATACTTGCATTTTTACCTCCATTCAAGAACATGTAACAACATAAACAAGTACTCAACAAGATATCAAACTTCAAAACTCATATACACACATACATATGTACGGTTATACATACATATATGTACATCACCATTTTTACTTGTATCAAGACCCATTTCATTTTAGATTTCAAGTTTTAGTGAAAATCCCAAGATTCAAGAGAAAATTCAAATCATCAAGAACAACCAAGAATCAAAGTATGATTTAAACATAAGTGTTATACCTTCAAGTAGGTTGTAGGATGAGATTTTGATGATAGGAAGCTTGAAATCACTTGAATGCACCTTGGAAACCCCTTTAGATCTTCACACCAACTTGAAGGTTGCTAGGAATGAGCTTGAATATGAAGAACAAGACTTGAAAAGATGAAGAAGGAGAGAGAGGAGTGTGGACGGTTTGGGAGAGAGGTGAGAGAAGGATTTTTGTGAAGATTGTGATCTAAAGAATTGATATGGAATGATATATGAAGGGATATGGAAATCTTATAAAAGATTACTTGTATCAACAAGTGTCATGGATGAGTGAGAAGTGGCAAGAAATAAAAGGCACTTGTCCTACCTACATATATACACGAAATGTGTGTATATATATGCATATTTTTATAAAAACATGCTATATATAGGCTAAAACGGGTGTTTAACTGGACACAGGGTATTTTATCTAGCGTTTAAGTCCCGGTTTTTGGCGTTCTAAATTATTTTTATTATTCTATAAAAATAACCTCGCCAAAAATATTACTGAAATAAATTTCAGTTGCCTAGACTGGCTGCGTTGTCTGCGTTTTGCAGTAGAAGCACTGTGTTGCGCAGAAACACGCGGTACGCGCTTAAACTTGAAAAATAACGTTTTTAGGCGTTTTAATTTATTTTTCAACACGGACCTGATTAAAATAAAATTTTAATCATAACAGAATATTTTTGGGATTTAAATATAATCCGGACGGTCTCCAACGTTCGTTTCGCAGTTTTGTCGTAAATAGTTCTAAAGTTCGAACAAACATGTTTTTGCCATACCGAATCCATTCGGAACTTATTTCTATGTTATGTAAAGGATATTTAGGGTATGTTTAGCTTATGTCACAGTTCCAGAGTGTACGTCGCGTTAAACTGATTGCGTTTATGCACCAGTTTGCGTATAACCTTCCAGAAAGTGATTTAAAGCTTGAAATCGGAATCGAATCAATTTGTAAATCATTAAACACAATAACACACATAATAACACCAAAGCACATTGTTTTACATTATACGATGATTACAGAACACAGTTGTCACACATTTAAGGTCCGTTAAGCCAACTTCAACGCTCTACAATGATTCCTAAACATAGTGGACAAGAAACATGCTCAAAAATATGCCGGATGTCGGTTCGTTTGGTCGTACGGACGTGTTATTCGCTTAATTACGACGAAATACGCACGAACGCCAAAAACGTTCCAAATTGTGCGACGAATGGATTTTTCTCATGCCAATCGCTAAAATAAAATATTTTAATGATTACATAAATTTTTAGATGTCTGGATGTATTCAGAACGTAAGATATGTGCGAAAATGCAAACTTATGCACTTTTTGACGCTTTTAGTCCCTGAATGACCAAAAAGTTTATTTTAGCACACCGAACCCCTCAAAGCCTATTTCTAAGCTATGTAAAGGATATTTAGGGTATGTTTAACTTATGGTCATGTTCCGGAATGTTCGTTACAGTACGAATCGGCATACTTTCACAGTTTGTCGAATTTAGTCCCTGTAAGCAAATACACTTGATTTTGCCATACCAAAGCCTTCAAAACTTATTTCTAAGTTATTTAAAAGTTATTTAAGGTATGTTAAGAATATATTGAGGTTCTGGAGTGTTTGTCGCGTTAAACTGATTACGTTTGCTCACCAGTTTGCGTATAACTCTCCAGAAAGTGATATAGAGTTTGAAATTGAACAAAAATCAAAACATGAAAAATTTCAAACATAAACAAACAAATATTAGGATCAAATAACATTGTTTTATTGATAACTGAACTATTTACAAGGATTACATACACAAGTGTCACACTTTGGGTATCCCTGAGAGGGATTGGTTTTGGGTAAATCATGGGTATTCCTGAGAGGAATATGTCTTTTGGGTAAATCTGGAATATTGGATAATATACTCATCCTATCACCATTAAGTTCCCTCCGTATTATTTGGTTACCTGAGAGGTAACAAGGTATTATTTGGTAGCGCTACTTAGGTTTGGCACCCTCATCCCGTACCTGAGAGGACGGGTGTGAACTAATGACCTAGTCATGACCAATGCTTTGATAGGAGCATTGGAGAAAGGGCAAAATAATCAGGAGCTGTCTTGTATTCGGGGTATTTTCAACATTGTAATCAATGAATGGAATTAAAGACTTGGTAACTAACATTTTCACAAACTATGAACTCACCAGCGTTGTCTGATACACTTGTTGCATGCTCGCAGGTCGTTAGATGTCTTGGATTGGAACTTGCTGTCTGGTGTAGCTGGAGTGGTCATGGGTCGAACTGGATGGGTACATGTGTTGGAATTATTGATATGACACGTTGGTTTTGAAACAGTTAAACTATGATTTCTTGTATTTGCTTCCGCTGAACATGTTGGTTTACATTTGAACTTATTGATGTTACTTTTCATTAATAATTGGCATTTTCATTTATAAACTTATCATGAGTTCAACATGATTTGTGGCTCATTATTGGTTTGTCACACGCCTAGCGGGGGTTTCCGTGGGTGGTATTTTGGGGGTGTGATAGTTTGGTATCAGAGCCACTGGTTATAGTGAACTTGGTTTGAAAACGTTTTTATAAAACCAGACTATAACCGAACAAGTTCTGAATACGACCATGACACTCAGCTCCAGACTGCAAGTTTCTTCTCTCGTATACTCATTGTAATGCATAACTGTTGAACACTTACATATGATATTGCATGTGATTGCACGTTTAGCACAACAGTATGAATTCATGTATTACTTGCATGCGTTATGTGACTGATAGGGTGGTATTTCCCTAAACATTCATGACTTACATTTCATGATGCTCTTTGTTTGCTACTCGAGTTTGAGGAACCATTTGACATGAGTTAGGAGGAGCTGAGATGAGCATGCAAATCACAATATTATTGTGGGTGCACATATAATAATAATGTGGGGTGCATGCAAGTCCCAGTGAGGCTTAACAAGTGAAAAAGGGGTTCCGTTCCGTTATTTGATCGATGTGAAATACAACAGTCTATAGGAGTCGTCGAAGTGATTGTCTCCTACTTGAACATGATCTTTTCACTCCTCTTTGAATCCTTTCGAATCTCGATGCTATCGAGTATTACCTGAACACCCATCTGAACGCCTAGCGAACTGTGTAGAATGTTAGGTGCTTATACGAACGTCCCTGAGTTAGATGTTGCAACATCAATGATTGGTCCATACCTCTCACACTCCTCTTTGTTTGCTGGAGCTCAACGTACTGACGCCTTAGATCCCGAAGTGCGATCACTTCTGCAGCACTCTAGCAGCTTACCGTGTATTACTCAATCAACTTGCAAGATCGAAGGACAAGAGGATGAGCGTAGTATCTCGCCGACTTCAGTATTAGGGCGACCCTGATTATCGGCAACGAACACCGGCAAAGTGACTGCAATCGAATCTCTAACCCTAGTCAGCAACCTATGGGAGTCAACTCCTACGAATCAATCAGGACATAAGCAAAGACGATCGACTACGTTGTGGAATGTGTAGCTATCAGTATTGTCACACCCCGACCACGTAAGACGAGAAACACGTGGCGGAATCGTCGGGGAGTGTTGTAACAGAATTAATTGTTTCATAACCATGGCATTCAAAGTTGTATTTTATTTATCAACATAAGAGTTTCATTGTCTTTAAACAGGAAACAAAGAGTACATAGCATAATTAAACTAAGTCTATCTTCGTTTTATGTCTCTAAGGCACAGGTCCGCCCTAGTGTCACGATCATTGTCCTAAGCAACAGCTCCTGAAAACACATGTGAAAATAGGTACGTCAGCATAAAAATGCCTGTGAGATACATAGGTTTTGTGAAAATAGGATTCATGAATTGGGTTTTAAAAGATAGGTTTAATAAAAATTAGTCATGAATCTTGTTAAGTGTTTTCTTTTATAAATCATATGAAAACTCGATAAGAAATCAGATTATCTAAAAGAAAGGTATATGGTTACAAAATAACCATGTAAAATGAGTTGTATAAAATAAACTGTTTTGTAAAACAATGTCTTGTGAAAAATAAGTTGTTTATGTAAAATGTAATATGTCAAATATTGAAATGATTTAAGTAATGCTACGACATGTAATATCATACAAGTACTTATATATAGGAAGTACCAGCGGCGTATCCACCATACTTGTATCATATTACATACGCCTCGTTACTTAAATCACTTACCCAAAACAACCATCAATGTGAATTGTTTATGTATAAATCAATTGTCAAAAGTCCTTGTATAAGCCATGTCAAATGTTAAAAAGTCCAAATGTAGTCAAGTAATGTGTAACAAATGTTATGTATTGTAAGTAAAGTATTGTCACGTAAACCAAATGTAGAAATGTACAAAACAAAGTATTTTGAATATATCAAAATGTTATGTATTGTAAAGTAAATGCATGTTACATTGATACAAACATTTATGTGGTAAGTTAACGCATACATTCAAGCCTTGAGACAGTCGGATAACCCTAAGTCAAGGTTATCAAAAGAAATGTTTTCGGATTCAGTCATTCCTTACATCCAAACAAACCCGGGATGTCAAGAATGGGATTTGTCAAGTCCTATGGTACCACTACTTACTACCGAGCGGTGTAGCTAATGTTAATGAACGTATATAAGTCCCATTTGTGCAAACCAAATGTTATAGAAATTGTATACATGTTATATGAAAACAATGTACTAAGTATGCTAAGTAAACATACAAAGCAGAAAAGTCATGTAAATCAATGTGCTAGCATGCTATCAGTCAACTTACATAGCAGAAATGTAAAGTAAAACAATGTACTAAGTATGCTAAGTTAACATACAAAGCAGAAAAGTCATGTAAATCAATGTGCTAGCATCCTATCAGTCAACATACATAGCAGAAATGTAAAGTAAAACAATGTACTAAGTATGCTAAGTAACATACAAAGCTGAAAAGTCATGTAAATCAATGTGCTAGCATGCTATCAGTCAACATACATAGCAAAACAATGTAATGTAAATCATGTACTATAAATGTACTAATGAACATAGCAAGCATATGATGTGAAAACAGGAAAGCATGAAAGTAACAAGTAGGCACATGTGTTCCACCCCAAAATGTTTGGAAAACAGTAAAAGAGGGGTCTATGTACTCACTTGAGATTGTTCAAAAGTCCTAAGATAACCACCAAGCAATGCTAGAGATCATGGAATCAAACGACACCTAATATAGGTAACTATGTTAATAAACCGGACCTATATCGGAGGATCGGATAGAATGAGGGCTCGTAAACCAAATGAGTATGGGAACTCATGTAGTATGGTTTAACAAAGCCTACATCCTAAATGAAACCTAACCTAAGTGCTTACGACCCATTACGACCCGTTTAGGTAGCTTATGCTACTTTAACACGTCGTTCGCGTAAAACGCGTTCGGAAGGCCTAACTAGTCCTATGACAAGTAAAATATGCCTTCACATGTCTAATATTGTTGCCAAATCAGTTTAGATGTTAAAAGTTATGTTACATATTCTTAGTTACCAATTATACATGAAAAGGGTATTTTGGTAATTTACCTAAGGCATATATACTACCTATCATACAACTACTCAAACGATGTGACCATAAGGTATAACCTCGGAAGGTTATTCCCTATATACTATGGTCACCTAATGTATTTGATCAGATCCTAATGATCGACCAAATGGGTCGGGTTCAAAAGTATAAGAGATTGTTTAGATCGCTTACCTTACGACCCTATATAAGCACTAAACTAAAAGTGACGAGCTAAGCATGTTAAAACATGCTTAACTAAGTTTAGAAAACAAGTTTGGTATCAAAACAAATGGTTTTGATACCTAGAAGTAGTTTGGTTACAAAATACGCAATAACACGCATTTTGGCCGAAACTACGACTCGTCACTGAGCCAAGATAACGTGATAATTAGTAGGTATAGTCACTAAGGACTATAACCATCGTGATTATGCTCACGTTATGAAGTTCAAATGAACTTCGCAATGACCATAAATTGGTCAACGCAGAAAGTCAAACAAAGTTTGACTTTAAGGCGAAAACGAATAAAAGAACGAAGGAACACTTACAAAGGGTCCCCGAAAGCAAATCTTGATCAAATAGCTCAGGTATGAAGCAATGGCTTCAACTTAGAGCTTTTAGATCAGATTCTTGTGGGTTTTGAATTGTGATGGGTTGGGTATTTATAGTAAATGGACAACCGTTAGGATCGTTTATCGAATAACGTGCTTTGATCTTGTCCATACACTTGTTGAAATGTTATGGTATGTCAATTTGGCGCCCCACCATCAGGTTAACATGTGGCATTGGCCTTTGGGGTGTTTAAAAGCTGTTAACAGCAGAAAAAAATGAGTTTCTGCATCTGACCCCTGCTTACGGGCCGTAAGGGTGATGGCTTACGGTCCGTAAGCCAGCAACTTTGGCAGAATTACAGATTCAGTCCCTACACCTTGTTTCGTTGCGTAACGGCATTTCTAACACCTGTCAAACCCAATTTCAAGCTCCACAATGATGTTAAGACATAGGGAAGATGAAATGTGCTCAAAAATATGTCGGATGTCAGTTCGTTTGGCCGTACGATCGCGATGTTCGGTTAATTACAACGGAATGCGCATAAGCGTGAAAAACGATCCAAATTGCGTGACGAATGGATTTTTCTCATGCCAAACACTAAAATAAAGTATTTTAGTGCTTACATAAATTTTTGGATGTCCGGATGTATTCAGAACGTAAGTTATGCGCGAAAGTGCAAACTTGTGCACTTTTTGACACTTTTAGTCCCTGAATGACCCAAAAGTTTATTTTAGCACACCGAACACCTCAAAGCCTATTTCCAAGCTATGTAAAGGATATTTATGGTATGTTTAACTTATGGTCATGTTCCGAAATGTCTGTTTTAGTACGAATCGTCATACTTTCGCAGTTTGTCGAATTTAGTCCCTGTAAGCGAATTAACTTGTTTTTGCCATACCAAAGCCTTCAAAACTTATTTCTAAGTTATGGAAAGGTTATTTAAGATATGATAAGTATATGTTGATGTTCCGGAGTATTTTTCACGTTAAACTGACTACGTTTACGCATCAGTTTGCGTATAACTCTCAAGAAAGCGATATAGAGTTTAAAATTGAATAAAAGTCAAAACATGGAAAATGTAAAACACAACCAAACAAACATTGGGATCAAATAACATTGTTTTATTGATAACTGAACTGTTCACAATGATTACAAGCACAGATGTTACAGTCTCCCCTACTTGTGGAAATTTCGTCCCGAAATTTATTTAGAGGAAACTCGTGGAAAAAGATGCGGATATTTCGCCTTCATTTGATCTTCACGTTCCCAAGTAAACTCGGGTCCATGTTTAGATTCCCAGCGAACCTTGACCAAAGGAATGCGCTTGCGTTTAAGCCACTTGACTTCACGTTCCATGATTTCCACAGGTTTCTCAACAAATTTCAGTGTTTTATCAACACGAATTTCGTCAAGTGGTATGTGGAGGTTCTCGTCAGCCAAACACGTCTTGAGATTGGATACGTGAAAGGTTGGATGAACATTTCCAAGTTCAGGAGGTAACTCAAGTCTGTAGGCTACCTTACCGATTCTTTCGACGATCTTGAATGGTCCAACGTATCTCGGTGCAAGTTTTCCTTTCTTTCCAAATCTGATCACACCTTTCCAAGGTGAGACCTTAAGTAATACACGATCACTGACTTGAAAATCCAAGGGCTTGCATTTTAAGTCCGCGTAACTCTTTTGACGGTTTCTAGCTGTTTGAAGGTTATCACGAACTTTCTTAACCTTATCCGTTGTCTCTAAAATGAGGGCAGGTCCAGTAAGCTGAGCCTCACCGATCTCATTCCAGCAGACTGGTGAACGACATTTTCGACCATAGAGAGCCTCGAAAGGAGCCATTTTGATGCTGGAGTGATAATTGTTGTTGTAGGAGAATTCAATCAATGGAAGATGTGAATCCCAACTACCACCAAAATCGATCACACAAGCTCTAAGCATATCCTCCAGAGTCTGGATTATTCTCTCAGATTGACCATCCGTTTGCGGATGATAAGCGGTGCTCAAATTAAGTTGGGTCCCCATAGCAGATTGCATGGTTCTCCAAAAATGAGAAGTGAAACGAGCATCTCTGTCAGAAATGATGTTCAAAGGAACACCATGTCGAGCTACAATTTCATCCACATAGATTTTAGCAAGTCTGTCAGCAGAAAAATCCTCATGGATTGGCAAGAAATGCGCTGACTTAGTAAGACGATCAACAACTACCCAGATGGCATCATGACCTTTCTTTGTGCACAGAAGTTTAGTAATGAGATGCATAGTAATGTTTTCCCATTTCCAAACTGGGATCTCTGGTTGCTCCAATAAACCCGAAGGACGTTGATGTTCAGCCTTAACCTTGAGACAAGTAAGGCATTTTGATACATATAAGGCAATGTCTTTCTTCATACCAGGCCACCAACACTGAACACGAAGATCCTTATACATCTTATCTGCCAGTCAGGATGAATAGAATAACGAGACTTATGAGCTTCATCCATAAGCAAGGTGCGAAGGTTATCTTGGCTTGGGACCCACAAACGGTCCATGAAGTAATACGATCCATTGTCCTTCAGTTCCAGATCAGGCGTTATGTGATAGGGAAATTCCTTATCCATCAAACCTTGTGAAACACAAGTGTGTTGAGCTTGAGAAATGCGGGCTTGGATATCGGATCGAGCTTGAATATCGGATTGAGCACGAACACAATGAAGCTTGGTACGCTCCTTACGACTCAAAGCATCGGCTACGACATTCGCCTTACTAGGATGGTAGCGAATTTCGCAGTCATAGTCGTTTAGAAGCTCAACCCAGCGTCGTTGCCTCATGTTGAGTTCTTTCTGATTGAAGATATGCTGAAGACTCTTGTGGTCCATGAAAACCACACATTTTGCACCGTACAAATAGTGTCTCCAGATCTTAAGAGCGAAGACAACAGCACCCAACTCAAGATCATGAGTGGTGTAGTTCTTCTCATGTATCTTCAATTGTCTTGATGCGTAGGCTATGACTTTGTTCCTTTGCATCAGAACACAACCAAGACCCAATTTAGATGCATCGCAATAAACGACGAAATCATCATTGCCCTCAGGCAAAGTCAGAACAGGCGCGTCGCAAAGTTTCTGTTTCAAGTTTTAAAAAGCTTCCTCTTGTTTGAATCCTCAATCAAAGGGTTTGTTCTTTTGTGTTAGAGCAGTTAGAGGAACTGCAATCTTTGAGAAGTTTTCAATGAAGCGTCGATAATAACCCGCCAGGCCAAGAAAAGAACGAACCTCAGTAGGAGTAGTAGGTGTATCCCAATCCTTAATTGCACTGATCTTGGAGGGATCTACATGAATACCTCGTTCGTTGACAATAAGCCCCAAAAATTGAACTTCTTTAAGCCAAAATTCGCACTTGGAGAATTTGGTGAAAAGTTGCTCTTTCTTTAGGAGTTCCAGAGTAAGACGAAGATGTTGCTCGTGATTAGCTCGCGTCTTAGAGTATATCAAAATGTCATCAATAAAAACAATGACAAATTGATCCAAATAAGGCTTGCAGACCCTATTCATTAAGTCCATGAAAACAGCTGGAGCATTAGTCAAACCGAATGGCATAACTGTGAACTCATAATGCCCATATCGAGTGCGGAACGCTGTTTTGGGAATATCTTCTTCATGCACACGAAGTTGATGATATCCAGATCGCAGATCAATCTTTGAAAAATAAGAAACGCCCTGTAACTGATCAAAGAGATCATCGATGCGAGGTAGGGGATATCGATTCTTGATGGTAAGCTTGTTAAGCTCACGATAATCGATACACATCCTAAAAGATCCATCCTTCTTCTTGACAAAAAGAACGGGAGCACCCCAAGGTGAAAAGCTAGGATGGATAAAACCTTTTTCAGAGAGCTCCTGAAGCTGCTTAGACAACTCTTGCATCTCAGACGGTGCAAGACGATATGGAGCTCTGGCAATGGGATTTGCACCAGGTACGAGATCAATACGGAACTCGACTTGGTGTGCTGGAGGTAGACCAGGTAACTCTTCAGGGAATACTTCAGAATAATCTCGAACAACAGGAATATCTTGAATAGACTTACGTTTGCCCTTATCTGCTACAACATGTGCCAAAAAGGCCACATAGTTCTTTCGCAGATACTTCCAAGCTTTAAAACAAGACATGAGTTTGAGACCACCAGCAGGTTTCTCACCATGAACTTGTAGGATCTCACCTGTCGAAAGCGGCACACGAACAATCCTCTCAAAACAAACTACCTCTGCGCGATGCTTGGCTAACCAATCCATACCCACAATAACGTCGAAGCTTCCAAGTTGCATAGGCGTGAGGTCAATAGGAAAAAGATGGTCGTTAAGGTTCCACTGGCAGTTGTGAAGAACAGAATCAAGAACAATGGGTTCACCACTAGCATCCTCTACTGTCAAGGGTTTACCTAGTTTCGTTCTAGACACTCGAAGCAATGGCTCAAAAGATAATGACACAAAACTCTTATCGGCACCCGAATAAAAAAGAACAGATGCAGGCTGATTATTAATAAAGAACGTACCGTTCACCACTTCATTGTCCGCTTGTGCCTCTTGTGCATTCATGTTGAAGACTCGACCTCGAGCCTGAGCCTGATTCTGATTTGGATTCGCATTAGCTAGTCTTGGGCACCGGTTTCTGTAGTGGGTCAGATCCCTACAATTGTAGCACGAACCAGGAGGAAAATGAGGTCGTGCAGCTTGACCTTGTTGCTGAGCAGGAGGCTGAGCAACTCGTTGAGCCGGGTTCTGAGCTGCCTGATTCTGAGCAAAACGATAGACATCAGCAAGATGACCTGACTTCCCACAGTTAGTACAGAAACGGCACGGAAATTGCGGCTGATGGTGACTGTTGCATCTATTGAACAAAGGTGCATTTCCTGCATAAGGTTTCTTCGCTGGAGGCTGTGCGGGTTGGTTGGGAGCTGCCTGGTTAACTTGGGTAGTGACAGCAAAATTTTGGGAAGCCTTACGCTTCCTTGACCCCCTTGAGGAACCAGAATCTTTTCCCTTCTTGTTTTGACCTTTCTTGCTATCTTCTTTGTCAGACGCCTGCTTCTTACCCTTGTCACCCTTTTTGTGCAGTTTCCCATTTCGAACCTGCGACTCGGTCAAAGTCGCTGATAACTAGATCGCCTGACGGAGTGTGGCAGGGTTACTACCAGTAATGATGTCATGTACTGAGTCAGGTAGACCATCAATGTACCTTTCAATAGCCTTGTCGAGTGGGGTAACCATTGTTGGGTATAGCAAACTCAGCTCCTCAAACCTATCAGTATATGCCCGGTGCTCACCACTATCCTATTTCAAGTCATCGAACTCTCTCTCCAAAGCTCGCAGTTCATGACGAGGACAGAACTCCCTCATCATAAGGGCCCTAAGTTCAGCCCATGTCTTTGCTAGAGCAACTTCTGCACCACGATCTCTCATAACCCCGTTCCACCACGTAAGAGCCCTATTCTGAAACACACTCAAAGAAAACTTGACCTTACGATTGTCAGGACACTGCACGTGACGGAAAGTATTCTCAATGCTCTCGGACCATTGAAGAAGCCCAGTTGCTCCTTCAGTACCACTAAACTTGAGTGGTTTAGCCGAGTTGAAACTCTTGAAATTGCATGGAGCATGATTGTTGTTGTTGGCTTGGTTCATTTGAGTAATAAAATTTGGGAAAGCAGCAGCCATCTACTGCGGGATGATTTCTGCCAGTTCGGCAGTCGCTATTTGATGTTCGCGTCGAGGAGGCATTCTAAAAGAGGAAACATGAAAGGAAACGAGTGAGATGATTGGATGAAAAGGACGAGATGAAACAAAAATTGACAACAGCAAAGATGGTGGTTATTTGTTCGTTACCACAGGGTAAGCAAACGACACATTGTGACTAATCAAAGTAAATGGGTGAAAAATAATGTATCGTGAAGACATGCTCGCCTATAAGTGAACACTCACCCCAAGAGTTCTCAGGTAAGAGTGACTGGTCCGATTATGTGGATTTGTACGAACACTCTAGCCTTAGACAGAAAACCCAGGGTACAGGCATTCACTCTTCCAGTTTGCACGTGTTCACACTATTTAAAACCCAAAACCTTGACGAGATTTTGAAAACTTAGTAGGCACAAGGCCAAAAATGAATCAAACTGGAAGGGTTCAAAACCTTACAATAGAGGGTTCAAAACCTAGTAATCAATCATCCAAGAACGGATGATTAATTTTCAAAGCAGATTCGAACTTGATGTTCCCATTGTGGTTATCACCTAAGGATAGGTGAAGTGCATGTTTTAAGATCTAAACACAAGATAACTTGTGTTGGGGTCCTAGAAAGTTATAGTCTAGGTCAAAGCATTAGTAATAACCTAATTCCCTATAACCATTGGCTCTGATACCAACTCTTCTGTCACACCCCAACCACGTAAGACGAGAAACACGTGGCGGAATCGTCGGGGAGTGTTGTAACAGAATTAATTGTTTCATAACCATGGCATTCAAAGTTGTATTTTATTTATCAACATAAGAGTTTCATTGTCTTTAAACAGGAAACAAAGAGTACATAACATAATTAAACTAAGTCTATCTTCGTTTTATGTCTCTAAGGCACAGGTCCGCCCTAGTGTCACGATCATTGTCCTAAGCAACAGCTCTTGAAAACACATGTGAAAATAGGTACGTCAGCATAAAAATGCCTGTGAGATACATAGGTTTTGTGAAAATAGGATTCATGACTTGGGTTTTAAAAGATAGGTTTAATAAAAATTAGTCATGAATCTTGTTAAGTGTTTTCTTTTATAAATCATATGAAAACTTGATAAGAAATCAGATTATATAAAAGAAAGGTGTATGGTTACAAAATAACCATGTAAAATGAGTTGTATAAAATAAACTGTTTTGTAAAACAATGTCTTGTGAAAAATAAGTTGTTTATGTAAAATGTAATATGTCAAATATTGAAATGATTTAAGTAACGCTACGACATGTAATATCATACAAGTACTTATATACAGGAAGTACTAGCGGCGTATCCACCATACTTGTATCATATTACACACGCCTCGTTACTTAAATCACTTACCCAAACCAACCATCAATGTGAATTGTTTATGTATAAATCAATTGTCAAAAGTCCTTGTATAAGCCATGTCAAATGTTAAAAAGTCCAAATGTAGTCAAGTAATCTGTAACAAATATTATGTATTGTAAGTAAAGTATTGTCACGTAAACCAAATGTAGAAATGTACAAAACAAAGTATTTTGAATATATCAAAATGTTATGTATTGTAAAGTAAATGCATGTTACATTGATACAAAACATTTATGTGGTAAGTTAACGCATACATTCAAGCCTTGAGACAGTCGGATAACCCTAAGTCAAGGTTATCAAAAGAAATGTTTTCGGATTCAGTCATTCCTTACATCCAAACAAACCCGGGATGTCAGGAATGGGATTTGTCAAGTCCTATGGTACCACTACTTACTACCGAGCGGCGTAGCTAATGTTAATGAACGTATATAAGTCCTGTTTATGCAAACCAAATGTTATAGCAATTGTATACATGCTATATGAAAACAATGTACTAAGTATGCTAAGTAAACATACAAAGCAGAAAAGTCATGTAAATCAATGTGCTAGCATGCTATCAGTCAACATACATAGCAGAAATGAAATGTAAAACAATGTACTAAGTATGCTAAGTTAACATACAAAGCAGAAAAGTCATGTAAATCAATGTGCTAGCATGCTATCAGTCAACATACATAGCAGAAATGTAAAGTAAAACAATGTACAAAGTATGCTAAGTAACATACAAAGCAAAAAAGTCATGTAAATCAATGTGCTAGCATGCTATCAGTCAACATACATAGCAAAACAATGTAATGTAAATCATGTACTATAAATGTACTAATGAACATAGCAAGCATATGATGTGAAAACAGGAAAGCATGAAAGTAACAAGTAGGCACATGTGTTCCACCCTAAAATGTTTGGAAAACAGTAAAAGAGGGGTCTATGTACTCACTTGAGAGTGTTCAGAAGTCCTAAGATAACCACCAAGCAACGCTAGAGATCACGGAATCAAACGGCACCTAATATAGGTAACTATGTTAATAAACCGGACCTATATCGGAGGATCGGATAGAATGAGGGCTCGTAAACCAAATGAGTATGGGAACTCATGTAGTATGGTTTAAGAAAGCCTACATCCTAAATGAAACCTAACCTAAGTGCTTACGACCCATTACGACCCGTTTAGGTAGCTTATGCTACTTTAACGCGTCGTTCGCGTAAAACGCGTTCGGAACGCCTAACTAGTCCTATGACAAGTAAAATATGCCTTCACATGTCTAATATTGTTGTCAAATCAGTTTAGATGTTAAAATTTATGTTACATATGCTTAATTACCAATTATACATGAAAAGGGTATTTTGGTAGTTTACCTAAGGCATATATACTACCTATCATACAACTACTCAAACGATGTGACCATAAGGTATAACCTCGGAATGTTATTCTCTATATACTATGGTCACCTAATGTATTTGGTCAGATCCTAATGATCTACCAAATGGGTCGGGTTCGAAAGTATAAGCGATTGTTTAGATCGCTTACCTTACGACCCTATATAAGCACTAAACTAAAAGTGACGAGCTAAGCATGTTAAAACATGCTTAACTAAGTTTAGAAAACAAGTTTGGTATCAAAACAAACGGTTTTGATAACTAGAAGTAGTTTGGTTACAAAATACGCAATAACACGCATTTTGGCCGAAACTACGACTCGTCACTAAGCCAAGATAACGTGGTAATCAGTAGGTATAGTCACTAAGGACTATAACCATCGTGATTACGCTCACGTTATGAAGTTCAAATGAACTTCACATTGACCATAAACTAGTCAACGCAGAAAGTCAAAAAAAGTTTGACTTTAACACGAAAACGAATAAAAGAACGAAGGAACACTTACAAAGGGTCCCCGAAAGCTAATCTTGATCAAATAGCTCAGGTACAAAGCAATGGCTTCAACTTAGAGCTTTTAGATCAGATTCTTGTGGGTTTTGAGTTGTGATGGGTTGGGCATTTATAGTAAATGGACAACCGTTAGGATCGTTTATCGAATAACGTGCTTTGATCTTGTCCATACACTTGTTGAAATGTTATGGTATGTCAATTTGGCCCCCCACCATCAGGTTAACATATGGCATTGGCCTTTGGGGTGTTTAAAAGCTGTTAACAGCAGAAAAAAACGAGTTTCTGCATCTGACCCCTGCTTACGGACCGTAAGGGTGATGGCTTACGGTCCGTAAGCCAGCAACTTTGGCAGAATTACAGTTTCAGTCCCTGCACCTTGTTTCGTTGCGTAACGGCATTTCTAACACCCGTCAAACCCAATTTCCAGCTCCACAATGATGTTAAAACATAGGGAACATGAAATGTGCTCAAAAATATGTCAGATGTCAGTTCGTTTGGCCGTACGATCGCGATGTTCGGTTAATTACAACAGAATGAGCATAAGCACGAAAAACGATCCAAATTGTGTGAAGAATGGATTTTTCTCATTCCAAACACTAAAATAAAGTATTTTAGTGCTTACATAAATTTTTGGATGTCCGGATGTATTCAGAACGTAAGTTATGCGCGAAAGTACAAACTTGTGCACTTTTTGACACTTTTAGTCCCTGAATGACCCAAAAGTTTATTTTAGCACACCGAACACCTCAAAGCCTATTTCCAAGATATATAAAGGATATTTATGGTATGTTTAACTTATGGTCATGTTCCGAAATGTCTGTTTTAGTACGAATCATCATACTTTCACAGTTTGTTGAATTTAGTCCCTGTAAGCGAATTAACTTGTTTTTGCCATACCAAAGCCTTCAAAACTTATTTCTAAGTTATGTAAAGGTTATTTAAGATATGTTAAGTATATGTTGATGTTCCGGAGTATTTGTCGCGTTAAACTGACTACGTTTACGCACCAGTTTGCGTATAACTCTCCAGAAAGCGATATAGAGTTTGAAATTGAATAAAATTCAAAACATGGAAAATGTAAAACACAACCAAACAAACATTGGGATCAAATAACATTGTTTTATTGATAACTAAAATGTTTACAATGATTACAAGCACAGATGTTACAAGTACAACGAGTAGCGCCTCAGGACGTGACACGAAATGTGTAAAGATGGACCCCGACGGTGAAAGATTGTAGGGCTCCGTTTCAAGCAACGACATTAGAGGAAATAGTTACGGCAACATAAAGGTACTCGTAGCCTACAGTATGGAAATGAAGGTGACTTCGATAGGGATTGACCGTTGTTAAGTCAAAATATCAACAACCAAGGGAACAATGACAGTATTGGAAATCCACGTGACCGTAACAACAACACTAGAAATGATGCTCGTGGAAGAGCATTTAGGATTGGCATGGAAGATGCCAGGAGTATAGCACCCTGGTCGCCTACACGTTCTGGGTAACTAATAGCTTCGTCTCTTTTCTGTCTAACCCTAATACTTCTGGAAACCAAACCTATTGTGGAACCGACTGATAGCAAGTCAATGGAAACCTCCTATGTTCGTTGGGATGCAAACTCGACCTAGTGAGACAAGTGTTTGACATCTACCCTTGATAGTTTTGTTGTAGTAGGTAGTGTGGATTGGTTCTCCAGATAACGCACAGATATACCTTGTGAGGAGAAAATTTTGAGTATCCCTCTCCCTAGTGGCGAATCGTCGTCTGTCCTAAAGCATCAGTGTGGTGTAAAGGTTAGTGTCATTTCAGCAATGAAAGCCATAAGCGTCTACGAAGGGACTACCCCGCTATGTTGGCAACCGTTACTAATGTTTGGGCTAAGGAAAGAGGATCGAGGATCCACCAATTGTCCGTGAATCCACTCAGCGTACTACTTGGGGAACTTTCAGGTTTACTTCCACAACTGGTTAGGTAGAGACTCAGATTGATCTCACGACCAGAGGCAGCCTTGATTACTCATACTCCTTATCGTTAGGCACCCGGAAAGTTGCAAGAACTGACCAATCAACTTCAGGAAACTACAGGATGGGAGTTTTATAGATCTAGCTCCTCGTTCGGGGAAAATGCACTCTATTGCGGAAACGAAGGACGAGTCCTTTTGTACGTGTACAGATTACCACAAGGTGGCTATCATAGACCGTCACCCTTCTATCTCGCATCGACGACCTGCTTGACGCATTGCAATAATCAAGATTCTATCCGAAAACTGACTTAAGACCGGACTGTCACCTGAAGGAAGACCATGGGGATGATGATTCCTAATACGGCGTTATAGATCTAGTATGGCCACTACAATTTCCTGTTCAAGTTATTCAAGATATCCAACACACCACAGCCTCAGGGATCACATGAGTAGTATGCGTCAACCTCGTTTCGCCAGATTCGTTAACCGTGTTTATCTATGATGCTTAGAATCACTATCAGGAGAAAAGGAAAACCATGAACAGAACTTGCATTATGTCCTAGAGCTCCTAGGGGAGGAGCAACTCCATGCGAAGTCTACCTAAGTGTGACTTCAGGATTCGAGAAATACACTTTCTTGGTCACGTAGTCAACGAAGTGGGGATACACGTGGATCTCGCTAAGATCCATTTTATTAGAATTGGTCGGCACCAAGGAGTCCTTCGGGGATACAACAATTTCTTGGTCTCGCTAGATGCTATCGCAGATTCATCGCAGGATTTTCGAAGATCGCGCAGCTTTAAATCTCTTTAGCACAACAGGGTGTTGTATATTCGTGGGAGACAAAACAGGAGGACGTCTTTTCAACTTTCAAATCCCAACTCTGCAATGCACTGAGCATCGTCTTTACCCAAGGGTACGGGTGATCTAGTGGTATACCTTAAGGGTTCGAATCAGAGTCCCAGTTACACATCGATGCAGCACGAGAAAGTGATGGTTTACGTAGTGGATTTACAGGAAGAATTAAACGAGTCATAACCTGCGGTAGAAGCCATGGTCCTTGGAATTAAGATGGAGGCATTACTTAGACGGTACCAATTGCACCATTTAGACCGATCACAAGGGCCTCCTGTGTACCTTTGTTTTGAGAGAGCTAATTATGTGAGGGCATCGCTAGATTGAACCTTTGAATGTTTACGACTGTGAAACCCGAACGTGCACGAGCTTTGCAGTTCACTATCGATTCTAATCTACCTGATTAGACTCGCCATTTATAAACTGGAGAACTTAAGGAAGAGAATTTTCAAGTTAAACCAATGTGGGACATGGAGAAGCAACCGTTGGCGGGTCAGACGATCTTCACTACCTCATGGAATGAATGTGGGTCTCACTATACGACTGCTGTAGGAAACTCGTGTTGAGCAAAGCACACCGGCCTCGATATTCTAGTCGTTTGGGTTTTGATGAGAGATGCTAAGATCTAAAAATCTTGCACTGGTGATCGGGCATGAAGGCCCACCTAGCTATGTATGTGAATGATGTTTGATTCGGGGGAAAGTCAAGGTGAAGTATCAGCAACCAGAAACACCCATATTTAAATGAGGACAGACTACCATAGATTCTATCACTAGTTTACTTACAACTCGAAACGGAAACAAAATCACCTAGGTGATCGTCGATGGTCTCACGTTACCAGCACACTTTCTTACAATCAAGAGAACTGACGAGTCTTCACAGCTATGAATGCTCCTCGGAGAGAGGCGGCTTTTAGGCACGAGGTGCCAACTCCTGATACCTCTGATTTTGACCTATACTTGATTTATGTCTGGCAATACACAACACCCCTGGCTCACGTCTAGACATGAGCATTGCTTATCACCATAAGATAAACGGTCAGAATAAACGAGCCATCTTGACACTCAAAGACATGCTGCGAGCATGCGTGTGATTTACTTTAGTAAATTTGGAGGGATATCTACCTTTGGTTGAGCTCTACTGCAACAGTTACCACTCTAGTATTGAGACAGCTCTGTTTGGGGCACTACATGGATGATAATACCGATCTCCTTGTTGGACTAAGGTGGGTGACAACCTAATCACAAGTCCAGGACTTGTACTCGAAACTCTAGGGAAGATTGCTTGGATCGGGAATCGTGGGCAGCAACACGTGACCGTCAGGAAAGTTGATAAGCCTAGGAAACACTGGGAGTTCACTATAGACAAACGTGTTATAATCGAAAGTCTCACCCTAGGAGGGTGCGGTACGCTATAGAAAACGTGGCAAGCTTAGTTTACGATGCGTTGGGGCATTCAGATTTCTGGAATGAATCAGTGGCATGGCTCACAAACTCGAGTTAACTGACGAATTAATTGGTTCAGTAACCCATTGAAAACATTGACCAGGAAGTCAAGGTACATTAACACAGTCGAATTTCAGTCGTGAGAGCTCGTTGGAACACAAGGCGTGGACCGGAGTTCACGCGAGAACGCAATGATCGGAGTAAGCTCTAGTATCCTCAGTTGTTCAAACGGTTGTATCAACTTCTGATATCACTGGAAAATTTCGGGACAAAATTCCCTTTCAAGTTGGGGATGATGTGGTACCCACGGAAAATCCACAGTTATCCTGATCCTAATCTATCACCTCGCTGTTTTGGTTTGCTTATCAAATTTCGAGATGAAATTTCTTTCAAGTTGGGGATGATGTGACAACCCGAATATTCAAGGTTAGTAACATTTAACCTTGTAATCTTAACTTCTCATTATTCGTCTTTGATGTGTTACACACTCTGTTTTAGTATAATTATGTTATCCCTCTTCAAGGCGTTACACGTTTCGCACTATCATATTTCCTGTTAAACGTACTTGGGTGATTTTATTAATCGAACAATATAGCAACTTTGGGCCGTACGCGTTGGGCTGCATTAATAACCCGGTTAGAATCGTATGCTAGTACCTTTGGGCCACGTTTGTAATCCAAACACATTAACACCTTAGGCCCGAGCACAAACGCAACCCGAGTGGGTTCGGCCCACTTCCACGTTGTTCCGAATTACGTGAGGGCTAGTTTTCATGTATCCACTATATTAACAAGTTAAACTAAACCAAAAACAAAACCCTATTTCTTCTTTCATTCGCGATGGCAGTGGATATAGACCCCCCCCCTTGAGGCATCATCCCATTCGACCGAGTGTATTGGGTTTGTAAATCATTACGTATGATAATTATTATTTGGTGATCTTGTTTATGTGCGAATCATTATATATGTGAATCGAATTATTGGTTCTTGAATAATTATGTGTGCTTGATATTGATGTGTGCATGTAACAAATATATGATTCATAATAGATTTTAATGTAACAATAGTTTATCGGTCCAATGGAATTGACGTTTAATGGTTGAAAAAGTTTGGTAACTTTGAATAAAAATGGCGGCTCATGTGCTGTGAACTTGATCTAATCAAATAAGGTGGAAATTCCAATATTGTGTCAGTAACTTAGAAAATGTGTAAGCCTTACATGTGTGTATGATTGAGGACGGTTGCATGTGATTATATGTATGTTGTGCATGACCTAGAAATTAATTATGGTGACACATTGAATGGGTAGTAGGAAATCTTTTATGATAAGTTAATCTATCAACCGAGATGATTGAGTGCCTACGATGTTAAGATATAGAGTAATTTGGATATGATCAGTAATTGGTTATGCGATTTAGGGTTAGATTTATGATTGATGTTTATGAATTTTAGCATAACCACATGTCGTAAAATAAAGCAAGGGATAATGGGCTTGCACACTTAGAAACTTGGGCCGAGGATTAACAGTGGGCCGAGGGATAACATTGGGCCACACCCCAACTATAAGTTACACGCAATTACCTGATCATACATTCTCGGAGTTGGGCCACGGAACATAAATGGGCCGCACAACAGTTGGGCAGGTCTTGTGTGGCCTTGGGGCCGTTTCGCTGTTGGGCCACAATAGTCTAGTCCAACACGAATTGTTAGTGTATGGGTCGCATCGTCGGGTGTGTGACCAAAATGGAATTAAACGGGATGTTAATTGCTACGTGCTTTGTGAAGTATGATTTTGTAAGGTGAATGTATACGTGAACCAACTACCTACTATGTGTATGAATATGGACTGGAATGTTGCATGAGTTACCATTGTGACTGGTATAACGTTATGTGCAATCTGTGTGTGTGAGCTACAAGTGTGGTATGTGTAAGGATACGTGTCCTAATTACGTATGAAACTGATTGATGTGTGTAATCATCTTAGGGCTTGGTTGATCAAATTTTGTTAAACAAGTAACTAATCTTACCAAGCAAATCAAAGGTGAGTTCATATCTCTTGAGCATGCGTCCCGGTGGTTGGGACAGTCTTTGGGTATCCCTGAGAGGGATTGGTTTTGGGTAAATCATGGGTATTCCTGAGAGGAATATATCTTTTGGGTAAATCTGGAATGTTGGATAATATACTCATCCTATCACCATTAAAGTCCCTCCGTGGTTTGGTTACCTGAGAGGTAACAAGGTATTAGTTGGTAGCGCTACTTAGGTTTGGCACCCTCACCTCGTACCTGAGTGGACGGGTGTGAACTAATAACCTAGTCATGACCAATGCTTTGATAGGAGCATTGGAGAAAGGGCAAAATAATCAGGAGCCATCTTGTATTCGGGGTATTATCAACATTGTAATCAATGAACGGAATTAAACACTTGGTAACTAACGTTTTCACAAACTATGAACTCACCGGCGTTGTCTGATACACTTGTTGCATGCTCGCAGGTCGTTAGATGTCTTGGATTGGAACTTGCTGTCTGGTGTAGCTGGAGTGGTCATGGGTCGAACTGGATGGGTACATGTGTTGGAATTATTGATATGACACGTTGGTTTTGAAACAGTTAAACTATGATATCTTGTATTTGCTTTCGTTGAACATGTTGGTTTACATTTGAACTTATTGATGTTACTTTTCATTAATAATTGGCATTTTCATTTATAAACTTATCATGAGTTCAACATGATTAGTGGCTCGTTATTGGTTTGTCACACGCCTAGCGGGGGTTTCCATGGGTGGTATTTTGGGGGTGTGACAATATGGATCATCATACTCCTGACGGGGTCTTTGGCGCTCCTAATCATTCACCAACTCCATAGTTAACTTCAAACATTACTCATAATTCTCCTTGGTTCGTACATAGGCAAGTACGTCGTCAATGAATATTATCACGAATTCATCCGATTAGGGTTTCCATACCATGTTCATGAGATTTATGAATATATATATGGCACATTAATTTAGTCAAAAAGGCATGACTAATAACTCGTAATGGCCATATCATGTTCAAAAAGCAGTCCTTAGCATATCTTCGTCAGCAACCTTCAACCGATAATATCCTGATCGTAGATCGATCTTCATGTAGCAGCTGGATCCCGGTAACTTGATTGAACAAATCGTCAATCCTTGGTAAAAGGGTACCGATCCTTGATAGTCAACTTGTTCGGCTTTTTGAAATCATCACGTATCCTGAAGGATCCATCCTTCTTTTTCTCAACAAAACAGATGCGCCTCAAAGCGAAAAGCTTGGTTGAATGAAACCCTTGTCCAATAGCTCTTGAAACTGACTTGACAATTTCTTCATTCCAAACGGTGCTAAATCTACAAGGAGATTATGCAATTGGGTGCAGCACCGGATGCCAGATCGATTCGGAATTTGATCTGTCTTGCAGGGGGCAATCCAGATAAGTCTTTTTAGGAAAACTTCTGGATAATTGCGAAAAATAGGAATCTCTTCGTTATTCCTACATTCGGCTTTCGTATCCACCATGTTAACTAAGAACGCAGGATAGCCCTTTTGCAACAACTCAAGCATCCTCACAACACTGACGATTCTCAACCATCGACACTCGACACTCGATCGGTCTCCGTGAACAACTACCACCTTTCTATCGTCATCAGGATGAGATATCCTAGCTAGCATCATGCGATAGTCCCCACTTTGTCCTTGGATAATCAGTCCATCCTCACATCTGCGTCGAGGCTCCCCAGCTCTACTGGAAACAAACCAACACTAGAACTACGATCACCTAACTAAATACTACAAATGCAAACCACCTTACTAGTTTCTATCAACTTACCAATTGCTAGTTCTATCGGGCACTTTATACCCAGCTTACTTGTTGATGAACACAAAAATGGTTCAAAGTTTCTTGAACAAAACTCTAGTCAGCTTTGGTATTAAAAGTGTGAACATAGATTGGTTTTTGATTTGAAACATACTGGTAACAACAACAAGATCATCTCGTGCCTTCCCAGCGTTTAGATCGAACGCTCTATTCCTGGCCTCCTGACCCTTCATTTTCAGACAACCTCTCTTGAAATGTCCTTGCTCACCACACTTGTAGCATCCCTTGAGCGTAACTCCATCCGATGTACTCTTAGCATAGCACTCACGAGTCATTTGTCCAGTCCGACCACATCTAGCGCACTTTCTTCACTCATTCTCGTGAGTCTTCCTCTCAAGACCACTCCTGCCATCCTTGGCATTATCCTTTCCCGACTCTCTAGGGTTAGCTACACACGCTTTCTCCAATCTGTGTTCCTTACCACGCTTCTCATCGGTATCTTTCCTCGAACTTTCAGACTTTCATTTTCGTGAATCCCCAGATCTAGGCTCGGGATGCAGAATTAATTGAATGGTCGAACTTTCAGACTTTCATTTTCGTGAATCCCCAGATCTAGGCTCGGGATGCGGAATTAATTGAATGGTCAACCCGCTGTGACGGCCCGACATCACCCATACCGTTGCCTCATCATTACATGGGGTACCAGTAAATGATCTTGGGTTACGACCCTGGATTGTTTTGTTTGTACATCTATGTACTGTTCACAAAGTTTATGAAAAATCAGATTTACGCTCCGATTATATCATAACACAGGAACTACTAAAACTTTCCGATCATTATGCTACATGGAGGGTCTCCGATCTATGTCCCACCAAAACCATGCTCATGAGTATCACATCCATGTTCCTGGCCATTTTTTTGGTTAGCATCGCACTATTCCATGGCAGTATTAACGTGTTGGGCTATAAGTTGTGCCAACTCTTCTGAGGTAATAGGTAGTCCAGAACCCTGTCTCACTTTTGGCGGCATTTCGTCGTTTTTCAACAATAATAATCTCATAAGACGATATCCCAAAAATAATTCAATCATTAAACGTTAGTGGACCAAACATGGCGCATGTATAATATCCACATATTAATGAGAACTATTTTTAAACCAAAAGGAACCCATTCGATATTTATACCAGAAATTACAAGGCTTGTTTTTAGTATGAAGACTAATCAAAATTCGGCATGTCTACATCAACACCCGCAACAAGTCTATATGAAATTTCCTCCTAAATATCTGAAAATTTGGCATGCAAGCCATAAATAGGGTTTATCAAATGAGACATACAAACCAAACAACAGAAACAACCAACAACTAACGCTTCAGTCCCTGGAAGTCCAACATCTTCCTAACATGCTCTTCTAGCTCATCATACTAGTCCATCTGTCCCTCTAAGTCCTTCATTGTTTCCATGCCTCCGCGTAACATGGCGAACTGATGATCACAATGAGAGCGATTGACCCAAATCTCGTTCTGCTTCTTCAAAGCGGACGCTGTCTCAGCTCTCGAAGTCGAATGCGATTTCTCTAACGGGTCGAGTCCTCTTCCAACGACGAGTGTAGACTAAAAGAGGTGTAGCAAGACACATGACATATTGTAACCATACTAAGTAAGTGTGTGATCAACGTGAATAGTAACACAAAAGGCCTAAATAAATAGAAAATCACGTATGCACATAAACACATAAGGGTTTTTATACATGATAAAAATTTTCAATGTTTATTTAAAAATCTTGGCCTCGAGAATTTTGGATATTATATTTCAAAATTCTCCGGTTGAAGTCTAGTGTTTTCCTCTGAAAACATCTAGTTCGCTAACAACCAATGGCTCTGATACCAACTTCTGTCACACCCCAAAATACATCACAGCGGAATATTAAACGTAGTGGAGACGGAAGTTGGTGCCCATTTATATCTTGTCGATTGATGCATTTAATTGTTGGACATTTTAGAATGTTTTAAATGTAAGTTATTCAAACATTACGTTTTAAGACACGACACAACCATGACATAGTTAAGTTGTTTATGATCCTCATGGATCTTATTACATTGTCCCAGAATATTTAAAAATCAGTCCAACATTTTAAGTGATAAAACATGCATCAACAACCACAAGATACGCCATAATTCCCGAAGCCGAACTCAAGTACCTGTAGAACACGTTAAAATCAAGTTCAACACAAAGGAAGGTGAGTTCACTTATTCGTTTACTAACAAATTTTATTCCAAGGAAAACTTTCTGATTAGGTGTTTATTTAAAAATATCCATGTAATTTTAGAAAGTCCATTTTACTTCCTTAATAAAATCCATGGGCCTACCGTCGGTTCATTACTCCGACAACAGTAATACTGCCCATGTTTTGTATATTAAATTATTGCATCAATTTTCATACTCGTATGTTAGCTAGACGATACGAACTATATATTAACCATGCAGGGATAATCAATGCTAGACAATAAACAGAATATTAATTCGTCGTCTGACATTGACACGGGGCGATCGGTCACGACGGGGTTTGTCAACCCGATAGATCTACCAACAATTCATCACGTGCAATACTTAACTGATTAAACGACATCATGGGTGCAGGGTTCTTTCTCGAAGAACAATATGATGTCTACCTCACGTACAATATATACATCCTACTAATATGACAATTTAATACATGTTGTTGTATGAATCCCCTGAATCTCCATCACTCGAGACCCAGGCCGGCATCCGTCCCCCAACCATACGCTCTTGTATCACTTAAGAAATACCGTACATACAATATTCATTCATCAAAACGTTTTACTTCGAAACGTATAACTTATCAAATCTCATATATTTTCAGCGAAAATATATATTTTATAGTAAAAGGTATGTTTTATTTCGAAAACATTATTAAACCCTTTTAACAACGTGTTCCACCCCCAAAATATATACAAAACAGTAAAAAGAGGGGTTTAGTGACACTCACCTTTGGGTGCTTATTTTAATACCACAATCCCAGAGATTGATTTTTATTTACGTCCTAATATAGGAACAATTCTAAATCAATATACATATTTAACACAAAAATCCTAAGTTTCTCCGTTTCTTAGGATTATCACATAACTTTGAGATTTTCTGGAAAAATCATCGTTTTTGATTATGTTGGCACGTTAATATATATATATATATATATATGAGTCCATATATATATATATATATTTTTATGATTTTGCGACTTGAATGATTTTATTGGTGTCCATTATTGTGTAAATCCGTTAACTCTCCCGTTTATACGCAATATATCTATGGTTTGCGCGTCGTAATATATATACATAAACGTTCACATAACTTAACACCGAAACACGCGAAATCTCGCTAACTTATCTATTTTGTCATTTTTAAAGCAAATATACATAAAACATCTCATATGTACCAAATTTCATGCTCGACAAATAAGTTACACTTTTAATGCAATTTTTACCGTTTCTACCGCACAAAACGCATAAGTATACACGCATAGACTAAATTTCCCACTATCAAGTTAACACTTAACATATTATCATATTTACATGTTTAAATCACTTAACACATTTTATCACATAAGGTTCACTCAAAATTTACCCATACTAGTGTTCATCGAAAATGCGTATTTTAGCGATTCGGTAACGATTTCGGGTGTCGGTAGTCACGTATGACCAACCAAACACCAAGTAAACTTAAAATTAGTTAAAATACTTATTTTTAAACTAAAAATACCAGTTTATTTACTGATCTAAATCAGTTTTATAAAAATCACTCGAAAAACCGATTTTTGACCATTTTAACGCATAGTTTTGCGTTATACGTTACTATAATCATACCAACTCGAAACGACTTGATATTTTAACACATACATGTTATTTACAGATTAAAATAGTGGTTATAATCAGATTAGTGTAGTTTTTGTGCAAGTCACCTAAATCATGCGATTTCACATATTTTACAACCTTTAATGCACCAAGTATAACATGCAAAGCTAGCAAACATCATGACAAAATCATATATCACTAAACACTTTAAAATAACTTTATTTTTGTGTTTATAATCTGATTATATCTGATTTTTACTAAATCATACACAAAACACCTTTTGTAATCATAAATCATCAAGCATGTTCAAGTAAATGCATCTAATGCATTCATACAACAACAACATCATCTTTTATGTTCTAATCTGTAACACCCCTGTTAGTGCAGTATGTCTATCGCCTCCGTCATCTCAAGTCGTAGCTGAAACTGATTAATTCTAGCCTTACATTGTTATAATTAGATAGAAAAGGCAAGGTGGCAATATTGTAAATAAGGGGAACTCTCCTTATATCCTTTGCCTATATATAGGAGTCTAAGGGTTAGAATTAGAGACTTTTGTCACTTTGCTCATTTGAAGACTTTGTAGAAGATAGGAGCTAGAGAGAGAAAGTAGAGAGAGAAAGTGACATCGTGATTCAGGTGCTTTGTACGTTTTCATATTCGTCAATAGAATCACAGATTATATTACGTCTCGTGTGTTCGCTCACGATCGTGTACGGATTCCGCATGTTCACGAGTCGGCTCGCAATAGAAACGGATCAATCCGGGACCTAACAAGTGGTATCAGAGCAGGAGCTCGGTTGCGAGATCAAACGCACAATTACGCACTCAATTTCAGCAGAATCAGAGCTTAAAACATCCAGATTTGACATATTTCTCTTAACTTTCTTGTTCTTCACGTTTTCTCTGAATTTTGCAAAATTGACAGGGTTTTTACGGTTCAAATTTGCTCATTTTTTGATATATTATGTGAAACTGTGTGATCTAATACTCTACAAATTTTTAGGTCAAAACTCCTAGCCGTTTGGAAGAAAATTAGAAATTTGTTGTTCGAAAAATGAATACTGTTGCTGTTGTTCCTGATGTTAACCGCACGGATCACCACCCGTGCGTATGACCATCCGCGTTGACTATTTGTTGACCTGTACGCACGGATAGCCCACCCGTACGTACAACATTTCAAAGCTATACGTGTCATCCGGGTTGACCATTGTTTGACTATCATTAATAAGCTGCAACAGTAAGTCACGTGTATCCAAGTAAGTAATTAATTCAAGCGGTGAGCATGTGAAGTTTCGGTAAATCACATGATTGTTTAAGTGTAAGGTAGCATGTGAGTTAGTTGTGTAAATCAAGGCACCCGTGTGGATAGCATCATTTCTCACCCGCACGGATTACTTTCATTAATTCGTGTTGACTTGTTGACTTGCCATCCGCACGGACAGCTCACCCGCGCGGATAGCAATCCGTGTAGACTTGTTGACTTGCCATACACACGGACAGCTCGTACGCACGCACAACTCGTATGCACGTACAACAATCCGCGTCTGAGCATTTCATCCAAGCGAGTTATTAAGTCAACACTGTTATGATTGTCAGTCAAAGTAATCATTTTCATTCGGTGAGCATGTGACTAGGTACAGGTGTCATCAAGCATTGCTTCATTTAATAATCATACCACGTGATTTAGTTGACAAGCTTTAATTGAAATTCAGTTGTCACGAGATTCATATCCGGGTTTGTCAGCACCGTTTATAGATGATGACAGAGTGCATGTGATTGTTTCAAAAGCTATTGTTTGCATATGAATTAATATTGACGGTCACGTGATCTGGTCATTGTTTGTCACGATAAGTGTTTGTCACATGTGATGTTTAAATTGTTGAACAGAAGGACGGTCAACAATTTTGTCGTTTAGTATATTGGTTTGGGTCAAAGAAGTCAACTTCATCCGCACGGATCCCCATCCGTGCGTATAAGCATTATTCCCCACCCGTGCGTACAACCCCTCGCGGATCACCACCCGTGCGGATCCCCACTCGTGCGTATTGTCATCCGGTTCACCATCCGGACGAATCATCATCCGGACCAACTCATTTGTTCCTGACACTTCATCCGGAGTGGGCTGATTTCATCCGTTTGGGACAACATCATCCGATTGACTATTGATCCATCCGAACGAACCAAATTCTTTTACAATCATTTGACAAATTTGATTAAACTCATTGTGTTTGTTTATCCGTATTCAGGTGATTAAAGATTTACAAGGGGCGAATATCAAGAAGAAGATTTAAAATGTCAGGAGAAACTGATTCTGATAGATGGTGGAAAAATGATTACGCAAGATGGGAAATTGATAAATATAGAGAACTATTCAAAGAAGCCCAGAGAGCAAAAAGATGGAATGACGAATTGGAATGTTACATGGATCCACGGGGTAATCCAGTTGTTAACCCATCAAAAGTGGATTCCAAAGCTATAAAAAATTTGCTTCCAAGACAGGCTACTTTCAATACACGAAGGTTATCTGATAAAGCATATCTGCCTGATTTGGAGAAGAAGATAAGAGAGGTTTGTGAAGCAAGTCTACCGAAGGTGGTAGAAATGAAAAAGAGAAAAGAAGAAGAATTGAAGAAGATGATTGAGAAAGTGAAAAGTGTCGCAAAGCTTGCTGTTGAAGAAGAACAGAAGATAGAAGATGAACAGAAAGAAGAAAAAGAGGAGAACAAAGTTGAAAATCAGAAAAAGATAGAAGAAGGAGGTATGATAACAGAAAAAATTCAAACTGAATCTTCTGAATTGTTTGACAAAGACAAAAGCATTGAACAGTCTGATGATAAAAATGAAAACAAGTGCAGGAATTGCATAGAAATGTGCAAAGCCTGTACCGAAAAGGATGAAATAATAAAAACAAAAGAAATTGAAACAAATAAAATTGAAAATGTTTTCAAAATAAAATGTAAAGAAATGATTGAAAAAGAAGAAATTTTGAAACTAAAAGTTGAAAAACTGACACAGAAATGTCAAGATTTTGAAAAGGATAATGATGTGTATAGACAAATGTGTTCAGCAAAATGTGTCGATTGTGTTGAAAAAGAATCTAAATGTCAAGATTTACAAAAACAGTATGATTCTTTAAAGTGGTCGAGTCAGAGAGTACAAGAAGCTTATGATACTTTGAAGAGCCAAGTCAAAAGTTTTGATCAAAGATTGTCAGAAACTTTAGTCACTAAAGAAATGTATGAAAGAAAGTTTAAAGAAAAGCAAATTGAATTAAACAAATGTGTTGATGAAATTGCTAATCTTAAACAAGTCTTGGCTGAAAAAGAAAAGGTTGTTACAAAACTTCAAAGTTATCATAACTCTTCGTACATTCTTGAACGCATTTTCAACATCACACCAGATGACAAAGATACTGACAATTGCAAAAAGGGTATTGGTTCAGAGTTTCATCAGGTACCACCACCATTGAGAAACAATTATACTTTTTATGATGAGGAAAAGGTGGCAAAGGGTTTGAACATAGCTGACCAGTTACCTGAAAGTATCGATGTGATTTACTCCAAATCTGATGATGCTAATGATTCAGAGGTGGTAAGTAAGGTTGTTGAAAACGTTTTGAAAGATGAGTCTGCAAAAGGTAAGTCTGAATCACAGGAGGAAGATGAAGGAAATTTTCATGATGGTTATCTGAAAAACACAAAATCCGAGAAAAATTTGGATGATGATTCAAAGGGATTGGTCTATACCATGATTGGATCGGACAAACTATTCTTAGATGTTGTATTCCCGATTCAGAATGTGATTTCAGAAAAGGTCGATAAAGTTTTCAAAATGGTTGAGATTGAGAAATCGGAAATTTCAAAGTTTGCTGGTAAAGGTCATAAATCTTTTTATAACAAACCTGTTTTCAAGAAGAAAAACATGAAGGCTGGGTTGGGTTATAAAAAGAAACAAAATAGGAAGAAAAATGAAGTGCCAAATTCTCAGGCAAAGATGAGTTTTGTTCAAGGAAAAAGTTTTGAAGAAGAAGAAAAACTCAAATTTAGACAACAGTCTAATGAAGAGTTTTGTGCTCAAAAGAAAAGGCAACAACCACAGGTTAAAGATGTTTCAAAAAGAACATGTTTTAAGTGTGATCAAATTGGACATCTTGCACGAAAGTGTCCAAATCTGAAACCTGTGGATGTTGATAAAAAGAAGCCTGAAAATGTTGAGAAACAAAAGGATGTGAAACAAAGGTTAACCAGATTTGATTCAAAACAAACTTGGAGGTACAACACAAACAAGTTTGCTTCGAATCAAACTTGGAAACCAAAACAGACTAGGTCTGATTCAAAACAAACACAGATTTCTCACACACCCAAGTTCAGAACAACACAAAGTTGGCAAACATCGGTTGATATGACAAAACCAAACCAATTTTGGAAACCAAAAGTTGTTGTTCAAAGTCAAAATAATCAAAATGAGTCACGATTTTACAAGAGAAGTGCTTCAAAAGGACAGAACTGGGTGGTCAAGAAACAAGTGACTTCTGTAAATGTTGAAAAAGTCGAAGACAAAGATGAAAAAGTTTTTGTGAAAAATGACAAAGATTTTCCATCATTGAATGAAACTTATTGTGTTGAAATGCCTAAGGTCCAACAGACCTGGGCTAAATTGTTCAAATAATTCAATAGTTGAATGTGCAGGTGCTTCTGAAGAAATCTGAATGTCAACAAAAAGAGAATCGAAGCAGCCTGGCACGAGAAGAGGAGGCTGCTGATCCCTGCGATGGTTAAACAGGGAGTTTGTTTGTTTTCTGTACATAAATAAACAATATTTCAAAAACCCTAAAAATTGAAAATTTTGAAAAACCAAAAATATGTTTTGTTTTTGTCAAAAATATTAAAAAATTCAAAAATATGTTGATTGAATACGCCGAAACCCTCACGGCTGAACAAACATGATTACTTTCACAAGATTGAAAAACGGTTTTAAAACTGTCGAAAATCAATGGGTTGTAAATCATGGGGGTACATTATTTTTTCTGCAAAACAGAGCATGAGATGCAGAAAATGGATGGCGAGACAAAGCTATCAGTATCAGGTTGTCAAATTTTCTTTAAATGGTTTTGCATTTTAGGGGGAGTAATATTGTCAGAAAATCCAAAAACATTTGAAAATTTTGAAAAAGCCAAAAACATTTGAAAATTTGAAAAATTCAAAATTGAGTTTTTGTGTAAAAAGAGGAAATGATAGTACATCAGTAGACAGTCACAGTACGCTAAAGAATTGGAAAGTTTAAATGTGTTAAACGATCTCACTGATGATGTGTCGATAGGTTTTTATACATTTAGTAAACTTTTTCGGGATACAAACCTAAATTCAAACTTACTTATTTCGTGGGGAACACTACTTGGATATATAGGTAACCCCTGAAATCTCGTTTGAAAGGTCTCATAATCTGATATACTAGGTTTTTATACACAATGATGTCTGGGGTATTATTCCGGGACTTCTGCTGAACGGTAGTTCTGACCTAGTCCTCGAATAATACTTTCTGCAATGCTTGAATAGCATCACCCTCAGCATATATGATAAGACAATAAAATTGCTTAGCAATGCTGTTGTAAAAAAGATCCTCTAAAGGGGACACACCCACAAGTTGAGTCATGATCTCTCTGCTGAACGATGGTTCTGACCTGAGCTCTCATGATTCTTCATAATTTATTAACCCCTTACAGATATCATTTGTGTTATAATTACCTGTAAGACTGAATATTGGGATCTGGATACGGGAGTATATTCAAGAGGTGGGACACATGAATGAGTTTAAGTTCTTAAAATACCTAATTCGTATCCTGAATCAGTTGAAATTTGTATGAAAATTTAAAGTGGACAAGTATATCGACAATCTAAGTGAATTGTTTAATTCTTAAAGTGTTTTAATGCTCAACGATACTTGTGACTTGTCATAAACTGATATGATCCTCTGACGCATACTCAAACAAAAATATTATCTGTAAATATGTTTGTACATATTTCGTTACTGCTTTATGTTTCAGAAAAATACAAAAAGATTTTGATTCTGCTTTATTTTCGACAACCGATATCTGGGAAGCTGAGTTTCAAAATCTAAGTATGCTGATTGTGTTTCTAAAAATAAATCAAGTTCATTAATTTGAAACTTGAAAATTTTAAAATCAAAAACAGTTTGTGATATCTCCAAGGTCATTAATTTGGACTTGGATGATAAACTGTGAGGGATTTGGATGCTTATTTTGTTAAAATCTATAAAGAGCCAGTTTTCGATGGTGGATTCTTAAATTCTGCCAAATTCTTAAAGATTGTTGATAGGGGAAGAGTATCAAGTATTCCTGGATATATTTCATATTATTATATCTTAGTCCCAGGATCTTGATTTAGAAAGTTTAATAGAGCCAGATTACGATACCTGGACAATCGAAAATGCTTTCATTATAAAATATTTTAGCAAAAGTTGAGAGAGCCAGGTTTTTAATCCTGGAAGTTCAAAATGTTTTACTTATAAATGTTTGAGGATTGCAGATTCCAGACTACGATCCCGACAGCCGAGTCTAAGGGGGAGTCTGAAGACGAGCACAACTCAAGTGGAAGCATGCATAGGAGCCAGGATTCTTTCCCGAAAGAGCTTGTAACCGAAAAGCCAGGTGTCGATCCCAAAGCACGGAAGCTTGATGAAAGAGGGAGCCTGAAGAGTCTACCTAAAGGAAGGAGCTAGAGCTGAAGACAGATCCATGGGGATTCTGTTCGAGCTAAAGAGATAGAAAGAAAAGAAGCTACGAGTCTGAATGTTTGAGATTGACTGCGGCAATATCCAAGGGGGAGTCTGTTAGTGCAGTATGTCTATCGCCTCCGTCATCTCAAGTCGTAGCTGAAACTGATTAATTCTAGCCTTACATTGTTATAATTAGATAGAAAAGGCAAGGTGGCAATATTGTAAATAAGGGGAACTCTCCTTATATCCTTTGCCTATATATAGGAGTCTAAGGGTTAGAATTAGAGACTTTTGTCACTTTGCTCATTTGAAGACTTTGTAGAAGATAGGAGCTAGAGAGAGAAAGTGACATCGTGATTCAGGTGCTTTGTATGTTTTCATATTCGTCAATAGAATCACAGATTATATTACGTCTCGTGTGTTCGGTCACGATCGTGTACGGATTCCGCACGTTCACGAGTCGGTTCGCAATCGAAACGGATCAATCCGGGACCTAACAAGTGCTCTGTTAGTGCAGTATGTCTATCGCCTCCGTCATCTCAAGTCGTAGCTGAAACTGATTAATTCTAGCCTTACATTGTTATAATTAGATAGAAAAGGCAAGGTGGCAATATTGTAAACAAGGGGAACTCTCCTTATATCCTTTGCCTATATATAGGAGTCTAAGGGTTAGAATTAGAGACTTTTGTCACTTTGCTCATTTGAAGACTTTGTAGAAGATAGGAGCTAGAGAGAGAAAGTAGAGAGAGAAAGTGACATCGAGATTCAGGTGCTTTGTACGTTTTCATATTCGTCAATAGAATCACAGATTATATTACGTCTCGTGTGTTCGGTCACGATCGTGTACGGATTCCGCACGTTCACGAGTCGGTTCGCAATCGAAACGGATCAATCCGGGACCTAACAACCCCGAAAACGGGTTAGGTAATTAAACCCTGTTAATACTAAAGAGCGGGTAGAATACCGTTAGCAGAAAAGATTAACCCGGAAATTATTAGTATTCAAATAAATAAGCCTAATAATAAATAAAAAGAGATCAAACGACTTGAGAAGACAAAAGTTCATAAGGAGCCCGAGTTAACGGGATTTAAAATAAAACGGGTTTTTAACTTACCGAACCTACTAAGTTGACTAGGAATAATTCTAACCTAGTTAGATAGTGACTTATGAGTGTGTTAAAACACTTAAATTATGAACTAAGGAAAATGGAGGGGCCAAACTTGTTAAACTTGAAACTTGATTTAATTAAAACAAATAAAAACCCACCAAACACACACAAGAGTGTGTGTGTCTGGTCGATTGAAGCAGAGGGCGACCAAAGGGAAACCCCCAACCCTAGTTCATGTTAAATCTCTCAAATTGAAGTTCCAAATCAAGTCTAAATCGAAATCCAAGTACGAATTAGTGATCTCCACTGAGAAAGGAGTCACGAGGTATGTAAATTTCATGAGAAATCTCTAGTTAAATTTCTGAGCAAACTTAGAGAATTCGAATTAGATGGTTGCATGTTCTTTATATGATGAAATAGGAACATTGTAGTGTCTAGGAGTAAACCCTAGACAATCATATGATGAAATTAGGTCTAATTCTTGTGAATTCATGATCACCATTGAAGGTGATAAGTGGGTTTTGACTAAATTCCTGTCTGTGATGTTTTTAGGGGTTTTGATTGCTAAAAATAGTGTTATAATGTCATAAACATGTTTTAATTGAAAGCTGAATTCAAACAGCTTCTGATCAGAATATACAGCCGAATTTTATTAGCTATAACGTGGATAAAACGTGATAAAAACATGTGTTTCTTGAGTCTAAAATTTAATTCCAGGAAATATCTTTAAAACCCCACTGGAATGGCATTTTTTCGACGAAAATTGAATGTTTTATGAATTTTTCGGTATCGAAGGTTCAGGCTGCGTTTTCTGACAGAATTTACAGCCCATTACGAATGTCATAACTCAATTTAAGAATTGATTTATCATCTCAAATTTTTACTGTAGGTAACTTCAGGTAATTCCAAACACCTCCAATTGGAATTTTGTCAATCGGATAAACGAGGAATTTTAAATGAATTTTTTCGTAAGCTGCAGTCTGAAGTGACGAATCTGATTGCAGCTTAATAAATGATTTTTTCGAATTTTTGGTAAAGAGTTAGATCTTGAAATTTTAATACAAGACCTAACCCTTCGAGTGGTACGTCACATAAAAAAATCATAATTTTTGAAGACTTGTAAATAGGTTAAACAGGTCACCAAAAACAGCCTATTTTCAGTGATATGAAATGTCTACTTGGTTGTGTGTAAAACGTGATTATATTAGGTGTTCGGATGAATGCTAATGATAAGAAATGTGTAAGGTGGAAAATCGTATTAAATTATGGTTAATCTAACCACCTTGTGAACATTGGATAATAGTTTGGCGCTTAACAAGCTAGGTGGAAGCTTGTGGATGAAGCGGGTCAAACGGAGCGAGTATGGAAAGAAAAGCGTGGCATGGATGCAAGGTAAGTAAATCTTACACCCTTTTATTTTAGAATGCGTAATGATTATAAAGGTTATGAAAATGATAAGCTAATATTTGAAATGTGATGTTCAAACGTAAATTGAAACGGGTCGGAATAAGCGAAAGTGATGAAAACCAAAATGAATGGTAAAAAGGGGTAAAATGGTAATTAAGTCAGGAGATGACGAACAAACAACAAGTTTTTAAAATGTTACCTCATGGGGTAACTTATAATGAGAAAAGGGATAAAGTGGTAAATTAGTCATGTGTTGACAAAACTAAGTTTAAGTTCAAAAGATACCCTATGGCATAAGCCAAGATGGGTTAAACATGTAAGAAAAAGATTTAAAGAAATATGACATTATGATGAGAATCCGAGGAGGGCCAATTGAGCGAAATGGTAAATAAATACCATCCTCCTACAATTATGTTATGTTTGGTCATTTAGGCTAAATGGGTCAAATGGTGAAGTTAACACCATTTGACAATAACGACTAACAAACGCTTGTCAAGTTTTATGCTCACAGGGATGAATAGTGTATGGAAATTTGCATCGCTATCAAGAAGCGATTTATTAAAGAAAGGTATTTTTTTTTAAAACGGGTCAATACTTGACCCGAGCCAGGTACGCATAAATAGACGAGCGATTTTGGTCAAGTACCTATTGAAAGTCCTTTGTTGTTAAACGAGGGACTAAAACTGACCAAAACGCGGTCGATGGGTAAATCGGGCAAACGACCCATATGGGTTGTTTAGGAACTTGCATTTTGATTTAGAAATCATTATACATGAATACAAGTTATAGGCATAAACATTCGTGGATTAAATGCCTAAAATGGGTCCGTTGCGTAAAATGACTAACCGAAGGGTAAATTTGGGTTAATAAGTTAGGTATGCTAAAAATACCACAAAAGTAGTCGTGGTGGAATATAAGCATATATTTTAGGTGTGGAATAACGAAGTGTGAAAAGAAAAAAGTTAGTTTAGACTAGATAGCTTAAATCCCCTAAACGGGTCAAAAGTCTTAGTAATTTGATTTCATGCCGAGAGCTTGAAATCCCATATTTTATAAGCTCGGTGTAGGGTTATAACTCCATATGACGGAAAATTAAATTACGGACGAGTAGGAAAAAGAATCGAGTAAAACAGACATCTTGATCAAATGTTGTGAAACTTTAAAGTTAGAATTCCGATCGAAAATCAGAACTGGGCAAATGCAGCAACTAGCTGCAACATTCTGGAAAAAGGAAGGCATGGCGCCGCACGACATGTTTGGCCTTAGGCCGTCGTGCGACGCGACGGGGTGCCAGTTGCGCGAAAATTGTTTGTTTAATCTGTTATGCATTGCGAACCCATTTAAATACGTTTTAAGCTACGTATGACTAATCTAACTCATGTTTTATGAGTTGCAGGTAAAATCCTAGTACCGGAGGACAATCAAGTTCAACAAAGAACCGAACATGTTCAAGATACAAGGTTCCGCATGGCATTTCATTGTCATTTTAAACGACGAACTTATTTATATTATGTTGTACACCTTTAAGTTGTAAAATTTTTAAATTACTCGTTTTTTCTAAGGATCCATAATCGTAATTACATGTTTATTTTCGTTATGTGTACGAAAACCTTTAAAATAATAACAAGGGTGTTACATAATCATGTTCAAGAACACATATACATACATATACACGAAATATTTACACCTACATAAACCTCCAAAAGTTCACTTTCTCATCAAATCCCTTTTTAAATCATGAAATACTTTTAGATCATTATTTTATGACATTTTTTATTCATGCATGTATTCTATCATTCAAGAATCATATTATTCATGAATCACTCAACCAAAAATCAAAACACAATTACATATACACACACATATACCTACGGCTACACACACACACACACACACACATATTCATCCATTTTTTATTTATTCAAAAACCCATTTGTTTTTAGATTTCAAGTTTGTGTTTAAATCCAAGAACAAGAGAAACTTTTCAAGATCATCAACATCATTATGAACCAAGAACAAATTTACAAAATGATTTTTATACCTTCAAGGTTCTTAGTGGGTTTTTAACAAAAATGATGATACGGAGCTTGGTTGATGCTTAAAACATCCTAAAATCACCTCTAGATCACCATATGGACTCATAAACACCTTGTAATGAGTTTGAATCCTCAAGAACAATGTTGGAATTTTCGAAATTGTGATGTTAGAGAGGGTGTTCGGCTGATTTCAAGTGAGAGAGAGTGAATGTTGAGTTTTTAAGACATGATTCTTGAAAAGGTGGTAGATATTGGGAGTTTTGAGGAAGTGTCATCATGCACCTCCAATTTAGACCATTAGGAGCAAGAGAGAGGAGAGAGAGATGGTTGCATGGCTGATACCATTCTCAATACACACATATATTCGAATTTATATATATATATACATTTATATATGTAATATAGGGTAAAAACTGGTATTTTACTGGATACCGGGTATTTTATCTAGCGTTTTAATCCCGTTTTAGTGCGTTTTAAATTATTTTTAACACTCTATAAAAATAAACTCACCAAAATATTACTGAACAATATTTTGTTTGCCTGGATTGGCTACGTTGTCGGTATTTGGCAGTATGCGCGCTGCGCGGTACGCGCTTAAAATCGCAAAAATAGGGATTTATGCGTTTTTATTTATTATTATCATTCTAAAGTAATCAACTCATCAAATTATTATTAAAATGATTATCGGTTTCCTTGACAGGCTGTGTTGATAGTAATTTGTCGGTATACGGGCTGCATCGCGCGGTACGCGCTAAAACTTGAAAAATAGAGTTTCTTAGCGTTTTAATTTATTCTTCCTCAAGAATAGGATTAAAATTATTATTCTAATCATAACAGACTATTTTTAGGATCTTAACACTGATCGGGTGGTCACCGACGTTCGTTTCGCATTTTAACCGTTACGCGATAAGCATTTATCTTATCGTTGCCAACATAATTTTAATCAAAGTTTAAATTTACCAACTCATTATATTTCACACATAAACATCATAATCAGTCAAATATGGCATGCAAATCAGTCATTCGTGACCCATGTTTTGTGATGTTCTTTTTCCTGCAACTCGAGTTTGAGGAACCATTTAACACGAGTTAGGAAAAACTAAGACGAGCATGCAAATCATATTATTATTGTGGGTGCACACATAATAATAATGTGGGGTGCATGTGAGTCCCAGCGAGGCCTAACAAGTGTGAAAGCGGTTCCATTCCATTATTCGACTTAATGTGGACCGCAACGATCCATAGGGGTCAGAGCGATGATTGTCTCCTATTTAAACGTGATCCTTTCATTCTCCTCTGAATCTTTACGAAACTCGGTGCTATCGAGTGTTATCTGAACACTCATCTGAACGTCTAGCGAACAGTATAAGAATGTTAGGTATTAACGCGAACGCCTTTGAAATAATTATCGAAGCATTGAATGCTTGGTCCGTATTTTCCTCACTTTTCTCATTTGCTTGAATCCCACGGATTGACGACTCAGATCAAGAAGTATGATCACCCCAGTAATTCTCTAATAACTTACCGTGCATTATTCAATCGACTCGCAAGACCGCTGGACCAGAAGTTGAATGTGATACATTACCGACCCTAGTATTATGAAGGTACCGATTACTGAAAATGGACACTAATGGCGTGACTTCAATTAAATCCCTAGCCCTAGTCAGCAACCTTTGGGAGCCAACTCTTATGCTTCTATGTATTCTCATGTATTTTGTATGTGTACTTTTTTTTGTATTTTTACTCCTTAGGAGTATTTAGTGTATTTTTCATGTCCTAATACACTATTACATATAATACATATCACATACACTTAGCACAAAATTTGGTGATCAATAAATATATATATATTTTCCTCAAAAATATACATACTTAATATCAATTTTTATCTTGAAGAAATCATCATTTCTTAACTTGAAATTTACACAAAAATTAGGGAAACCTTGGTATATATTTTTAGGTAACTTTTTAGAGAACAAGTTTCACCAAAACATATATTTTTCTAAGTGTCAAAATTTTTATAGAAATTTTGAAATAGTTTCCCCTAAAAATGGAGGTTTCCCATGTTTTCAAAACATGTGTTTATTTTCTTTTAAAATCATCACAAACAATCAACAACTCATTCAACACTTACCAAGTGCCAAAATCCAGTAATTTTCCCTAACAACATGAACTTGAACTTTCATAAAAACTTGTAGTAACTTGGTAGTGTGCTTAGTAGGTTTAGTTATCCATAAAAACATGGTTATTTGTTTGTAAATCACATTATTAAAAGATTTAGTTATTTACAACTTGTAAGATGATTTTTCCAAAAATAATTCTTTGGCATTTTTCTTGTTACAAACATGTTTCTAGTCTTGTTTAAACATTAAAAATATGATTAGTTTACTTAGAAACCATGACTTTGTAAATCTTGTGTATAACTTTAGTTTCTTGAGAGAACTAGTTTTGAAATTATCCAAGTTTATGACTAGTAACATATCACATGCTTCATCATTCACAAAATCATTTTCATTTTCAAGTTCATGAGGAACATAAAGTATGATGATCTTGGTCTTTCACAAGATCACCACCTTAAGTTACTAGATCATGTGTTAAATCACAATCTAGTAGGTTTCATATGATGTCTAACATCACTAACATAAATCATCATTCATCAAGAAGCAAATCAACACTATTCAACATGTATTCTTATGTTATTAAGCTTATGTTAAAGTTTCATGATCATGTTCTTTAGTGTTCTTCAAGATTAACAATGTTCATCATCTTTTAACCATCAAAATATGAAGTAACAAGAGATTATAAGGGCCTTACTACTAGCTCTATGGCTAGGGATGAACACAAGAAGTTGATGATGGCAAATGTGATGGATAAAAGCAATCGGGAGAGGTCCTTCAAGATCCAAGACCACCAAGCTTCATTAGACACCTTCTTACACCTTGAAATGAACTTGGAGTGGATGGAAATTGATGAATGATGATGATGATGTTGTCTTTGTTTACGGCCGTGAGGGGGAGCAAGAGAGGGAGAGATGAGTGTGTGTGAAATGTGTGAAAGATAATGAAGTAATGGTCTACAAGTTCAAACTTATAACCATATTTAGGTGTTTATATAAAGGTTAATGTGTTCCTTAAGTACAAGACCAAATCTCTAGCATATCAAAGTGAATCAAGGGAAGATCAAGCAAGATCTTGGTGGTGGGGTCACCTTGTGACCGTAAACATGAAGGGGGGGGGGGGTCTAGTTGTGGTTTAATGGATAGTTAAGTTAAATGGTTAGATTTCAAGAGAAATGTTTAGGTGTTATGCATATATGGTGTTATATAGTGTGTTAGGATGTTCGGGGATCATAACTAGCTCAGAAACATTAAAACAATGCTTTTAGTATAATTTTGATGTTTCGGGTAGTGTCCGGTTGTTCGGTTATACTGGTTCGTTAAAGTGCTAAATTGCGTCGTTTAGTGTCCTTTATGTACCCTTTTGTGACACTTTCAATTCCCGACACTTTGTAAGCTAATTTGGACAATAAAACATAAATTCTGCATGATAATTTAGTGTTAAAATGTTGATTAGAGCTGAATTATTGCTAAAATATATAAAATTCAGCATTTAAAGTGTGTTTCATGTGCTTTTTAGTGCATATTTTAGCTTTCGGAAAGTCTATATGTTAACCCTTGTATCCATACTTGGGTTTTAATGTATTTTAGATGTTGGACCTACTCCTTCGCCCTAATTCCATTATCTGACTGCTTTCTGCAGAGTTGCTGACACAGTGTGTCTTACAGGTGAGTTTTCTAGTCTTTCTGACGCAACTCTAATATGCATAAAGCAATATTTAAAGTATAAAACGTGCATGAATTCACAAGTGTAGCATGAAATCAGACAATGTTGACATTTAAGCACATAATTGCAGATATTAAATAATAATAAAACTGTACGAAAATTACCGGTTTTGTGCCAGTTGTCACAGTCTCCCCCCGTTAAAAGAATTTCGTCCCGAAATTCAGGCTGAGCTATCTCTCGCAGGAGTTTTCTTGAACAGGTGGGGGTACTTGTCTTTAAACTGGTCTTCACGTTCCCATGTGTAGTCGGGTCCGTGCTTAGAGTTCCAACGTACTTTGACAAGTTTGACACTACTCCTCCGGGTCTTGTTGATTTTCTAGTCTGTAACCTCAACGGGTTGTTCTGTAAATCGGAGTGTGTCATCGATATGCACTTCATCCACAGGGATGATCACTATTTCCTGGGTTGGACTCTTTTTGAGGTTGGACATAGGAAACGTATCATGTACTCCGTTAAGTTCTTCCGGTAATTCAAACTTGTAAGCCACGGTACCAATTCTTTCCAAGATCTTGAATGGTCCGATGTATCGTGGATTCAGCTTTCCACATTTTTCGAATCTTACTACGCCCTTCCAAGGTGAGACCTTCAGCAAAACTTTGTCCCCCACCCCGAACTCTAAGGGATTTCATCTTCGATCAGCGTAGCTCTTTTGTCGATCTCGAGCTGCCTTAATGCGCTCTCGGATCTGCATGATTTTGTCGGTTGTCTCTTGAACAAATTCAGGACCAACCATGCGTTTGTCTCCAGCGTCTGCCCAACATAATGGCGAGCGGCATTTTCGGCCACATAGAGCTTCGAATGGTGCGGCTTTTATACTTGTATGGTAGCTGTTATTGTAGGAAAACTCAACTAAAGGTAGGTGAGTATCCCAGCTGCCGCTTAGGTCCATAACACATGTGCGAAGCATATCTTCCAGCGTTTGTATGGTCCGTTCGCTCTGGCCGTCTGTTTTGTAGATGGAAGGCCATGCTTAGATCTAGTTGAGATCCAAAGGCCTCCTGGAAGGATTGCCAGATCCTTCAGACAAAACGTCCATCTCTGTCTGAAATAATTGAGATAGACACTCCATGACGTGCCACGATTTCTTTCAAATACAGCTCAGCAAGTTTTCCAGTGCTATCCTTCTCTCGGATCGGTAAGAAATGCGCAGACTTTGTTAACCGATCGACTATCACCCATATCATATCGTGCCCTCTAGGGGTCCTGGGTAATTTCGTTATGAAGTCCATCGATATTTGTTCCCACTTCCACATGGGTATCTCTGGTTGCTGCAGTAGTACGGACGGTTTCTGATATTCAGCCTTAACCTTAGCACAGGTTAGGCACTTTCCAACATAAATAGCAACATCACTTTTAAGCCTCGGCCACCAATAGTATTCCTTCAAGTCTTGATACATTTTGTCCGATCCTGGATGGATCGAGTATCTCGACTTGTGAGCTTCATTAAGGATGACTTCTCGAATACCGCCATAGAGCGGAACCCAAATATGCCCCTTAAAGTATAAGGTTCCCTCTTTGTTTGGCACCAAATTCTTTAGCATACCGCGGAGGTATTCAGCTCTACGATTCTCCCCCTTAAGGGCTTCTTGTTGTGTGTCATGAATGCATGCTGTGAGGTTCGTCCGAATAATCATTTCCAATGCTCGAACCCATAGGGTCTTAACCCTTTCTTTTCGGCTTAACGCGTCTGCTACAACGTTTGCCTTTCCAGGATGGTACTTAATCTCACAGTCATAATTGTTTAGCAGCTCAACCCATCGTCACTGACGCATGTTTAATTCCTTCAAATCAAGTATGTGCTACAGGCTTTTGTGATCTGTGAAGATTGTACATCGAGTACCATATAAATAGTGTCGCTAGATCTTCAAAGTGAATACCACTGCGCCTAGCTCCAAGTCGTGCGTGGTGTAATTCCTTTCATGCACCTTCAACTGTCTTGAAGTGTAAGCGATGACTTTTTGGCGTTGCATGAGCACGCAACCCAAACCTTGACGTGAAGCGTCACAGTACACCATGAAGTCTTCAGTGCCTTCGGGTAAGGATAGTATCGGTGCATCGCATAGCTTATTTTTGAGCAGTTGGAAGGCTTCTTCCTGCTTATTACCCTAGTCATACTTCTTATCTTTCTGTGTAAGGGTAGTCAGCGGTTGAGCTATCTTTGAGAAATTTTCGATAAATCGCCGGTAATAGCCCGCTAAGCCCAAAAATTGTCGAACTTCAATTGGGGTTTTGGGGGCTTCCCAATTCTTTATCGCTTCTATCTTAGTTGGGTCTACATGAATGCCCTTCTCGTTTACAACGTGACCAAGGAACTGTACTTCGCGAATCTAGAATTCGCACTTTGAGAACTTTGCATAAAGTTTCTCTTTCTTCAATAGTTCCAAAATGGTCCTGAGGTGTTGCTCGTGCTCTCCTCTTGTTCCCGAGTAAATCAGGATATCATCGATAAATACAATCATAAATTTATCGAGATATGGTTTGCAAACGCGGTTCATCAGATCCATAAATACCGCTGGCGTGTTCGTCAGTCCGAATGGCATCACAAGGAACTCGTAATGCCCATAACGTGTTCTGAATGCAGTCTTTGGTACGCTCTCCTCTTGGATCCTTAACTGATGGTATCCAGATTGAAGGTCGACCTTGGAATAGTAGCTCAATCCTTGCAACTGATCAAATAAGTCATCAATCCTCGGTAGTGGGTACCGATTCTTGACAGTGAGCTTGTTCAGTTCTCTATAATCGATACACATCCGCAGTGTTCCATCCTTCTTCTTCACGAACAATACTGGAGCTCCCCAAGGCGAGAAGCTTGGCCTTATGAATCCTTTATCCAACAACTCCTGGAGTTGTGTAGATAATTCTTGCATCTCGGATGGTGCAAGCCGATAGGGTGCCTTGGCTACAGGAGTGGCACCTGGAACCAAGTCTATATGGAATTCGACTTGTCGTTGCGGAGGTAGTCCTGGCAGGTCTTCGGGAAAAACATCAGGGAATTCCTTCACCATAGGAATGTCTTCGAGTTTCGGATCCTCAGCCTTCTTATCTACAACATGCGCCAAGAAAGCAACACATCCTTTCCTTAAGCACTTCTGCGCCTTCATACAATTGATGATTCGCAGAGGCACGTTTCGTTTTTCTCCATGCACGATGAGAGTTTCCTCATTTGCAAGAGGGATGCGAATGATTTTCTCATGACAAACAACTTCAGCCTTATTCTTTGACAGCCAGTCCATTCCGACCACTACATCGAAGCTACCCAATTGAATAGGTAAGAGGTCGATGCTAAATCCTCGCTCCCCAAGTTCTAATGAGCAACCCCTAACAACTTCGCCCGATTCAACAAGTTTACCATTGGCTAGTTCTATGGAATAAGGAATATCTAATCTACTAGATTCTATTCCAAGCATACGTTTAAATTCCACAGACATGAAGCTATAATCAGCACCAGTGTCAAATAGTATCAATGCAAAGTGATTGTTAACAAGAAACGTCCCGGTGACCACATTAGGGTCCTCGCATGCGTTCTTTGCTCCAATCACGAATGCTTGAGCCTGAGCATTGTTCTCCCTGGGCAATCTTTCTTGAAACGATCTTTGCTTCCACAACCAAAGCATCCTTGGTTCTGCCCAGCTCCATTACCATTCCGGTTACCATTGCCATTGCCATTTCCACTACTGTTTCTATTACCAGCACCGTTATGGTTTCCATTCCCGTTCCTATTACCACTTCCATTTCCTTTTCCCCAACAGTTCTCAGTATGGTGACCTAGTTTTCCACACTTGTCGCATTTTGAAATACGACAAACTCCTTCGTGATGACGCTTGCACTGGTTGCAGATGGGAAGAGTGCCCTGGTATCCTGTGGCAGGAGCGTCATTCATGGTTGCAAGAGTCCTTGCCTCTTGAGGCAGGTTGGGGTTATGCTGCTTATTGTTGGAACCCGTGTTGTTACGTGTCAATTGATTCAGGCTCGCATGCTTCCTTTTATTGTCACCAGACGACTCAGCATACGTCTCTGTCTTTTTCAGTTGGGTTCTGTGATAACTTCTTCATACGAACAACATCTTCAGTAAGGCTGACAGCCAGAGTTACAGCCTGAGTGATCGTTTCAGGTTTAGCCGAAGTTACCATCCTGCGAAACTCTGGAGCCAATCCCTAGATGTAGCGTTCAACGCGCTTAAATTCGGGAGTCACCATATTGGGGATCACTCTTGACAAATCATGGAACCTTTGGGTATAACCAGTAATGTCTGCACCTTCCATGGTCAAGTGCCAGAACTCAGTCTCCAACCTTTGGAGTTCAGCACGAGAGCAATACTTTTCTCTCATTCTCGCCTTCAACTCATCCCAAGTCATCCCATATGCAGCATCGTCGTCCAGAGTCTGGACTTGCAAATTCCACCAAGTCAAAGCCTCATCTATGAATAACCTAGTAACAAAAGTGACTTGCTGATCCGTGGTACACTTGCTCATACGGATAGTGGAATCAGTCTTCTCCGTCCAGCATACAAAAGCCACTGCACCTCCAGTGCCGTCGTAGTTCAGTGGTTTGCAGTCGAGAAACTGCTTGAAGGTGCAGCCTTGAGTTGTGTTTCCTCCAGATGAATCTCCCTGCCCATTACATCTAGCATTGCTTGGTCCTCCACTTTGTTCGGTGCGGTTCGCCTCGTATTGGGCGATAGCTGCGGTGATCATTTCTTCCAGTAGGGAGTTCAGTTCTTCAACGGTCCTCGGTAGAAGAGGAGGAGGGGGTTGATCGGAATCCTGATTCTTCACAGCTCTCCTAGGTGCCATGTTCTGTCAGAACATAACAGAACAGGGTTAAGCATTTGTTTGATATCGTCATACGAGACAGTAGTAGTATATATACACAGGCATATACCACATAAGTGACATCAAACAATCCGCCAAACGTATAAATCAATTCATACAGCAACAAGCAAGCATAATTAGATAAATACTGTTGTGTCATAAGATATTCACCGAGTCTTTATACATATCAGGACAACTTGTTACATCTTTGTTTGTAAAGTAAACAAAATGCATAAGGGTTACATCACCCCATAGTACAAGTTTAATATATGTAAAGGACAAAATATATTTCTTCACATCGGCGGTTCTTGTCTTTATACCCTAAATTATTACTCCTACAGAGTATTTAATAGGCTGGGGGAGGGTGGGGTGTTCACGTTTTCCCTTTTCTTGCACTGAAGGAATCTCGTTTGATACATGACAAGACTTGCTATGGTTTCTGTGCACTGAATTTCATAGTTATGTATGCATCCATAATTGCGTAATTCCTTGCACAGTCCGCACAGTTCGTTTCATCATCTGATCACTTCTTTCAGACAGGCCACTACTTTCAGGCAAAGACACGAGTACCTGAGATATTCTATTTCTAGTATATGTATATATCAATTATTACACATAGTTGCAAGTAATTTCTAGTCAAAGAGAAGTTCTACTCCAGTGCACCCTAAGTTTCATAGTGTCCTTACTTGACTCCTTGAAAATAGTTCCAGGTAGTGGATGTCGCGGAAAGTTTTATGCAATGAAAACTTTTGAAAAATTGTTTTCGTGAGAGGATCCTAAAGATTGTAGTCTAGACTCGAGAGGGAATCCTGGTTCACAACAATCGCAGCTCTGATACCAATCTGTCACACCCCTTTCTAATGCGGAAGCACGAGGTGTGATCTTGAAAGGTTCTCATTGCATACGAAAGGTAAACTTACTACATGCTCGTAAAATAACTCCAAATGCCATGATCATTGCATAATTAAAACAAAACATAGGTTATGTGTTTACATCACAAGACAACATATTGTCTGAAAAGTTTACAACTTTATTTAAAAGGCGAACATCGAGAACTTGGTTCTTATATTCCACATAGGATGAAATATAATAACCAATTCCCACAAAAACAGGCATCGGAGTCTTGACACAAGATTGCTAAAAACATAAACAACATCCAAGAGTGAGAGTAAGACCGCGCGCACATCCACTTTAGTTACCTGAAATACATGTGAGTTTTTGGAAAATCGTCAACATAATGTTGGTGTGAATTCATGCAGTTTTTTGTCTTGAATGTTTGTATACTTGTATGAAAACATGGTATGTAATTTGTATGAAACAAGTATTTCTGTAAATATAAGGAAATCGAGATAGCTAATGGTTTGCAAGGCCATTAACATGTGACACGACATAGGAAGCATCCAAACCATAGGCATTTTTAGCTGTCGAATCCACGACTGTCGATTCACGACTAGAGACACAAAAGCACTGCTTGGTACTAGAGTGACCAAGAGTGTGGCTTCCTGAAACCCATTAGATCTAACCTTTTGTTCCGCGGTCTTGGTATGTAACTGATTAATGGTGCTTATGGCACCCCATTCATGAGATGATCTAAAGTATCATTCCTTAGTTTTTGTATTCAACATACCATAACACAAGTAGTTTCCCCAAGTTTAGAAAACAAGTAAAAGTTTAAAAGTGGGGACATGAACTCACAACTTTGCGTATCCTGCGCCGTAAACTTCACTGGTTGGTTTTATAGCGTCGTGACCTATACGTGTTTTATTAACGGTAGTCACTAGACTTGTATCGCACAAGTACAAGTCACTATCTTTTATGTATGTGTTCTTTGTCGTTAAAAATAATTTATATTTTTAACTATGTATCTTACTTATATTATTTTCCCAAAAATAAATATAAGTATCTTGTATTTTTCACCCGAGTTATATATTTTCGTCCAAAAATTACATTTTAAGTTCATAACTTGTCCATGTGCTTCTATGTATTCTCATGTATTTTGTATGTGTACCTTTTTTGTATTTTTACTCCTTAGGAGTATTTAGTGTATTTTTCATGTTCTAATCCACTATTACATATAGTACATATCACATACACTTAGCACAAAATTTGGTGATCAATAAATATATATATATTTTCCTCAAAAATATAGATAATTAATATCATTTTTTATCTTGAAGAAATCATCATTTCTTAACTTGAAATTTACACAAAAATTAGGGAAACCTTGGTAAATATTTTTAGGTAAATTTTTAGAGAACAAGTTTCACCAAAACTTATATTTTTCTAAGTGTCAAAATTTTATAGAAATTTTGACATAGTTTCCCCTAAAAATGGAGGTTTCCCATGTTTTCAAAACATGTGTTTATTTTCTTTTAAAATCATCACAAACAATCAACAACTCATTCAACACTTACCAAGTGCCAAAATCCAGTAATTTTACCTAACAACGTGAACTTGAACTTTCATAAAAACTTGTAGTAACTTGGTAGTTTGCTTAGTAGGTTTAGTTATCCTTAAAAACATGGTTATTTGTTTGTAAATCACATTATTAAAAGATTTAGTTATTTACAACTTGTAAGATGATTTTTCCAAAAATAATTCTTTGGCGTTTTTCTTGTTACAAACATGTTTCTAGTCTTGCTTAAACATTAAAAATATGATTAGTTTACTTAGAAACCATGACTTTGTAAATCTTGTTTATAACTTTAGTTTCTTGAGAGAACTAGTTTTGAAATTATCCAAGTTTATGACTAGTAACATATCACATGCTTCATCATTCACAAAATCATTTTCATTTTCACGTTCATGAGGAACATAAAGTATGATGATCTTGGTATTTCACAAGATCACCACCTTAACTTACTAGATCATGTGTTAAATCACAATCTAGTAGGTTTCATATGATGTCTAACATCACTAACACAAATCATCATTCATCAAGAAGCAAATCAACACTATTTAACATGTATTCTTATGTTATTTAGCTTATTTTAAAGTTTCATGATCATGTTCTTTAGTGTTCATCAAGATTAACAATGTTCATCATCTTTTATCCATCAAAATGTGAAGTAACAAGAGATTATAAGGGCCTTACTACTAGCTCTATGGCTAGGGATGAACACAAGAAGTTGATGATGGCAAATGTGATGGATAAAAACAATCGGGAAAGGTCCTTCAAGATCCAAGACCACCAAGCTTCATTAGACACCTTCTTACACCTTGAAATGAACTTGGAATGGATGGAAATTGATGAATGATGATGATGATGTTGTTGTTGTTTATGGCCGTGAGGGGGAGCAAGAGAGGGAGAGATGAGTGTGTGTGAAATGTGTGAAAGATAATGAAGTAATGATGTGACAACTAGAGTTTCCAAGGTTTCTCCTCTATACATTACTTGTTTCATACTGTGTTTTGTGGTTCGTTGCATTGAAACTGTGCACTATGATTTGTTTATAAGTCGTTTATGTTGATATATGTTCTGTGTTAGTAGTAATCATGTATTTTAGAGGACACTTATCACTTTCACTCCCACCCGACGAACACCCACCCGACGAAAACTCCCAGTTTTCGTCACCCTCATCATTTTCGTCGAAGTCCATTAAGGGCCCAATTCATTTAAGTGTGTATATACTACGTGAACTGTTGCATTAGTGAAACAACTGGCCGAATAGAAAACCCTAGAGTTCTCCCTTTGTGCGACGACAATCTTGTGTTCTCCGAAACCCTCTAGATTGATCAAGTTATTGTCCCGTTCATCGCGGTTAGTGTTAACCCTTATTTGATTGTTTGATGTAAACCGTCTTTTGGCCATCTGTTAGAAATCACTATTAACTATTGCTAGATAATGTTTGGATCATAACCAGAGGATGATTTTGATAATAATAGATCCATATAATTGACGGTTGTGTGCATGAATGATGTTCGTGTAGGATAGGATTTAATATGTGAATCACCATTATGTAGAAACTGTTGATGATTTGTATGAATGAAAACAACATTGTTTAAGCCACTGTTCATGTTCCATTTAATGCTTGATGATCATATTATTTGGGTGTTGAAAGATTTTGTATTACCGTCTTGTATATGTCGATGATCTGGTTTAGTATAATTCGTGGCTAAGTTTGATGATTGATGATGCAACTGTTAATTGAATAATTTATGTGATTGTATGAGTTGATATGATTGAGCGAATGATTGTTGAAGCCGATGTAACTGTTAAATGATCATTAGGGTTTCTGGATTGTGTAACTGTTGATGATGATCATCCTTACCCGATGAAATCCCTGTGTCGACGAAAACCCTGTGCCGATGAAGACCCTTGCCCGACGAACTCTCCTTCAACGAAATCCCATGTCGACGAAATCTCAAGTGTTCGTCATGGCCTTTTCGTCGCAACCCTATGTCGACGAAATCTCAGGTTTTCGTCGTGAAGCTTATAAGGAACAGTAGGTTAATATGTTTATGTATACTGCATGCATGTTGCATGTTAGAGATTGATTATTTTGTCAGTCAGTGTTATAGATGTTTACATTTGATCGAACAACATGATTTAGTTTTGCACCCAGTACACTTAACTGATAAACATGGTTATGGAACATACATGTAAACTTGGAATCTTGCATGGATTGATTAACTGTTTATGTGGTACTTGATAATAATTGCCCATGCACACCTTATGATGTTAGATTGCATGAGAATCATTACGAACATAAACTGATTGTGTATACGTGTGTTGGTGCATAATGTCTATAGCCTACGTCTAAAGACTAGGTCATGTTGGTAGCTTGTATAGGGGTCAAATATGTCAAAAATGTAAAGTTATGTGTTTTAGATGTAATTTCGCACGAAATTACATAGTGTAATTTCGCGCGAAATTACATGTGGTAATTCCATGCAAAATTAGTTGCCTATAAATAGGCATGTGATGCTTCTCATTTGGTACGAAATTAGTGAAAGTGTAACGAAGTGCTGCCCAATTTTCACCGTGTATTCAAGTCAAATATCAATGAGAAGCTTGTTTTAAGTATCATACTCTGTTTCTACACATTTCTATCACTGATTCCAGGTTGTTTGACTGTTTTCGCCTTTCAAACAGCTTTGTGTCGACTCTAAACGACTCATTAGGTCGCAAAACGATCCTACAAGTGGTATCAGAGCCAGGTTGAGTCAATACACTTGAATCAGTGCTTTTTCTACTCATTTTTGGACTTCTGGACAAATTCATGGACAAAATGGACTGATCTTTTGATATTGTGTGTAAAATACAGTTTTAACAAACCCTTGAAAGAATTAGACCTAAATTCAGACTAAAAGTGACAAAAATGGGCCAAACAGTTGATTTCGTTTGAACGAGCTGCTAATTTCGTTTGAAAAGTTGAGGTGATTTCGTACGAAATTACTGATTTCGTTTGAAAATATAGTTTCATTTGGCTAATTTGCACGAAATTAGGTTTTGAGATTAATTTCGTACGAAATAACACTTGATTTCGTTAGAATGTGTTATTTCGTTTGAAAAAGCTGATTTCGTGTGAAAGGTGATTTCGCATAAAAGCTGATTTCGTTTGAGAAGTCTGATTTCGCTTGAAAACCTGTTTTCGTGTGAAAGTCCATTTCGTTCGTGGTATTTCGTTTGAAGTTCATTTCATGTAGAAAGTGTTTTCGCTTGAAAGTAATCAGTTTTCAAAACTTGAAAATTTTTTTCGTAAACTGTTTTTGTAAAATGGATAACCAAGAGTTTTACAACTTCTTTGCCGGTGGGGGAATGACGGCAGCACAAACACCAGCCAGCATCGTGCAAAATGTGAACATGGAAAATGAACTCGGCACTATGCCGAAACCGCCAAAGTTGATGAACATTGATGAGTATGCTGGGTGGTCGGAAAGGTTTAAGACTTGGGTGTAAGTAAACCATTTCGAATGTTGGATGAAAATCAAATCTAAATATGCTCCTCCAAAGAATGGTTCGGGTTTAGATAAATCTATCAGAAGTTTGACTCCACAAGAACAAGAAGATTTCAAGGCAGAAAAGAAAATGATAAGCATTCTACAACAAGCCATCAAAGAGGATATCTTAGTTTTGTTACAACATCAGGGTGATTCACAGTCCGTTTGGAATTCATTGAAAGTAAAGTTTCTTGGAAGTGTGTCTATGATAAAAAGAAAAACTGCTTTGATGAAGAAAGAGTTTGATATCTTTACGGGTATAAAGAGTGAAACAACAAAGCAGTTGATTGAAAGATATTGCCATCTGGTTGTTGAGATGAAGAGGTTGGGCATAACCAAAACGGATGAGGAATGGGTCGATAAATTGGTGGATGCATTGCCATATGATGAATGGGGAACTTATCTGTTGGTGTTGAAGAATAGTTTTGAGTATGTGGGATTCAACCTTAGCACATTCATTGAAAAGATTGAGTCACACGAGCTTGAGTTGACAAAGATTAGAAAGATGAAGTCTTCAAGTGTTCAACAAGATGTCTCATTATATTACAAAGGAAGTACTCCAGCAACATCAAATCTAAGTCCAAAAGTGCAGACAGCTTTTAGTGCAAATTCAACATCCGGAATTACATCTGTCACATCAAGCAACAACAGTTCACCATTTGCAAGTTTTGAGCCAAATCCAAAGGTTCAAAACTCACCTGATCAATCCTACACTCAAAGTTCGTCAGGTTCAAACAGTCAAAGTCAAGGTCCAGGAATTTTGTGCAACATAGCAGTGAACATAAAGAATGCTCAAGACTTTACTGAATCATCAGCGAAGCAGCACATAGCACTTCTTGCTTCGGTGCTTGAATCGTATGAAAGCTTGGTTGCAGGTAGAATTGGGAACCTCGATATGACAAAGGAAGACTATGATCAGATCGATCCAGAGGAACTGGAGTTGATCGACATTAAATGGGGAATGGAAAGCTTGGTGAGAAGAGCTCAATGTTTTATGGAAATTACTGGTCGGAACAGTCTTTCAGGACCATATCAAAAGCTTGGGTTTGATAAATCGAAAGTCACATGTTTCAAATGTAAAGAGAAGGGACATTTCAAGTGAGAATGTCCAAACAGGGAGGTTAACAACCATCAAAATCCGTTCTCAAATGATTATTACAAACAAGCGATCTATCATAAGACAAGTCAACAACCATTCACCCAAAGACCTCAGATCGAAAACAAGCCGGAGAAGGCTCTCTTAGTCAATCAAGATGATGAGAAGGTTGCTGAAGGTTTTAGCTGGGATAAGTACATCCCTGGTAGTGAGGGAAGGGCAATGATGGCAGAGATTGTGGAACAACTGGAATGCGTTGTTGAGACAGAAGAAGTCAGTGAAGTGACATCTGAAGAAAGTTTAGCCTATCTTGAAGAAGTTGCTGCAGAAGTCTATTACTACCAGTCTGAACAGGAGATTATTGCTAGTTCTTTCAAATCAATAATGCCTCCTAATATGTTTGAATCTTTTACAAGTTTCTTCAGTGAACCAACTGCTGGTCTTTGTCCAAGATATGATGTTGAACCAGCTCCAGTTGAAGAGATAATAGACGTTTCAAAAGAAATGAATGAAGAGACTCTAAAAGAGATTACTGATAAAGCATTGATGGGCAAGCTAAAAGAGGTAGAAACAGAATCTGTCGAATCAAAGTCTGTCAAAACCGAGTTAGTTGAAAGTGTGTCTGTCGAAACGGTCAAAAAGGAGTCTGACGAGAAATCGTAAAATAAGGAGATCAAATCAGGAGACGAGTCTGAGTCAGAGTCTGATGGTTTTGGTAAAACAGATATTAAAATTGATCAAGAAGAAAAGGTCACTGAAAAGGTTGATTCGATTCTTGAAATTCCTTGCAAAAACTGTTCAAAACCATGCATGGATTGTCTTGAAAAAGACAAACAATTTCAAAAATTGAAGAAATTTATTGATGAAGTAAAATTTGATCTCAGTGAGATAAAAGAAGCATATGACACTTTGGCACGATCAATCAAGATGATTAAAACATAAAGTTTTGAATATGATAAAGCCACAAAATTGCTAAAATGTACTGTCATGGATAAACAGATGGAAATTAACATCCATCTAGACACAATTGCTTCTTTGAAAAGAGAACTTGAGTTAATGAGAATTGAAACTGAGAGAATTGATAAGAAACTGATGAGTTATGATGCTTCATCATATGTTATTGATCAAATTGTTCCGAAACAACCTGATGCGAAACCTGTCTTCAAAAGTGTTCCACCCCCAATGTGGAATCATTATACTCAAAAGTATCCACATGGGGTGGAATCTGCATTGAATCTCAAGTTGAGAACCATTGAGAATGAGTTGCCTGAGCGCATTGATGTTACATTTTCTCCATCTGACACTGATAATGAGTCACAGGTTATCAAAACCGTTGTTGACCAAGTGTTAGATGAAGAAAGTGATAACTCGGAGTTTGATACTGTGAAAACTCATTTTGAAAACTCCATTTTAGATTCTGAAGAAGATGGTAACTTCTTAGATAAGTTTATACCAAAATCAGATAGAGTTGTGAATGATGAGTCGATCAGTGTGCTTTACACAATGATCGGAACTGACAAACTTTATTCTGATTTTGAGTATCCAATTCAAAATGTCAGAATTGAAAATGTTGAAAAGGTGTTTAAACTGGTTGAGATTGATATTTCAGAGGTTAACAACAATGAGTTCTTGTCAAAACCAAAGAGGTCTTTTGTGAAACAACCAACCAACCCGGGAAAGAAAGAATGGGTGGGTAACAACTTTAAAAGGAAGGGTGTCGGTTTTGAAAAGAAGATGGCTAAAAATGTCAAGCCAAAAGAAAGGATGAGTGATGTTTTTGTTGCCGGTCCTAGTGTTGATGCTGAAAAGGATTATATCTTCAGTCAAAAAGCCATTGACGATTTCAATGCAGCTAAGAAGTTGAAACAAGAGACCTATAGATCAACTTTTGTCGAATATGACAAAAGAATCTATTACCGCACAATGAAATTGGTCATATGGCCAAGCAGTGTGTGAAAAAGATTGAGAAACCAGTTTTGAAAAAACCCAAACCTAAAACTCCAACTGATGTTAAGGGTAAAACACCTATGATTTCCATCGTTCGAATTTTGAAAAGAGGTGAATCTGTGAAGTCCGAAGAAAAACCGAAATCAACATTTGAGATTGGTGTATCTTCGAAAACTCAAAAGACTTCAAATATTTATCCAAAGACAAAAAACTTGCAAAATCAATCATGGGTGGCAAAACCAAAACAGTCAGTTGAAGTAAAGAAGATGGAAAATGTTTTGAAATCTGAATCAAAAGTGTGTGCAAATGATGTTAAGAAACTGGAATTTGAACTAGAAAAGTTGTTAGAGGAATTCCCACCAATTAAGGTGGGAGATTCAAAACCAAAATCCAAATCTGTTGTTCCGAATGTCATTTTTAACATTCCGAAAGTTGATGTGTCATGTGATCTTGTGTTTGGTTGTGTTCCAAAGGTAAAGAAATCATGGGCTTCATTGTTTGAATGAATTTCTGTGATGTATGCAGGGGCTTCCGAGGTCAATAATCTCGAAGTGGATCATGGACAGCGGAGCTTCGAGGCATATGACGGGAATGCTAGCTTTACTCTACGACGTTAAATCAATTAACGGTGGATATGTTGGATTTGCAGGAAATCAGGGTGGCAGGATAGTTGGTGAAGGAACTCTAACAAATGGAGTTGTGTCGTTTGAAAAAGTGAACTACATAGTCAAACTTGAAAAAAATCTGTTGAGCATATCACAGATCTGTGACAAGTCTTTTACAGTACACTTTACTAAAAATGAATGTTTAATCATAAAACCTGGTTTTAAAATTCCTGAGGACATGGTGTTGATGCGAGCTCCACGAGAAAATGATTTGTATGTTCTCGATATGAGTGTCACAACAACAACAGATTATCAGAAACAATGTTTTGTGACAAAATTAAAAGCGACTGAAAAAGAGTCCAGAATGTAGCATCGAAAGATGGGCCACATTCATGTCAGAAAAATGAATTTTCTTGTGCACAATGATCTCGTAGAAGGTGTAAATCTAAAAAAACTTTCATTTAAATGATGATTGTGTAGAGTGCAAGAAGGGAAAACAAACGAAGAAGACACACCCGCAGAAGCTATTTAATTCAATCAGAGTTCCGCTCGAAAGGCTACACATGGACCTTTTTGGACCAGTTAATGTAAAAAGCGTAAGCAAAGACTTGTACTGTCTTGTGGTCACTGACGACTTCACAAGGTTTTCATGGGTAGTGTGTATAGAAAGTAAAGATCAAACTTTTGAATCGTTGATGATTCTATTCAAGAAGATGGAAACGTTGTACAAAGTGCCGATCAGAAGAATTACGAGTGACAATGGAACGGAGTTTAAGAACAATCGGATGCTCGAGTTTTGCAATGAGAAAGGAATTCTTCATGAATTCAGTGCACCATACACTCCACAGCAAAATGGTGTAGCTGAACGAAAGAATCGCACCTTAATTGAAACAGCTCGAACGATGCTCGCCGATTCCAAGCTGCCGATATTTTTCTGGAGTGAAGCAGTTGCAGCAGCGTGCTATACATTGAATCGCGTTCTCACAGTGAAGAAATACAAGAAAACCTGTTTTGAACTTCTTCATCGTTATAAACCAAATTTGAAGTTTTTAGAACCATTTGGATCGCCTTGTACTTTCATTGATCCAGATGGTAAGTTTGGTGCTAAAAGTAATTTCGCTTGAACTTGTCCCTGTGCCTATTTCACACGAAATTAGGTTGTCTATAAATATTGAAGGGATTTCGCTTGAACGTGTCATTTCTGTTATTTCGTTTCAAGGTCTTTGTCAAAGAGTTTTCACGCGAAATCATAAAACTATCGTTTTCTAGACGTTATTCTGTCCGATTGTTGTTTATAATCTGATCTAAGTTGGTTTGCTCATCTTAGATCATGGGAAAGGTGAGATATTATGTCGATTAAACCCAGATCTGACTGATTTCGTTTGGTCGGCGATGAACATGAGTTAAAACATAGATCTAGGGTTTATCTGTTGATAAAATTGAACGATATTCATATATATGTGTTCGGAATATGTTGTAGATCTTATCTAGGGTTTCAATTTGATGTTGATAACATATTTCTGTTTGAACACGGTAGATCTGAAAGTTTAAATTCAGATCTAGATCAAATTTGTGGGTAAAATTGAACATTAAACACACCCTTTTGCTCGGAATTCGAAATAGAACAAACCCAGATGATTAATTTCATCATCAGAAAAGTTTTGGGATAATTTCGTTTCAAGATGTCATTTCGTTTCAAACTGTGATTTTGTTTCACATTGTAATTTCGCTTCAAACTGTCATATGTGATTTCGTTTCAAACTGTTATTCCGCATGAACTGTAATTTCGTTTGAACAAGTCATTCCGTTTCAAACTGTGATTTCGTTTGTATATATGATTTCATTTGAATCTTGTTGTTGGTTTGAAAAATTTTCAAGGTGTCTGACTTGATTATATGTTGTTATCTTTCAGGCTTCGAATGTGCTATTTGATCCACTACACAACCTATGTTGTGTTTACGATAAGGAGATACTAAAAATGGCTGGATTCAAAGAGATTCTAGAGTTCATGGAGAGGTTGCTGATTCAGAAAGCCTTGATGAATCAACATTTGGTATTCAGATCCCACATTGAATGTTTTTGGGAGAATGCAACATATGATGAGGAAAACAAGACAATAAATTCTATTGTGAGTGTAAACGGCCAAGATAAACCAATAATCATCACAGAGCAGCTTGTACAAGAGGTGATAGACTTTCCAGATGATGAAAATTCTCCTACAAAGTTCCCAGAAAGGATGGTCAAAGGTTGCATGTTGCGGATGGGTTACAATAGTCCACTAAACAACGCCAACTACTTAAAAGCATGTTTTCCAAAGTCTTACAAGTTTGTTATTCATTCAGTGTTGCATGCTCTTAGTCACAAGAAAGGAGGTTACGATGTGATGAGGGCCTATCAAATGAACATGGTGACAGCTCTAGTGTTAAATAAAAGGTATAATTTTTCGAAGATTGTGTTTCTTACATGGTAGAGAACATTAATTCAAAGAGAAAGACTTGGGTGTATCCATGATTTGTTCAGATGATGATAGATCACGCTTATCCTGATTTGGAGAGAGATGAAGAGAATGATATGTTCGTATTATTTCATATGGATAATGAGTCTTTGAAACAATTGGCCAGATATCATCCAAACCATCCAGAGCCAAAAACGAAAGCTAAATTCTTTTGTTTCATCAAAGATAAGAATTATCAAGATCCAGATCCAATCAATCATTAAAACTGGAGAAATGAGAAAGAAATGAAAGAAGCAAGTTATGCAAATGAGTTGAAAACACTTGCAGGCTTCAAAGAATCAAGAAACGAGTGGTTCTTGAAAGAAGAGAAAAAGAAGAGGAGCAGAAAATCAACTCCAAAAGTTCAAGAAGAGGAGGGTTCATCATCTCAGCCAAAGAAAAATCGTCAAAATAAAAGTGTTGAGACTATGCTTGTTGATGAATCTGAGGAGGAAGATGAAGCTGAAGCTGAAGGTGAAGCTGAAGCTGAAGCAGAAGTTAATGTTGAAGGAGATGTTCGTTTGTCTCCTGAATCTGCAAAGTTATTGAAATCTCTTACTGAATATAATACTGAAACAGAGAAGACAGCTGGTGATGAAACAGAACGTGCAAAGAGAATTAAAGCTGAGATTGAAAAAGAAAAACATTTAAAGAGAAAGAGGAGAGAAGATAAAGATGATGAATTATACAATTCATCTCCTGAGAATGTTATAGAATCTCAGACACCTCCATCTTCTGGTGGAAAAAAGAAAGCATCTTCAAGAAAGAGAGTTGTTACTCCGAAGGCAGCTCCAAGGTTAAAAGTTCTGTTGAAGAAGAAACCAATCCAAAAACCAAGTAAACCACCGTCACCACCACCTGAACCTCAACATCAATCATCTCCAATTCATTCACCACTTCATCAATCACCACCAAGACAACCATCACCAATCCAATCACCATCACATTTATCACCACCACATCTTTCACCACCACATGAACAACAACCTGTTGTTACTTCATAGCAAATCTTTCAAACACCACCATCCACACAACCACCTGTCCAAACTACACCTGGTTCTTCTGGTTACAAAACTTTTCCAAATATTCCGGAGGGTATTTCTCTTGAAGAAATTGGAGATTTTAATTTTGCGACTGATGTGCAAGTTAAGAGTTTGGAAAAGAAAGTCGAAGAAGTATTGGTTGAGAACAAGAAGTTGTTGGACCGTGAGAAGAAATTGGAAAAGTGTGTTAAGTCTGTGGAAGCTGAAAATTCTTCATTGTTAAAGAAAGTTGAAGCTGATCAGGCAGAGATTGATATTCTTAAAGTGAAAGTTGCTGAGTTAGAGGAAGAGAAAGCACGTAGAGATGAGCAGAACAAATACTTTGAGTTAAAGAACAAAGAATTGGAAGCTGCCAAAGCAATGAAAGAACACGAGATATACATGATGAATAAAGTGTTAGAAAACTTGCTTGGAAAGTCTGTTGAGCAGAGATTTGAAGAGATTGAAGTTGAAGAGGTTAGAGCTCGACGTCAAGCTGAAATTGATGCTCAGATGAAGAATAAAGGTAAGGGTATTGAAGGTGTTAGTGAAGTTACTGAAAGATCAATTGTTCCATCATCTGTACCTGAGTCACCGATTCAGAATCCTCGTCCTATTTCTGCTATATTTGAAGAGGATGTGTTAATTGATGATATTATTAATGATAAGGAAGACGTTGAAGATGATGATGAAGATGATGATGATGATGTTGAAAAAGATGATGCAGATGATGTATTCTCTGCTAGTAGTAGTGATGACGATGATGGAAATGATGACGATCAGGGTACTTCTAGTATCAAAGTTACAGAAGCATCTAATGAAGAGAATGTCGATGATTATCTTCACGATGATGCTAATGAAGAGCCTGAGGATGCTACAGGTGAGGGGGAGAACGTTGATGATGAGAACGTTGATAAAAGTGAAAAGTTGATGTTGCGTCTAGAGCCTGAAGTTGAGGAAGGAGAAATCAGACATACGTACACCATCGCTGACATTATTGAGATGACACGTATTGATGATCCTAACTTCAAGTTTGACTTTGAAGAAGAGTTGAATGCATTCGATATCAACCAACAGCCTGACTATCAGTACAAGTATGTTAATGAGGCAGACAACTATGACAGGGTTGAGGTTGAAGACTGCAGCGATGAGGAAAGTGAGAATGTTGATACATCAAACTTTCCAACGCTAGTTGAGATTTTCAGTCAAGAGAATGTGGATGAGTTGAGGAGGAAAGTTGCAGAATGTTTGAAAGATAAAAACTTTGATGGTACAACGAAAGATACACAGCGCGAAGAGCGCAAGAAGTGGTTTAGAAAATACACAGAAAGAAAGTATAAAAGGCCATTGAAGTTTTATAAGAGAGATAGAGAAGTGTCACTGGGTGACATTATCAGTTGGGGCTTTCTACCACAGGTCAATGCGTATGCTATTCGTAGAGAGTATGGTGTTCAGTATTTTGAATACATTCAGGATATCATGACCTTGCCCTGGTGGGATGTTGAAGAGTTATCGAAGGTTAGAACTCTGGATTATCCAGTCAGAAAGCATGACGTACCCATCTGGGGTTTGATGAAATTTGAAGCTTTCAGAGACTTCAAACACTGGAAGCCACATCAACCGAAGAAAGTGAAGAGGGTTGATCCAGTGACTGGTATTGAAGAGACGATCTTGCAAATCAAGAAGCCAAGAGTAATAAAGAATATTCCTTTACCAAAGATGGAGCAAGAGTTTTACAGAGGTTTCTTGTGCTGGGTGTATAGCTGCTTGTCAATAGAAGCTGTGATAACATACAAGGTGGAAAATGAAGTTTGAGATATCCACTTGTATGATCCTTTATGGTTGGTTAATTGTTCAGCCAAAGACATTGAATGTTCGTTCGTTAACAAGATCTGTTATAAAGCTGAAGACAAAGAGCAGGCGATGCAATTTCAGAAAGTGGTTTCTATCTGCTTCCAAAAAGGAATCAATGCGTAAAGTAAATGGTCGTCTAAGTGGCGAGTGATTGAGAAAGAGGAAGCATTGAAGGCTGAAAGAGAAAGAAAGGCTAGTGAAGATAGAGATAACATGCTAAGGCATACAGTTGTACAAAGAATGGCTGCTGAAGAGAAGAAAAAGGTTGACGCGAACGAGAAGCTTAGGAAACTGTTGATGAAAAAGCCTAAGCCGAGAGAAGAAAAATTCAAGTCGTTGTGAAGAAAGCACTGAAGACCAGACTGAAGACTCCGGCAATATCCAAGGGGGAGTTTGTTGGTGCATAATCTCTATAGCCTACGTCTAAAGTCTAGGTCATGTTGGTAGCTTGTATAGGGGTCAAATATGTCAAAAATGTAAAGTTATGTGTTTTAGATGTAATTTCGTACGAAATTACATAGTGTAATTTCGCACGAAATTACGTAGTGTAATTTCGCACGAAATTACATGTGGTAATTCCATGCGAAATTAGTTGCCTATAAATAGGCATGTAATACTTCTCATTTGGTACGAAATTAGTGAAAGTGTAACGAAGTGCTACCCAATTTTCACCGTGTATTCAAGTCAAATATCAATGAGAAGCTTGTTTTAAGTATCATATTCTGTTTCAACACATTTCTATCACTGATTCTAGGTTGTTTGACTGTTTCCGCCTTTCAAACAGCTTTGTGTTAACTCTGAACGACTCATTAGGTCGCAAAACGATCCTACAATGTGCATACTATAGGCTTTGACTGAATTGTTTATACATAAGTAGTTGAGCAAACCGAGCAAACCGAGGTGAGTTAACACTTTCCACAAGGCATGGGATTCCCAAGGGTTGGGAATGGGTAATGGATTTAAACCGAAACTACGCGATCTCCTGGTTTGGAACACGTACACACCCTCTTTATTGAAGGGTGACAACATGTGATAAGGAATTGATTTGGAACCTACGAAATCTCCTGGTTTGGGGATTTCGTACACACCCTCTTTATTGAAGGGTGACAACACAGATACTAGACCAAAATCTCTCTCATGAAGTCCCTCCTTTTGTATCGACTTAATCGCCGGGCCAATAGCGAGCGGGTCATTAGTTAGATAGCGCTATTTAGGTTTGACAAGCCTCACACCGTGCCACAGAGGACGGGCGTGAACTAATGGATCTGGGCACTAGTCAATGATGATAGACATTGACGTCAGGGCACCAACTTACTTTAGTCAGTGGTCGATATGGTAACGGGTCTAGTGGTTCACATGGGGAAGCCCCCACTGGTTATGGATATGTTTGGGAAACAGGGAAAACTGGTTAACTTATGACTTACAAATGAACTCATGGTTTTTGAAACAACTTAACAATGAACACCAACTGTGAACTCGCTCAACTTTGTAGTTGACTCGTTGTTACATGCCTTGCAGGTCGTTAGGTGCTTATGGAGCTTGCACGGGGAGGAGAGGTTGTTGTGGGACATGGACTGTTGAGTTCCATGTTAAACATTTAAACTTTATGAACTTATTACTTATGTTTGGGCTTTACATTTTTATGCTTCCGCTGTTAACTTAAAGTTGGTTACTTCCTTTTGGACACCAATTATATTGTGGTTGGTTTTATTTACTTAATTACGTTGTTCAATATGATTGGTGGCTTGATCCTGGTCAGTCACGCCTCCATGCGGTGATACTCCACTTGTGGATTTTGGGGGTGTGACAGATTGGTATCAGAGCCATTGGTTATAGTGAACTTGGTTTTAAAAAGGGGAAAAGCTTTTCTGGCAAAAACCAGACTATAACATGTACAATGCTCAACGATACACAACGACGCTTCGCTCCACGTGCAAGGCTCAACACCATAGGTGATATGATTTATGTTTATATTGCCTACTTGTTAGTTACATAGTACATTGTTCATGGTATGCTTGGTTAACGTAGCAACTATTGTTAGAAACCCATTTGTGCTTACTCTTTTCTGTCATCGCACTTTCGCAACACCTTTCTCACCCATGTTTCCTTTGATGTGAAGATCATGAGTGGACATATCAAACTAACTCAAGCCCAGCTGATAGCTTTAATCAATGAATAAGTTGCTGCAGCACTCGCAGCCGCTCAGGCAGGAGGTATAACCTGCCATTGCAACTTACTCTAGGATCTTTAGATCCTACCCTCGTGAACCAACACTTGTGCTTAATTTTGTCTCTTCTTACTCGCACGACAGGTCAACATGCTCAGCCTCCTGTGTGTACTTTCAAAACTTTTATGGACTGCCGACCTACTACTTTCAATGGCACTGAAGGAGCTGTAGGCCTCCTCCACTGGTTTGAGAAGCTCGAATCTGTCTTCGAGATTTGTGAATGCCCTGAGGCTCGTAGGGTGAAGTATGCTACTGGTACTCTTGAGGGTGTAGTACTCACGTGGGGGAATGCTCAGGTCCAAATGCTGGGGTTGGTTGCTGCTAATGCCACCCCATGGAACGACTTCAAAGATTTGATCAAGGAAGAGTACTGCAATCGTGATGACATCCACAAGCTGGAAGTAGAGTTCTACAAATTAAAGATGACGGGGTCTGAAATAGAGGCATATACGAAGAGATCAAATGAGTTGGCTATCTTGTGTCCTACTATGGTAGATCCTCCTATCAAGCGTATCGAGCTGTACCTCAAAGGTTTAGTGCCAGAGATCCAGAGTCATGTGACTGCAGCGAACCTCGCCACTATCCAGCAAGTTATTCGTTTTGCTCATCATCTCACTGATCAGGCAATCGAGCAGAACAGGCTGCCCAAGCATATTGGTACTACTACTACTACTTCTGATGCCCCCAACGACAACAAGCGCAAATGGGATGGAATCTCAAGCAAGGGTTCAACATCAGCTCAGTCTCAGTCTCAGCAGTGAAAGACTGATGACTACAAGAGCCCTGGTCAACAATCTTCTGGTAGTCAAGGGCAGAGTGGGTACAAGGGGAACCACCCCAAGTGCAATCGTTGTGGTTTCCATCATAGCGGACCGTGTACTAAGGGCACTTGTCAGAGGTGTAACAAACCTGGCCATGCGGCCAAGGATTGCAGAAGCCTTTACCCTGCAAATCAGCGATGACAGAACCAGCAACAAGCTCCACAGAATCAGCGTCAGCAGCAACAGCAGCAGCAGGGTAACTACAAAGGATGCTTTCAGTGTGGTGCTGAAGGCCACTTTAAAAGAGACTGCCCCCAGCTGAAACAGAACAACTACAACAATCAGGGGAACGGAAACAATAATGGGGGAAACAATGATGGCAATGGTGCCAGGGGACGTGCGTTCGTGATTGGGCAGGGTGATGCAATGAAGGATCCCAACGTTGTGATGGGTAAGTTTCTACTAGATGATTTCTTTGTTACTGTTTTATTTTATTCGGGTGCCAATACTAGTTATATGTCCCTTAAAGTTAGTCAAATGCTTAAGCGCACTCCAACACTTTTGAACACCAAGCATGTTGTAGAGCTAGCAAACGGTAAAAGTCTTGAGGCCACACACATAGTTAAGGGTTGTAATCTCGTCCTAGCTGGTCAGACTATCTCTATCGATCTTATCCCCATCGTTCTTGGTAGTTTTGACATCGTTATTGGGATGGATTGATTATCTCAACATCGAGCAGAGATCCTCTGTAAGGAGAAGATCGTCCGCATTCCTCATTCTGGTGAAGAACCTTTAGTGATTCATGGCGACAAGAGTGGTGCTGTGGTGGGCATCATTTCTTTCCTTAAGGCCCAGAAGTGTTTGCAAAAGGGCCACATTGCTATTCTAGCCCTCGTTACTGACACCTCAACGAAAGAAAAGAAGATAGAAGATATTTCGACTGTACGTGACTTTCCTGAGGTATTCCGTGAGGAATTACCTGGTCTTCCGCCTCATCGTCAAGTTGAATTTCAAATCGAGCTAGCTCCAGGGGCAGCACCAATAGCTCGAGCACCTTATCATCTAGCTCCACCAGAACTCGAAGAACTATCTTCACAACTACAAGAGCTCTTGGACAATGGTTTTATTCACCCTAGCTCTTCGCCTTGGGGAGTTCCAGTACTATTTGTGAAAAAGAAAGACGGTACCTTCAGAATGTGTATTGATTACCGCGAACTCAACAAGGTGACCCCGAAGAATCGCTATCCTCTTCCACGCATTGATGACTTATTCGACCAGTTGCAAGGGTCGAGTTTCTACTCAAAGATTGACCTGAGGTCAGGCTACCATCAACTGAGAGTCCGAGACGAGGATATCTCTAAGACAGCATTCAGGACTCGTTATAGGCATTACGAGTTTCTGGTTATGCCTTTTGGATTGACAAATGCACATGCGGTCTTCATGGATCTTATGAACAGAGTGTGCAAGCCTTACCTGGATAAGTTTGTTATTGTATTCATCGACGACATCCTGATTTATTCGAAGAGTCAGGAGGAACACGAACAACATCTGAGGCTTATTTTGGAACTTCTTCGAACAGAGCAGTTGTATGCAAAATTCTTGAAATGTGACTTTTGGCTTCGCGAAGTCCACTTCCTAGGCCACGTGGTAAACAAGGATGGGATTCATGTTGATCCGTCCAAGGTAGACTCGATCAAGAATTGGCCTGCACCCCGTACACCAACAGAAATCCGCCAATTCTTGGGTTTGGCGGGCTACTACAGAAGGTTCATCAAGGATTTCTCCAAGACTGCGCAACCTCTCACTTCCCTAACTCAAAAGGGTGTCACCTATCATTGGGTTGATGCATAGGAATCTGCATTTCAGCACTTAAAAGATAGACTTTGTAGCGCACCAATTCTCTCATTGCCTGAAGGCACAGAAGATTTTGTGGTTTATTGCGACGCGTCCATCCAAGGACTTGGTTGCGTGTTGATGCAACGTGACAAGGTCATTGCTTACGTATCATGCCAGCTTAAGGTCCACGAAAGAAATTACACTACACACGATCTGGAGCTGGGAGCTGTTGTTTTCGCACTTAAGATATGGAGACATTACCTGTACGGTACCAAGTGCACCATTTATACCGATCACAGGAGTCTCGAGCATATCTTCAAGAAAAAGGAGTTAAACATGCGACAATGTCGATGGGTCGAGCTCTTGAATGATTATGAATGCGTGATCAAGTACCATCTGGGCAAAGCCAATGTTGTGGCTGACGCCCTCAGTCTAAAGGATACTACACCTAAGCGAGTGCGCGCGTTACAACTGACCATCCAATCTAGTCTTCCTACTCAGACATGAGGTGCTCAGGTTGAAACATTGAAAGCAGAGAATATCAAGGCCGAGTCCCTACGAGGATCAAGGAAATGATTAGAACAAAAGGAAGACGGCGCTTACTACATAACAGGGCGCATCTGGGTCCCACTTTAAGGAAATTTACGCGAACTGGTGATGGATGAAGCACATAAGTCTCGTTACTCAGTACATCCTGGATCGGATAAGATGTACCACGACCTAAAGACTACATACTGGTGGCCTAGCATGAAAGCCAGCATAGCAACTTACGTCAGCAAATGTTTTACTTGTGCGAGAGTCAAGATTGAATATCAAAAACCATCAGGCCTACTCCAACAACCAGAGATCCTGACATGGAAATGGGAGCAAATTTCCATGGATTTCGTTACTGGCCTGCCTAGATCTCAATGCGGAAATGACACTATTTGGGTGATAGTGGATCGATTGACTAAGTCTGCACACTTTTTGGCTATCAAAGAAACAGACAAGTTCTCTACTTTAGCAGACGTTTACTTAAAGGAAGTGGTTTTGAGGCACGGGGTGCCAACCTCCATTATTTCCGATCATGATGCACGTTTTACTTCTAAGTTGTGGCAAGCTATGCACATGTCCTTTGGCTCATGTTTAGACATGAGCACCGCTTATCATCCACAGACGGATGGGCAGTTTGAGCACACCATCCAAACCCTAGAAGACATGCTTCGAGCGTGTGTAATCGATTTTGGAAATGGTTGGGAAAGACACCTCCCTTTGGTGGAGTTTTCGTATAACAACAGTTACCACAGCAGTATCCAGGCTGCTCCGTTTGAGGCATTGTACGGGCGTAAATGCCGATCACCTCTTTGTTGGGCAGAGGTAGGCGACAGCTAGATCACAGGTCCAGAACTCGTCGTCATCACGACAGAAAAGATTGCTCAGATAAGACAACGAATGGTGGCGGCTCGTGACCGTCAGAAAAGCTACGCTGGTAAACGTAGGAAACCCCTAGAATTCCAGGTCAGGGACCGGGTTCTACTTAAAGTCTCACCCTGGAAGGGTGTGGTTCGTTTTGGTAAACGAGGCAAGCTAAACCCACGTTATGTCGGACCTTTCGAAATCACTGAACGAATTGGCATGGTCGCTTACAGATTGAATCAACCTGAAGAGCTCAGTTGAGTTCACAACGTATTTCACGTGTCAAAACTGAAGAAATGTCTGTCAGATGAGACCCTCATATTTCCTTTGAAGGAGCTCACAATCGACGATCAGTTGCGATTCGTCGAGGAACCAGTAGAAATCACAATCTCAAGCGCACTAGAATACCTCTTGTTCGAGTTCGTTGGAACTCCCTTCGTGGCCCAGAGTTCACCTGGGAACGAGAAGACCAAATGAAACTCAAGTATCCCGAGTTGTTTGAGAACAGTGCAACCACTACTGAGGCTGAAGCTACTGCGGAATTTCAGGATGAAATTCCAAACCAACGGGGGGATGATGTGACACCCCAGGAAACCACGCAACCTATCTAGCTTCCTCAGTAACCACATGCTAAATTTCGGGACGAAATTTCTTTCAAGTTGGGGATAATGTGACAACTCGAGTTTCCAAGGTTTCTCCTCTATACATTACTTGTTTCATACTGTGTTTTGTGGTTCGTTGCATTGAAACTGTGCACTATGATATGTTTATAAGTTGTTTATGTTGATATATGTTCTGTGTTAGTAGTAGTCATTTGTTTTAGAGGAGACTTATCACTTTCACTCCCACCCGATGAACACCCACCCGACGAAAACCCCTACCCGACGAAAACTCCCAGTTTTCGTCACCCTCATCATTTTCGTCGAAGCCCATTAAGGGCCCAGTTCATTTAAGTGTGTATATACTACGTGAACTATTGCATTAGTGAAACAACTGGCCGAATAGAAAACCCTAGAGTTCTCCCTTTGTGCGACGGCAATCTTGTGTTCCCCGAAACCCTTTAGATCGATCAAGTTATTGTCCCGTTCATCGCGGTTAGTGTTAACCCTTATTTGATTGTTTGATGTAAACCGTCTTTTGGCCATCTGTTAGAAATCACTATTAACTATTGCTAAATAATGTTTGGATCATAACCAGAGGATGATTTTGATAATAATAGATCCATATGATTGACGGTTGTATGCATGAATGATGTTCGTGTAGGATAGGATTTAACATGTGAATCACCATTATGGAGAAACAGTTGATGATTTGTATGAATGAAAACAATATTGTTTAAGCCACTGTTCATGTTCCGTTTAATGGTTGATGATCATATTATTTGGGTGTTGAAAGATTTTGTATTACCGTCTTGTATATGTCGATGATCTGGTTTAGTATAATTCGTGGCTAAGTTTGATGATTGATGATGCAACTGTTAATTGAATAATTTAAGTGATTGTATGAGTTGATTTGATTGAGCGAATGATTGTTGAAGCCAACGTAACTGTTAAATGATCATTAGGGTTTCTGGATTGTGTAACTATTGATGATGATCATCCTTACCCGACAAAATCCCTTTGCCGACGAAAACCCTGTGCCGACGAAGACCCTTGCCTGACGAACTCTCCTTCGACGAAATCGCATGTTGACGAAATCTCAAGTGTTCGTCGTGGCCTTTTCGTCGCAACCCTATGTTGACGAAATCTCAGGTTTTCGTCGTGAAGCTTATAAGGAACAGTAGGTTAATATGTTTATGTATACTGCATGCATGTTAGAGATTGATTATTTTGTCAGTCAGTGTTATAGATGTTTACATTTGATCGAACAACATGATTTAGTTTTGCACCCAGTTAACTTAACTGATAAAGATGGTTATGGAACATACATGTAAACTTGGAATCTTGCATGGATTGATTAACTGTTTATGTGTTACTTGATAATTGTCCAAGCACACTTTATGATGTTAGATTGCATGAGAATCATTACGAACATAAACTGATTCTGTATACGTGCATACTATTGGCTTTGACTGAATTGTTTGTGCACAAGAAGTTGAGCAAACCGAGCAAACCGAGGTGAGTTCACACTTTCCACAAGGCATGGGATTCCCAAGGGTTGGGAATGGGTAATGGATTTAAACTGAAACTGCGTGATCTCCTGGTTTGGAACACGTACACACCCTCTTTATTGAAGGGTGACAACATGTGATAAGGAATTGATTTGGAACCTATGAAATCTCCTGGTTGGGGATTTCGTACACACCCTCTTTATTGAAGGGTTACAACACGGATACTAGACCAAAATCTCTATCATGAAGTCCCTCTTTTTATATCGACTTAATTGTCGGGCCAATAGCGAGCAGGTCATTAGTTAGATAGCGCTATTTAGGTTTGACAAGCCTCACACCATGCCGCAGAGGACGGGCGTGAACTAATAGATCTGGGCACTAGTCAATGATGATAGACATTGACGTCAGGGCACCAACTTACTTTAGTCAGTGGTCGATATGGTAACGGGTCTAGTGGTTCACATGGGGAAGCCCCCACTGGTTATGGATATGTTTGGGAAACAGGGAAAACTGGTTAACTTATGACTTACAAATGAACTCATGGTTTTTGAAACAACTTAACAATGAACACCAAACTGTGAACTCGCTCAACTTTGTTGTTGACTCGTTGTTACATGCCTTGAAGGTCGTTAGGTGCTTATGGAGCTTGCACGAGGAGGAGAGGACGTTGTGGACATGGATTGTTGAGTTCTATGTTAAACATTTAAACTTTATGAACTTATTACTTATGTTTGGACTTTACATTTTTATGTTTCCGCTGTTAACTTAAAGTTGGTTACTTCCTTTTGGACACCAATTATATTGTGGTTGGTTTTATTTACTTAATTACGCTGTTCAATATGATTGCTGGCTTGATCCAGGTCAGTCACGCCTCCATGCGGTGATACTCCGCTTGTGGATTTTGGGGGTGTGACAAATGATCTACAAGTTCAAACTTATGACCATATTTAGGTGTTTATCCAAAGGTTAATGTGTTCCTTAAGTACAAGCCCAAATCTCTAGCATATCAAAGTGAATCAAGGGAAGATCAAGCAAGATCTTGGTGGCGGGGTCACCTTGTGACCATAAACCTGAAGGGGGGGGGGGGGGGTCTAGTTGTGGTTTAATAGATAGCTAAGTTAAATGGTTAGATTTCAAGTGAAATGTTTAGGTGTTATGCATATATGGTGTTATATAGTGTGTTAGGATGTTCGGGGATCATAACTAGCTCAGAAACATTAAAACAATGCTTCTAATATAATTTTGATGTTTCGGGTAGTGTCCGATTATTCGGTTGTATACTGGTTCATTAAAGTGCTAAATTGCGCCGTTTAGTGTCCTTTATGTACCCTTTTGTGACACTTTCAATTCCCGACACTTTGTAAGCTAATTTGGACAGTAAAACATAAATTATGCATGATAATTTAGTGTTAAAATGTTGATTAGAGCTGAATTATTGCTGAAATATATAAAATCCAGCATTTAAAGTGTGTTTCGGGTGCTTTTTAGTGCATATTTTAGCTTCCGGAAAGTCTATATGTTAACCCTTGTATCCATACTTGGGTTTAATGTATTTTAGACGTTGGACCTACTCCTTGGCCCTAATTCCATTATCTGACTGCTTTCTGCAGAGTTACTGACACAGTGTGTCTTACCGGTGAGTTTACAAGTCTTTCTGACGCAACGCTAATAGTAATGCATAAAGCAATATTTGAAGTATAAAACGTGCATGAATTCACAAGTGTAGCATGAAATCAGACAATGTTGATATTTAAGCACATAATTGCAGGTATTAAATAATAATAAAACTGTACGGAAATTACCGTTTTGTGCCAGTTGTCACACAAAGAAATGTCTTCAAAGCAGCGACATTAGAAGCAATGGCCACGGTGGCAACAAAGTATTCGTAATCAAAATCTTCAGTATGGGAATGAAGGATACTTCGACGATAACGATGACGGTGAAAGTGGTGCTCGTGGAGGAGTACTTACGGCTGGCGTGGGTGACGCCATGTATGATAACAGCATAGTGACTTGTATGTTTTGTGTGAATAACCTTTCTCCCCCTGTTTGGTTGGACACTGACACTTCTTGAAACCGAACCTGTTGTGGAATCGGCCGATGGCCAGTCAATTGAAGCCTCACATGTTCGTTGGGATGCAAACTCGACCCTGTGAGTCAAGTGTTCGACATCGACCTCCCTTCTGTTACCCTTGATAGTTTCGATGCAGTAGTTAGTGTGGACTGGTTATCCAGATATCGCGCTGATATACTCTGTGTGGAGAAAATTTTGTGTATCCCTCTTCCTAATGGAGAATCATTGTCTGCCCTAAAGCGTCTGAGTGGTGCAAAGGTTGGCGTCATTTCAGTTATGAAAGCCCAGAAGTGTCTACAGAGGAATTACCCCGCTATGTTAGCACTCGTTACTGACGCTAAGGCTAACGAAAAGAGGATCAATGATCCACAACTATTCATGATTACTCTCGAGGTGCTACCCGACGAACCTCCAGGTCTACTTCCACAACTGTTAGGTAGAATCTCAGTTTGATCTCACGCCAGAAAAAGCCCTGATTACTCGTACTCCTTACCGTCTTGCACCAAGAGGGTTGCAAGAACTGTCTAATCAACTACAGGAACTATTGGACAGGAGTTTTGTCGGACCTAGTTTTTCGCTTTAGGGAGCCCCAGTTCTATCCGTGAAGGAGAAAGATAGGCATTTCCGTATGTGTACTGATTATCGAGGACTCAACAAGGTAACTGTCAAGAACCGTTAGCCTCGGCCATGTGTTAACAATCTGTGGAACAGTTGCGAGGGTCAAGTTCCTATTCGAGGATTGACTAACGAACAAACTACCATCAGATGGAAGTTCAAGGGGAGAATGTTCCTAAAACGGCATATCGAACGCAGTACGGCCATTAAGATTTTCTATTCCATGACCTTCGAGTTATCCAAAACACCAGCAGCCTTATGGATCACATGAACCGTAGGTGTAAACCTCAACTCGCCGAACTCGTCGACCATGTTTATTGATGACGTTTTGAATCATTTCTAGGAGAAAGGGGCGCCACGAGCGGCATTTGCATCTTATTCTAGAGCTCCTGAGGGAGGAGCAACTCCACGCGAGGTCTTTCCAAGTGTGACTTCTGGATTCGAGAAGTACACATTTTTGGTCACATAGTCAATGAATTGAGAATACACATGGATTTCCGCTAAGATCCATTCTATTAGAAATTGATCGGCACCAAAGAGCCCTTCGGCGGGGCAGTAATTTCTTGGTCTCGCTAAGTACCGTCGCAGATTCACCAAGATATTTTTGAAGATCGCACAACATGTATCGCTTTAACACGGCAGGGTGTTGTGTATTCGAGTAGGATAAAACAGAAGAACGCCTTTTCAGCTTTGAAACCAAACTCTGTAATGCACTGAATAATATCCTTATCCGATGGTACAGATGATCTGGTAGTGTACCATGTTGTCTCGATTCAGAGACTCGGTTGCATGCTGAAGCAACGCGAGAAAGTGATAGCTTACGTTACTCAGCAGTTGTGGATTTACAAGAAGAATTGCATAACTCACAACCTGGGGTGGGAGCCATGGTATTTGGATTCCATGTCAGGAGGCATTACTTGTGCGGTACCAAATGCACTATTTAGACCGATCACAAGGGCCTTCAGCATATCTTTGATTAGAAAGGGTTAAATATGCGACGGTGTCACCGGATGGAACTCTTGAGCGATTACGACTGTGAAACCTAAATGTGCACGAGCTTGCAGCTCACCATCGACTTTAACCTACCTAATCAGATTCGTTCTACCCAAACCGAAACATTCAAGGAAGAAAATCATGGGAGCATGGGGAAACAACTGCTGGCAAAAGTCAGACGGTATTCGCTACCTTATAGGGCGAATATGGGTCCCACCATACGACAACCTTGGGGACTTGTGTTGGGTGAAGCGTACAAGTCTTGATATTCCACTTGTCTGGATTTTGAAGGAATGTATTAGGATCTAAGGATCTTATACTGGTGACTGGGCATGAAGGCCTACATATCAATGATAGTGAACGATGTTTGACATGTGCGAAAGTCAAGGTGGAGTATCAGAAACCATCTGTTCTGGGTCAGCAATCAGAAACACCTCTATGGAAATGGGAACAGACTGCCATGGATTTCGTCGCTGGTCTATCTAAAACTTGAAACGGAAATGATATCACCTGGGTGATCGCTGATTATCTCACGTAACCAACACACCTTCTTGTAATCGAGGAAACTGACGAGTCTTTGCAACTTGTGAATATTCCTCTGAGAGAGGCGGTTTCTAGACACGGGGTGCTGACTTCTATTACCTCTTATTATGATCTGCGTATATGCCCGATTTGTTGCAGGCGGCACACAAATCCCTTGACACGTCTGGACATGAGAACTGCTTATCACCATCAGACAGATGATTAGAGTGAACGAACCATCCAGACACTCGAAGACATGCAGCGAGCATGTGTGTTGACTTTGATAAAAGTTGGAAAGACATTTACCTTTGGCAGAGTTTTACTGCAACAGTAACCCATTCTAGTACTCAGACAGCTCCGTTCGAGGCATTGTTTGGGCAACAGTGCCGACCTCTATGTTAAGATTGAGATGGGTGTCAGTCTAATCACAGGTTCAGGATTTGTACTCGAAATCCCTGAGAAGATTGTGTAGACCCGAAATCGCGTAACGGCAGCGCGGGATCGCCAGAAAAGCTATCGAGTGTAGGAAATCCTTAGGATTCGTAGTAGGCAATCGATTCATGTTCAGAGTTTCACCCTGGATTTGGGAAGCGTGGCAAGCCTAATCCATATTATAGACTCGGGATATCTGACTGACTGAGCAATGTTCATGCTATTGTCCATATACCAAATACAAAGGAGTGTTTGCTGATTAAACTCTTGTGGTCTCTTTGCAAGCCATAGAGCGATGACCAGTTGTTGATGTGTCGATTGGAATCTTGGACCGGGGGGGGGGGTTTAAGGTTTGCAAGAACAGTCAAATTCCGATTGTGAGGGTTCGTTGGAACTCAAGATTAAGTACTCTCAATCGTTCAAACCTGCTGAAGCAATCCTGATACGACTGGTGAATTTCGGGCAAAATTCCCTTTCAAGTTAGGGATGATGTGGCAACTTGGGAAAATCCACGGTCATCTTGATTTATCACTTCACTCCTCTGAGACTGCTTGTCAAATTTCGGGACAAAATTTCTTTTAAGTTGGGGATGATGTGACAACCTGAATTTTCAAGGTTCGTATTACTTGATTTCTTGACTCTAGCTCGTGTAGCTACGTTTCATATTTCGTAATAAAATCGAGCCTATGCTAGTCACACTTGGGATAATGTCAATAATGTCACAAATGAGGTGGTGTTTAGTGGCAGAATGTGGAGTAATACATTTTAGAGGACGTTTATGTTAAACCCGATTGCACACTGTTTCCTTAAACCACATATGTGATGCACTTTATCGGCCCAGTCCTTTTGGCATCCAAACTTAGCAAAGCCCAAGTGGGGTTAGACCCAGTTGGTTCGAAAAATACAATAAGGGATGCATGGCCCGCTTATGTCCTGGATAAACACATAGAAACCATAGCAAACCCTAGACACTTCTCTCCTTCTTCCCCTTGAAGTCAACGGCAGCCCTTCCTTCATGATTGAAGCTCTCTTCTCGTCTCTAACACTCTTCCTAGCATTCCATAATCTGGTTAGTATATATAACTTGTGATGATCGAATTCCTTTTAATTTTGTGTGACCATGTTTCTGTTCGTTTTGGTCCATATGAACAATCGTGGAAGGTGTTTATGTGTGGATGTGTACGTATGTGTGTAGATTAAAACATGACTCTAGGTTTCGGCTGTAAATAGAGTTGGATCTGGACGATTGTTATGACACCTGTGTCACTTCAACCATCATACAAATACCAAACCAATGAAGTATTGTATTTCATACTTGGGATTTGTATAAATATGTGTATCATTTGCCCATATCAATTCTTGTTGGATTTCGAGCTTTAAATCGCTTTCTAGAAGGTTATACGCGAACTGGTGCATAAATATAACCAGATTAATGCAACAAACACTCCGGAACAGTGACATGGGCTTAACATACCTTAAATAACCCTTACATAACTTAGAAATAACTTTTGGATGGTTTGGTGTGTTGAAATCAAGTTTATTCGATCGTAGGGACTATTTGTGTGAAACTGCGAAAGTATGCCGATTCGTGTGGTAACGAACATTCCGGAACTTGATCATAAGTTAAACATACCATAAATATCCTTTACATAGCTTAGAAATAGGCTTTGAGGTGTTTGGTATGCTAAAATAAACTTTTTGGTCATTCAGGTACTAAAAGCGTCAAAAACTGCATAAGTTTGCATTTTCGCGCATATCTTACGTCCTGAATACATCCAGGCATCCAAAAAATTTATGTAATCATTAAAATATTTTATTTTAGTGATTGGCATGATAAAATTCCATTCGTCGCTTAATTTGGATCGTTTTTGCATTAGTTACGACTTCCGTCGTAATTAACCGAACAACGCAACCGTATGACCAAACGAACCAACATCCGAGATATTTTTGAGCATATTTTAACTTCCCTATACTTTAAATTTATTTTAGAGCCTTGAAATGGGGTTAAGGGGCTTAAAAGTGCCAAAAATCAAGTTTTACAAGTGTAGGGACCATTTTTGAAATTTCTGGCAGATACATTGAACTTGGTCCATTTTTGAGGTTTTGATGGTTTTAACCCAAGGTTTTGCACTATATGGGCTGTAATTTGATGGTTTTAAGTATTCCCATGGTTTTGAAAACCATGAGCCCACTTGTAAGATCAAGATCAAAGCACGATTTGCGAGAAACGATCCTAGTGGTTCTCTGAAATCTATATATACCCCTTCCATTTCATTTGCAAAATCACCTTTGATCTGATTTTGTTCTCTAATTTGAAGTTATACACTTCATACCTGAGAATAATTAGATCAAACCTCCATTTCTTTGACCCTTTTTAAGTATTCTTTCGTTCTCTTATGCGTTTTAAGCGTAAAAGTCAAACAGTGTTTGACTTTCTGCTTTGACCAGTCTATGGTCAACACGAAGTTCGTTTGAACTTCGTAACATGAGCGTAATCAAGATGGTTATAGTCTCTTATGACAATACCTACTGATTACCACGTTATTTAGGCGTAGTAACGAGTCATAGTTTCGGTCAAAATGCGTATTCTTGCGTATTTTGCAACCAAACTTTTCTTGGGTATCAAGACCCATTGTCTTGATATCAAACTTGTTTTCAAAATTCGTTAAACATGTTTTAACATGTTTAACTCGTCACTTTTAGATTAGTGCTTATATAGGGTCGTAAGATAAGCGGTCTAAACAACCGCTTAGACTTTCGAACCCGACCCGTTTGGTCAATCAGTAGGATTTGACCAAACATATTTTGTGACCATAGTTGTATAGGGAATAACCTTCCGAGGTTATACCTTATGGTCACTTCGTTTAAGTAGTTGTATGATAGGTAGTTTATATGCCTTAGGTAAATGACCAAAATGCCCTTTTTACGCATAAATTCATTTTAAGCATATGTAACATAAATTTTGACATCTAAATTGATTAGGCAACATTATTAGACATGTTATGGCATATATTAGTTGTCATAGGACTAGTTAGGCGGTCCGAACGCGTTTCACGCGAACGACGAGTTAAAGTAGCGTAAGCAGCCTAAACGGGTCATAATGGGTCGTAAGCACTTAGCTTAGGTTTCGATTTAGTATGTAGGCTTTGTTAAACCATATTACATGAGTTCTCATACTCATTTGGTTTACGAAACCTCATTCTATCCAATCTTCCGATTTAGGTCCGGTTTATTTATTTAGTTACCTATGTTAGGTGTCGTTTGATTCTGTGATCCCTCTAGCGTTGCTTAGTTGTTATTCAAGACTTCTAAGCATTCTCAAGTGAGTACATAGTCCCCTCTTTTACTGTTTCCAATGTTTTGGGGGTGAAGCATGTGTACCTATTTGTTATGTTAATGATTTCAAAGTATAATTGATTATACATATTAGTACTTATCTTTTGACAAACTGAATGATTATTTTTGGTTTAAACACTAATTTTTCAAAGATTATAAACTTAATTGTTGAATTGTACTTATTTTATGTTCACCAGACCGATTGGTAGTATGATATAGCGCTATAGGATTTGACACCCCATTCATGTTGTTTATGGAATGTTAGAAACCGATATTTTATCCAAATAGGGATTACCTTCGTGGTATTTCTATAATCTCCTAGGTGTATTTTGATGCACTAAGGTTTGGTTGAATTCTTAAATCACATTTTTATTGTATATTTTGTTATACTCCCAAAAGTATAGTTTGATATACTCTCATGCGTGATATTGTACAAAACAACATATATTTTGTTAATTACTAAAACATAGTTTGATATGTTATTTATAAAACCAAAGTATAGTTTAATATGTTATTTATAAAACCAAAGTATACTTTTGATATACTACCGTAAACGATTATTTTGACGACTAAAGTATATTTAATATACTATCTGTTTAACCATTTTGGAACCGAAATATATTTTAATATATTACTTATCCGACTTTCTTAAAACCAAAGTATATTTTCATGTATACTACAAACCTTTTTTTGTCAAAAATTGTTATACAAACTCATTTTACTTAATTATTTATTTATACATCTTTCTTTTATATCATCTGTTTTCTTATCACTTGTTATATGATTTATAAAAGAAAACATGTTTAAAAGTTCATGACTATTTTGTTAAAACATTCTTTTAAACTTACAAGTCATGAATCCTATTTTCAATAAAACCTATGTAACTCACAGGCATTTTTATGCTGACGTACCTATTTTTACACATGTTTCAGGTGCTGCTATGTGATGATTGTTGATACATGCTATACATAGGATGGACTCGTGCCTTAGCGACTTTAAAATTTGAAAGAAAATATTTGTATTCATTTAATTTGTAATAAAACAATGAGTTCAATAATTTAATAAAACAGAATTATTTAATCCATGGTTGTGAAACAATGATTCTGTTACGATACTCCTCGACGTTTCCGCCACGTTTTGTTGTTTTACGTGGTCGGGGTGTGACAGAAAAGTTGGTATCAGAGCCAATGGTTATAGGGAATTAGGTTATTAGTAATGCTTTGACCTAGTCTATAACCTTCCTAGGACCCTAACACAAGATCCTTGTGTTTAGATCTTAAAACATTACCGTCACTTATCCTTAGGTGACAACCACAACCAGAACACAAATTTCGAATCCGCTTTGAAAACGAATCATCTGTTCTAGGATGATTTATTATAAGGTTTTGAACCCTCTAAATTTTCAAAATCTCGTCAAAGTTTGGTCTAAATAATGTGAACACATGCAAACAGGAAGGGTGGGTGCCTTTACCCTGAGTCTTCTGTCTAAGGCTAGTGTGTTCGTACAAATCCGAAGTATCGGACCAATCACTCTTACCTGGGAACTCTTGTGGTAAGTGTCCACCTATAGGGGAGCATGTCTTCGCGATACATTAATATGACCCACTTAATTTTATTAGTCACCATCTCATTTGTTTGCCTTAGGTAACAAACAAATGATCGCAATTTCTGTGCGTTGTGATTCTGTTTTGATTATCCGATATCATTTTCACTTGTTTCCTCCCATATCTTTCATTATCTTCATGATGCCTCTTCATCGCAACAATAATGTCTGAACTAGGTGCTGCAATTGCCCAACGATTAGGCGTCGTACTCCAGAGGACCGTTGATTTAGCTATCACCATGACTCGCCTCAGGGATGAAGTCATACAAGGGAACCGCTCCTTGGAGCAATCAATGGAACCGTCATCATCCGAATCAGATACCCTTTTTCAAATGTACCTACGGTGGACGATGGGGACATTTGGTTGACCTGTGCCATTTTGCTATCCAAAACCAAGCTGTTGCAAATCCTGCCGCTGCTCAAACTCGAAATTCTGCTTCATATGTCCCCTTGGCATATCTAGTACCTCAACCTCATGAACTTTCTACCTAGTGTATCGACTTAAGCACGTTTAGTGCAAGGTTTTAAACACCTTTCGTTACACAAATCCCAAAATCCAAAATAGGATCTTTCTATCCTCATAATTAGATCCTTGTGGATAAATATCACTCAAATTGGAGCCCTTAATTGAATTATTCGTATGCCTTAATATGTATATTACGATTCAATAAGGACAAAGCCGAATTCCTATTAAGATCTTTCTATCTCCATAGTTAGATTCTTGAAGATGATTAAAGTGCCAAATAAAATCCACGGATTGGATTCCTGGTGTGCTTTAAATATCCGTGTCCAAAGATAACAAATTAAAGATCAAGATAAACAACTATGTGATTATGTGCTTATATGTTTTCTTATATGTTTCGTATTTTTGTGTGATCCGTCCAAATCCTCATAGAATCTTCCATATCTCCATATGAGGGATTCATAATAGGATATCCAAAGGTACTACCTTAAATCCTTAATGGGCTTCTATGTTATAGTTAAGTCCCTTGGATTATAAAGAACTATTCTATAATTGGACCCCTTGAGTGGTCTAGTTAAACAGATTGATTTAAAAATCTGGTTAGGAATATTGTGTGATGATATAACTGAAAAGATCCCTTAAGTGGTCTATTTAAGGAGATCATACGACGGTCTAGTTAAGGAGATCATGTGTTGATCTAGTTAAAAAGATCGTTCGTAGATCTAGTTAAAAATATCCTTTGGCGGTCTAATCAAGTCACTTCATGATTATTCAATTGACTTTTCCCCTACGCATTATGAAATGAACTGTGCAGACTGTGCAAGGAATTACGTAATTATGGATGCATACATAATTATGGAATTCAGTGCACAGAAACCACAGCAAGTTTTGTCATGTGTTAAGACCTATAGTGATAAGAATAACGAAACGGGAACAATGTAAAAAGGGCCATGGTGGATACGCCGCTGGTACTTCCTATATATAAGTGTTCCTTATTACATTGCGAATGTAGCATTATTTAAGTTACTAGAAGTCCTGGACCTTAACCAATGTTATTTCACTCTCCAACTCTAATTTCGAGCACACACAAGTTTCCTATGATAAGTCTTCATAAGAAACGTTCTTATGTCCGTAGTTCGAAACTCCATGTTTTGTTACTACAAGGACTTCACTTTGACAGTTGAAAATTTCGCTAAGAATCCAAACATAGCCCAGAGTTTTACTTAGGGTTCAAGGGTTTCCTTCTAAAGCGAAACCATCACATTTGTCTTCATAAATTTCCTCTAAAATTTAAATTTCGGGACGAAATTTCCTAAAGTGGGGGAGACTGTGACACCTGTGTCACTTCAACCATCATACAAATACCAAACCAATGAAATATTGTATTTCATACTTGGGATTTGTATAAATATGTGTATCATTTGCACATATCAATTCTTGTTCGATTTCGAGCTTTAAATCGCTTTCTGGAAGGTTATACGCGAACTGATGTGTAAATATAACCAGTTTAATGCAACAAACCCTCTGGAGAAGTGACATGGGCTTAACATACCTTAAATAACCTTTACATAACTTATAAATAAGTTTTGGATGGTTTGGTGTGTTGAAATCAAGTTTATTCGATCGCAGGGATTATTTGTGTCAAACTGCGAAAGTATGCCAATTCATGTGGTAACGAACATTCTGGAACTTGATCATAAGTTAAACATACCATAAATATCCTTTACATAGCTTAGAAATAGGCTTTGAGGTGTTTGGTATGCTAAAATAAACTTTTTGGTCATTCAGGGACTAAAAGCGTCAAAAAGTACATAAGTTTGCATTTTCGCGCATATCTTACGTCCTGAATACATCCGGACATCCAAAAAATTTATGTAATCATTAAAATAGTTTATTTTAGTGATTGGCATGATAAAATTCTATTCATCGCTTAATTTGGATCGTTTTTGCGTTCGTTACGATTTCCGTCGTAATTAACCGAACAACACAACCGTACGACCAAACGAACCGACATCAGAGATATTTTTGAGCATATCTTAAGTTCCCTACACTTTAAATTTATATTGGAGCCTTGAAATGGGGTTAACGGGGTGTAAAAGTGCCAAAAATCAAGTTTTACAAGTGCAGGGACCATTTTTGAAATTTCTGGCCGATACATTGAACTTGGTCCATTTTGGAGGTTTTGATGGTTTTAACCCAAGTTTTTGTACTCTATGGGCTGGAATTTGATGGTTTTAATTATTACCATGGTTTTGAAAACCATGTGCCCACTTGTAAGGTCAAGATCAAAGCACGATTTGCGAGAAACGATCCTAGCGGTTCTCCGAAATCTATATATACCCCTTCTATTTCATTTGCAAACTCACCTTTGATCTGATTTTATTTTCTAAGTTGAAGTTATACACTTCATACCTAAGAATAATTAGATCAAACCTCCATTTCTTTGACCCGTTGTAAGTATTCTTTCGTTCTTTTATGCGTTTTTAAGCGTAAAAGTCAAATAGTGTTTGACTTTCTGCTTTGACCAGTCTATTGTCAACACGTAGTTAGTTTGAACTTCGTAAAGTGACCGTAATCACGATGGTTATAGTCTCTTGTGACTATACCTACTGATTAACATGTTATTTAGGCGTAGTGACGAGTCATAGTTTCGGTGAAAATGCGTATTCTTGCGTATTTTGCAACCAAACTATTCTTGGGTATCAAGACCCTTTGTCTTGATATCAAACTTGTTTTCAAAATTCGTTAAACATGTTTTAACATGTTTAACTCGTCACTTTTAGATTAATGCTTATATAGGGTCGTAAGATAAGCTGTCTAAACAACCGCTTAGACTTTCGAACCCGACCCGTTTGGTCAATCAGTAGAATTCGACCAAACATATTTTGTGACCATAGTTGTATAGGGAATAACCTTCCGAGGTTATACCTTATGGTCACTTCGTTTAAGTAGTTGTATGATAGGTAGTTTATATGCCTTAGGTAAATGACCAAAATGCCCTTTTTACGCATAAATTCATTTTAAGCATATGTAACATAAATTTTGACATCTAAACTGATTAGGCAACATTATTAGACATGTTAAGGAATGTATTACTTGTCATAGGACTAGTTAGGAGATCTAAACGCGTTTTACACGAACAACGCGTTAAAGTAGCGTAAGCTACCTAAACGGGTGGTAGTGGGTCGTAAGCACTTAGGTTAGGTTTCGATTTAGTATGTAGGCTCTGTTAAACCATATTACCTGAGTTCCCATACTCATTTGGTTTACGAAACCTCATTCTATCCGATCTTCCGATTTAGGTCCGGTTTATTTACTTAGTTACCTATATTAGGTGCCGTTTGATTCCGTGATCCCTCTAGCGTTGCTTGGTTGTTATTCAAGACTTCTAAGCATTCTCAAGTGAGTACATAGTCCCCTCTTTTACTATTTTCAATGTTTTGCGGTGAAGCATGTGTACCTATTTGTTATGTTAATGATTTCAAAGTATAATTGATTATACATATTAGTACTTATCTTTTAACAAACTGAATGATTATTTATGGTTTAAACACTAATTTTTCATAGATTATAAAATTAATTGTTGAATTATACTTATTTTATGTTCACCAGACCGATTGGTAGTATGATATAGCGCTATAGGATTTGACACCCCATTCCTGTTGTTTATGGAATGTCAGAAACCGATATTTTATCCAAATAGGGATTGCCTTCGTGGTATTTCTATAGTCTCCTAGGTGTATTTTGATGCACTAAGGTTTGGTTGAATTCTTAAATCACATTTTTATTGTATATTTTGTTATACTCCCAAAAGTATAGTTTGATATACTCTCATGTGTGATATTGTACAAAACAACATATATTTTGTTAATTACTAAAACATAGTTTGATATGTTATTTATAAAACCAAAGCATAGTTTAATATGTTGTTTATAAAACCAAAGTATACTTTTGATATACTACCGAAAACGATTATTTTGACGACTAAAGTATATTTAATATACTATCTGTTTAACCATTTTGGAACCGAAATATATTTTGATATATTACTTATCCGACTTTCTTAAAACCAAAGTATATTTTCATGTATACTACAAACCTTTTTTTGTAAAATATTGTTATACAAACTCATTTTACTTAATTATTTATTTATACATCTTTCTTTTATATCATCTGTCTTCTTATCACTTGTTATATGATTTATAAAAGAAAACATTTTTAAAAGTTTATGACTATTTTGTTAAAACATTCTTTTAAACTTACAAGTCATGAATCCTATTTTCAATAAAACCTATGTAACTCACAGGCATTTTTATGCTGACGTACCTATTTTTACACATGTTTCAGGTGCTGCTATGTGATGATTGTTGATACATGCTATACATAGGATGGACTCGTGCCTTAGCGACTTTAAAATTTGAAAGACAATATTTGTATTCATTTAATTTGTAATAAAACAATGAGTTCAATAATTCAATAAAAAAAATTATTTAATCCATGGTTGTGAAACAATGATTCTGTTACGATACTCCCCGACATTTCCGCCACGTTTTGTTGTTTTACGTGGTCGGGTGTGACAGAAAAGTTGGTATCAGAGCCAATGGTTATAGGGAATTAGGTTATTAGTAATGCTTTGACCTAGTCTATAACCTTCCTAGGACCCTAACACAAGATCCTTGTGTTTAGATCTTTAAACATTACAGTCACTTATCCTTAGGTGACAACCACAACCAGAACACAAATTTCGAATCCGCTTTGAAAACTAATCATCTGTTCTAGGATGATTTATTATAAGGTTTTGAACCTTCTAAATTTTCAAAATCTCGTCAAAGTTTGGTCTAAATAATGTGAAAACGTGCAAACTGGAAGGGTGGGTACCTGTACCCTGAGTCTTATGTCTAAGGCTAGTGTGTTCGTACAAATCCGCAGTATCGGACCAGTCACTCTTACCTGGGAACTCTTGGGGTGACTGTCCACTTATAGGCGAGCATGTCTTCGTGATACATTAATATGACCCACTTACTTTGATTAGTCACCATCTCATTTGTTTGCCTTAGGTAACAAACAAATGATCGCAATTTCTATGCATTTCCATTCTGTTTTGATTATCCGATATCATTTCCACTTGTTTCCTCCCATATCTTTCATTATCTTCATGATGCCTCTTCATCGCAACAACAATGTCCGAACTAGGTGCTGCAATTGCCCAACGATTAGGCGTCGTACTCCAGAGGACCGTTGATTTAGCTATCACCATGACTCGCCTCAGGGATGAAGTCATACAAGGGAACCGTTCCTTGGAGCAATCAATGCAACCATCATCATCCGAATCAGATACCCGTTTTCAAATGTACCCACGGTGGACGATGGGGACATTTGGGTGACCTGTGCCGTTTTGCTATCCAAAACCAAGCAGTTGCAAATCCTGCCGCTGCTCAAACTCCAAATTCTGCTTCATATGTCGCCTTGGCATATCTAGTACCTCAACCTCGTGAACTTTCTACCTTGTGTATCGACTTAAGCACGTTTAGTGCAAGGTTTCGAAACACCTTTCGTTACACAAATCCCAAAATCCAAAATAGGATCTTTCTATCCTCATAATTAGATCCTTGTGGATAAATATCGCTCAAATCGGAGCCCTTAATTGAATTATTCATATGCCTTAATACGTATATTACGATTCAATAAGGACAAAGCCGAATTCTTATTTAGATCTTTCTATCTCCATAATTAGATTCTTGAAGATGATTAAAGTGCCAAATAAAATCCACGGATTGGATTCCTGGTGTGCTTTAAATATCTGTGTCCAAAGATAACAAATTAAAGATCAAGATAGACAATTATGTGATTATGTGCTTATATGTTTTCTTATATGTTTCGTGTTTTTGTGTGATCCGTCCAAATCCTCACAAAATCTTCCATATCTCCATATGAGGGATTCATAGTAGGATATCCAAAGGTACTACCTTAAATCCTTAATGGGCTTCTACGTTATAGTTAAGTCCCTTGGATTATAAAGTACTATTCTATAATTGGACCCCTTGAGTGGTCTAGTTAAACAAATTGATTTAAAAATCTGGTTAGGAATATCGTGTGATGATATAACTGAAAAGATCCCTTAAGTGGTTTATTTAAGGAGATCGTACGATGGTCTAGTTAAGGAGATCATGTGTTGATCTAGTTAACAAGATCGTTCGTAGATCTAGTTAAAAAGATCCTTTGGTGGTCTAATCAAGTCACTTCATGATTATTCAATTGATTTTTCCCCTACGCATTATGAAATGAACTGTGCGGACTGTGCAAGGAATTACCTAATTATGGATTGTGACAACTCGTATTTCAAACCTCTCTTTTTTACTTTGATGTAACCAGTGGGAACGTTATGTGATTATGTGAACTTGGTTGAATGTTATGTTATGTGAATATGTGTAACGCATGTATGTATATAATATTATAGCATTAAACGAACCGATCGCACATGCCCATTCGGGCCACACCCGTTGAATCCGAAACCGATGGGCAGCCCAAGTAAGGGTTCGGCCCACTCCCTTTTATGCGCATACAAGCACCCATGTATGGGGTTGCTTCTCATTTTTTACAAAACAAGAACACACACACCAAACCCTACCCTTTCTTTCTCTCCTCTCGAAGCTGACGGCAAACATCCCCACCTCTCGAAGCTTTTAATTCGGATCATCCTTGTTCTACCTTCAAATCGGTTAGTGCCTAATGGTTATTGTTTATTGAATACTGTATGATTGATTTTGGTATAAAATCGGCTCATATGTATAGTATGGTAGATCAATATAGGATTTGTTAATCACATGATGTTGTTGATGATCTAGAATCGATTGCATGATTAATCGGCTGTAGACAAGTATATATGGATGATTGCTTGGTTTATTACGTTAATAAGCATGCTAGTGATTTAGATCGTGAACCATGATTGAGATGTTTAAGTGTTATGATTATTGTTCATGTGTTATTCATAATTAAGGTTCATGAGGAATCGGTTGGAATATGCTTGTTTTGATCAATTATTGTTTGGTTTGGAAACTGTTAGTTGTTGATTGATAACTGCATAAATGGAAATCATGTAACTGATTGCCATGATTTTGGGATAATTAAAACTAATCACACAAGAGCTCAATCGCACAAGGCAACTGATCGCACAAGTACCAGACGCACAAGGTGGATCACACAAGCCGGGTACAATCACATAAAGCACTAGGTACTGTTTTGTTATGCATGATCGCACAAGACTTGTGGATGGCACAAGACAGTGCTGATCGCACAAGACTTGGGCCACACACAAACTACTTAAACTGTTTCACTGATTGGGCCTCAAAGCCCAAGTTAAATCGCACAAGTCTTGTTCAGTCGCACAAGTCCACCCGGACCGCACAAGCGATCCATGTTTATCTGTATGGGCCGTATGCTTTTTGGGCTTCGGTTACCAACTCACACAAGATGATTGGGCTCACACAAGCTCGATGGCCCAATCATCCGAATCGCATAAGTTAGGCCCTTTATATAATTGACTGCTAATGTGTTATACATGTTTGCCTTGATCAATACGTGTTCGTAACCTGTTAGCTTGTGTGTAAACTTATGTGCATTATTTGAACTTAGACCTGACTTGTATGGTAACCATGTTAGGACGTGGTTGACCACTTATAGCTCAAGTAACCTTTTCGTGTATCTGCCGAGCTAATCTAAGGTGAGTTCACACTTTCTACAAAGCATGGTAATTCCCGGTGGGTTGGGAATGGGTAAAGGAATATGGATTCCTCGTCCTTCTTGGGTAGGACAGTACGGGTTAAGGAAATGTAATTCCTCGTCCTCTTGGACAGTTTAAATTTCACTAGACCAAAACTCTATCACAAAGTCCCTCCTTTTATATCGACTTAATCGCCGGGCCAATGGCGAGCGGGTCATTAGTTAGATAGCACTATTTAGGTTTGACAAGCCTCACACCATGCCGCAGAGGACGTGCATGAACTAATGGATCTGGGCACGTCAATCATGATAGACATTGATGATAAGGGCACATAAACATGACTAAAGTGAGTGGTCGATATGGTAACGAGTCTAGTAGTGTAAACATCGGGTAGCCCCCACGGCTGGATTGCCAGAGTAAACGGGATTAAACAAAACACATTTTCAACTATGGGGTAACCCCACGGCAAGGGTGCCAGTTAAAGGAAACTATGTTTTTGGAATAACTTAAACAAACACCCAACTGTGAACTCGCTCAACTTTGTTGTTAACTCGTTACTACATGCTTTGCAGGTCATTAGGTACTTAGCTGGAGCTTGCATGGGGAAGAGTCGTTGTGGGACATGGAATGTGGAGTTCCATGTGGAACATTTGAACTTTTAAAACTTATGATTTGGTTTTACAACTTTATGCTTCCGCTGATACTTGAATTTGGTTAATTTATTTTGGACACCAATTATATTGTGGTTGGTTTATCTATATTATATTACATTGTTCAATATGATTGGTGGCTTGATCCTGGTCATGTCACGCCTCCATGCGGTGATACTCCACGTGTGGATTTTGGGGGTGTGACAGATTGGTATCAAAGCCATTGGTTATAGTGAACTCGGTTTTAAAATGGGGAAAAGCTTTTTGACAAAACCTGACTATAACCTGTACAGTGCTCAACGACGCTTCGCTTCACGTGCAAGGCTCAACACTATAGGGGATATGATTTATGTTTATATTGCCTACTTGCTAGTTACATAGTACATTGCTCATGGTATGCTTAGTTAGTATAACGACTGTTGCTTGAACTCTATGTGCATACTCTCTTCTGTCACTCAACCTTTACAAACATGCGCGACGCTTTTCTAACTTGTGTTCTCTTCGATGTGAAGATTATGAGTGGACGCCTGAACTTGACTCAAGCCCAGCTGACGGCTTTGATTAATGAACAAGTTGCTGCGGCACTTGCAGCCGCCTAGGCAGGAGGTATACCCTGCCATCTCAACTCACTCTAAGATCCCTAGGTCCTACTCTCGTGAACCAACCTTTGTGTTAAACTTTGTCCTTTCTTACTCTCACGGCAGGTCAACCTGCACAACCTCCTGTGTGCACTTTCAAGACCTTTATGGACAGTCAACCTAGTGCCTTCAGTGGTACTGAAGGAGTTGTAGGTCTCCTCCACTGGTTTGAGAAACTCGAATCTGTTTTCGAGATGTGTGAATGCCCTGAGGCTCGCAGGGTGAAGTATGCTACTGGTACTCTCGAGGGTGTAGCGCTCACGTGGTGGAACGCTCAGGTCCAAATGCTGGGGTTGGTTGCTGCAAATGCCCCCCCATGGAACAATTTTAAGGAATTGATTAAGGAAGAGTACTGCAATCGTGATGACATTCACAAGCTTGAGGTAGAGTTCTTCAACTTAAAGATGACGGGGTTAGAAATTGAAGCATACACGAAGAGATCGAACGAGCTGGCTATCTTGTGTCCTACTATGGTGGATCCTCCCATCAAACGTATCGAACTGTACCTTAAGGGTTTAGTGCCAGAGATTCAAAGTCATGTGACTTCAGCTAACCTCGCCACCATCCAGCAAGTTGTTCAATTGGCATCGTCTCACTGATCAGGCGGTGGAGCAGAACAGGTTACCAAAGCGTATTAGTGCTACTACTGCTGATACTACCAGCGACAACAAGCGTAAATGGGATGGAGCTTCAAGCAAAGGTTCAACTTTTGTTCAGTCTCAGTCTCAGCAGAGAAGGACTGATGACTACAAGAGCCCTAGTCAGCAATCAACTGGTAGCCAAAGTCAAGGTGGGTACAGGGGAATTCACCCCAAATGCAATCGCTGTAACCTACACCACAGCGGGCCATGCACCAGGAGTAACTGTCATCGGTGCAACAAGCCAGGCCACGCAGCAAAGGATTGCAGGAGTTTATACCCCGCGAATCAGAATCTTCAGCAACAACAGGCCCCACAGAATCAACGTCAGCAGCATCAGCAACAATAGGGCAACAACAAAGGGTGCTTTTAGTGTGGTGCTGAAGGCCACTTCAAGAGAGACTGCCCACAGCTAAACCGGAACGAGAACAACAACAACAATAATCAGGGGAATGGTAACAATGGGGGCAACAACGAAGGCAATGGTGTCAGGGGGAGTGTATTCGTGATTGGCCAGGGTGAAGCGAGGAATGATCCCAATGTTGTGACGGGTAAGTTCCTACTGGACGACTTCTATATTTATGTTTTATTTGATTCGGGTGCCGATACTAGTAACGTGTCCTTAAAAGTTAGTCAGATGCTTAAGCATACCCCAACACTTTTAAACACCAAGCACATTGTAGAACTAGCGAATGGTAAAAGTTTAGAGGCCACACACATAGTTAAGGGTTGTAATATTGTTCTTGCCGGTCAGACTTTCCCTATCGATCTTGTTCCCATCGTTCTTGGTAGCTTTGACATTGTTATTGGGATGGATTGGTTATCCCAACATCAAGTGGAGATTCTATGCAAGGAGAAGATCGTCCGCATCCCTCGTTTTAGTAAAGAACCTTTGGTGATTCATGGCGACAAGAGTGGTGCTGTGGTGGGTATCATTTCTTTCCTTAAGGCCCAGAAGTGTTTGCGAAAGGGCCACACTGCCATATTATCTCTCGTGACATACACCTCGAAGAAAGAGAAGAAGATAGAAGATATTCCGATTGTACGCGACTTTCCAGAGGTATTTCCTGACGAATTACCTGGTCTTCAGCCTCATAGACAAGTCGAGTTTCAAATCGAGCTAGCTCCTGGAGCAGCGCCAATAGCTCGTGCACCTTATCGTTTAGCTCCATCAGAATTAGAAGAGCTGTCTACGCAACTACAAGAACTCTTGGACAAGGGTTTCATTCGTCCTAGCTCTTCGCCCTAGGGAGCTCCAGTCTTGTTTGTGAAGAAGAAGGACGGTACCTTCCGTATGTGTATCGACTATCGCGAGCTCAGCAAGGTGACCGTGAAGAATCGCTATCCTCTTCCACGTATTGATGACCTATTCGACCAGCTGCAAGGGTCGAGCTTCTATTCAAAGATTGATCTGAGATCAGGATATCACTAGTTGAGAGTCCGAGAGGAGGACGTCTCCAAAACAGCCTTTAGAACTCGTTATGGACACTACGAGTTTTTGGTCATGCCTTTTGGGCTGACGATTGCACCAGCGGTCTTCATGGATCTTATGAATAGAGTGTGCAAGCCTTACCTGGATAAGTTTGTTATTGTGTTTATCGACGACATCCAAATCTATTCTAAGAGTCAGGAGGAACACGAGCAACATCTACGACTTATTTTGGAACTCCTTCGAATGGAACAACTGTATGCAAAGTTCTCGAAATGCGACTTCTGGCTTCATGAAGTCCATTTTCTAGGCCATGTGGTGAATGAGGATTTGATTCATGTTAATCCATCCAAGGTTGACTCGATCAAGAATTGGCTTGCACCCCGTACACCAAACGAAATCCGCCAATTCTTGGGTTTGGCAGGTTATTACAGAAGGTTTATCAAGGATTTCTCGAAGATTGCTCAACCTCTCACTTCACTGACTCAGAAGGGTGTCACCTATCATTGGGGAGATGCACAAGAGTCCGCGTTTCAGCACTTAAAGGATAGACTTTGTAGCGCACCTATCCTTTCATTACTTGAGGGCACAGACGATTTTGTGGTTTATTGCGACACATCCATCCAGGGACTTGGTTGCGTGTTGATGCAACGTGATAAAGTCATTGCTTACGCATCACGTCGACTTAAAGTTCACGAAAGGAACTACACTACACATGATCTGGAGCTGGGAGCTGTTGTTTTTGCACTTAAGATATGGAGACATTACCTGTACGGTACCAAGTGCACCATTTACACCGATAACAGGAGTCTCGAGCATATCTTCAAGCAAAAGGAGTTAAACATGCGACAACGTCGATGGGTCGAGCTTTTGAATGATTACGAATGCGCAATCAAGTACCATTCGGGTAAAGCCAATGTGGTGGCCGACGCCCTTAGTCGAAAGGATATTACACCTAAACGCGTGCGTGCATTACAACTTACCATCCAATCTAGTCTTCCTACTCAGATACGGGATGCTCAGCTAGAAGCTTTGAAAGCATAAAACATCAGGGCGGAGTCCCTGCGAGGATCGAGGAAATGGTTAGAACAAAAGGAAGACGGCGCATACTACGTAACAGGGCGCATTTCCCACTTTATGGAAACTTACGCGAACTTGTGATGGATGAAGCACACAAGTCTCGTTACTCAGTACATCCTGGTTCGGATAAGATGTACCACGATCTCAAAACTACATACTGGTGGCCTAGCATGAAAGCTCACATAGCAACTTATGTCGGTAAATGTTTGACTTATGCGAGAGTCAAAGTCGAATACCAGAAACCCTCAGGCCTACTTCAACAACCAGAGATACCAAAATGGAAATGGGAACAAATTTCCATGGATTTTGTTACTGGTCTGCCTAGATCTCAGCGTGGAAATGACACTATTTGGGTGATAGTGGATCGACTGACCAAGTCTGCACACTTTCTGGCTATCAAAGAAACAGACAAGTTCTCTACTTTAGCAGACGTTTACTTGAAGGAAGTAGTTTCGAGGCACGGGTTACCAACCTCTATCATATTAGATCGTGATGCGCGTTTTACCTCTGAATTATGGCAAGCAATGCATAAGTCCTTTGGCTCTCGATTAGATATGAACACAGCATATCACCCGCAAACGGATGGGCAGTCTGAACGCACCATCCAAACCCTTGAAGACATTCTTAGGGCATATGTAATCGATTTTGGCAATGGCTGGGAAAAGCATCTCCCATTAGTGGAGTTCTCGTATAATAACAGTTAACACACCAGTATCCAGGCTGCTCCGTTTGAGGCATTTTACGGATGTAAATGCCGATCACCTCTTTGCTGGGCAGAGGTGGGTGATAGTCAGATCACTGGTCCAGAACTTGTGGTAGACACAACAGAAAGGATTGCTCAAATACGACAACGAATGGCGGCAGCTCATGACCGTCAGAAAAGCTACGCTGACAAGCGCAGAAAACCATCAAGTTCCAGGTTGGGGATCGAGTGCTACTCAAAGTCTCACCTTGGAAGGGTGTTGTTCGTTTTGGCAAACGAGGCAAACTTAACCCACGATACGTTGGACCTTTCAAAATCATAGAGAAAATAGGCAAAGTGGCCTACAAACTAAACCTACCAGCAGAACTCAGTGGAGTTCACAACGTTATCCATGTGTCGAATCTGAAGAGATGTCTTTCAGATGAGACACTCATAGTTCTTTTGAAGGAGCTCACTATCGATGATCAGCTGCGATTCGTCAAAGAACCAGTAGAGATTACTGACCGAGATGTTAAGATTCTCAAGCGCACCAGAATACCTCTTGTTCGAGTTCGTTGGAACTCCCGTCGTGGCCCAGAGTTCACCTGGGAGAGCGAAGACCAAATGAAACAAAAGTATCCCCAATTGTTCGAGAACAGTACAACCACTACTGAGGCTGAAGCTACTGTGGAATTTTGGGACGAAATTCCAAACCAACGGGGGAAGGATGTGACACCCCAGGAAAACCAGGAAACCATGCAACTTAACTAGCTTCCTCAGTGAGTACGTACCAAATTTCGGGACGAAATTTCTTTCAACTTGGGGATAATGTGACAACTCGTATTTCAAACCTCTCTTTTTACTTTGATGTAACCAGTGGGAACGTTATGTGATTATGTGAACTTGGTTGAATGTTATGTTTGATCTTGTTATGTTATGTGAATATGTGTAACAAATGTATGTATATAATATTATAGCATTAAACGAACCGATCGCATTAGCCCATTCGGGCTACACCCGTTGAATCCGAAACCAATGGGCAGCCCAAGTAAGGGTTCGGCCCACTCCCTTTTATGCACATACAAGCACCCATGTATGGGGTTGCTTCTCATTTGTTACAAAACAAGAACACACACACCAAACCCTACCCTCTCTTTCTCTCCTCTCGAAGCCGACGACAAACATCCCCACCTCTCAAAGCTTTTAATTCGGATCATCCTTGTTCTACCTTCAAATCGGTTAGTGCCTAATGGTTATTGTTTATTGAATACTGTATGATTGATTTTGGTATGAAATCGGCTCATATGTATAGTATGGTAGATCAATATAGGATTTGTTAATCACATGATGTTGTTGATGATCTAGAATCGATTGCATGATTAATCGGCTGTAGACAAGTATATATGGATGATTGGTTGGTTTATTACGTTAATAAGCATGCTAGTGATTTAGATCGGGAACCATGATTGAGATGTTTAAGTGTTATGATTATTGTTCATGTGTTATTCATAATTAGGGTTCATGAGGAATCAGTTGGAATATGCTTGTTTTGATCGATTATTGTTTGGTTTGGAAACTGTTAGTTGTTGATTGATAACTACATAAATGGAAACCAAGTAACTGATTGCCATGATTTTGGGATAATTAAAACTAATCACACAAGAGCTCAATCGCATAAGGCAACTGATCGCACAAGTGCCAGAAGCACAAGGTGCATCGCACAAGCCGGGTACAATCACATAAAGCACCAGGTACTGTTTTGTTATGCATGATCGCACAAGACTTGTGGATCGCACAAGACAGTGCTGATCACACAAGAATTGGGCCACACACAAACTACTTAAACTCTTTCACTGATTGGGCCTCAATGCCCAAGTCAAATCGCACAAGTCTTGTTCAGTCGCACAAGTCCACTCGGACCGCACAAGTGATCCATGTTTATTTGTTTGGGCCGTATGCTTTTTAGGCTTCGGTTACCAACTCGCACAAGATGATTGGGCTTGCACAAGCTCGATGGACCAATCATCTGAATCGCATAAGTTAGGCCCTTTATATAATTGACTGCTAATGTGTTATACGTGTTTGCCATGATTAATACGTGTTCATAACCTGTTATCCTGTGTGTAAACTTATGTGCATTATTTGAACTTAGACCTGACTTGTATGGTAACCATGTTAGGACGTGGTTGACCACTTATAGCTCAAGTAACCTTTTCGTGTATCTGCCGTGCTAATCTAAGGTGAGTTCACACTTTCTACAAAGCATGGTAATTCCCGGTGGGTTGGGAATGGGTAAAGGAATATGGATTCCTCGTCCTTCTTGGGTAGGACAGTACGAGTTAAGGAAATGTAATTCCTCGTCCTCTTGGACAGTTTAAATTTCACTAGACCAAAACTCTATCATGAAGTCCCTCCTTTTATATCGACTTAATCGCCGGGCCAATGGCGAGCGGATCATTAGTTAGATAGCACTATTTAGGTTTGACAAGCCTCACACCGTGCCGCAGAGGACGGGTGTGAACTAATGGATCTGGGCACGTCAATGATGATAGACATTGATGCTCAGGGCACATAAACATGACTAAAGTCTGTGGTCGATATGGTAACGAGTCTAGTAGTGTAAACATGGGGTAGCCCCCACGGCTGGATTGCCAGAGTAAATGGGATTAAACAAAACACGTTTTCAACTATGGGTTAACCCCCACGGCAAGGGTGCCAGTTAAAGGAAACTATGTTTTTGGAATAACTTAAACAAACACCCAACTGTGAACTCGCTCAACTTTGTTGTTGACTAGTTACTACATGCTTTGCAGGTCATTAGGTACTTAGCTGGAGCTTGCATGGGGAAGAGTCGTTGTGGGACATGGAATGTGGAGTTCCATGTGGAACATTTGAACTTTTAAAACTTATGATTTGGTTTTACAACTTTATGCTTCTGCTGATACTTGAATTTGGTTAATTTATTTTGGACACCAATTATATTGTGATTGGTTTATCTATATTATATTACATTGTTCAATATGATTGGTGGCTTGATCCTGGTCATGTCACGCCTCCATGCGGTGATACTCCGTGTGTGGATTTTGGGGGTGTGACAGATTGGTATCAGAGCTATTGGTTACAGTGAACTCAGTTTTAAAAAGGGAAAAAGCTTTTTGACAAAACCAGACTATAACCTGTAAAGTGCTCAACGATCCACAACGACGCTTCGCTTCACATGCAAGGCTCAACACTATAGGGGATATGATTTATGTTTATATTGCCTACTTGCTAGTTACATCGTACATTGCTCATGGTATGCTTAGTTAGTATAACGGCTGTTGCTTGAACTCTGTGTGCATACTCTCTTCTGTCACTCCACCTTTACACACATGCGCGACGCTTTTCTTACTTGTGTTCTCTTCGATGTGAAGATTATGAGTGGACGCCTGAACTTGACTCAAGCCCAGCTGACGGCTTTGACTAATGAACAAGTTGCTGCGGCACTTGCAGCCGCCCAGGCAAGAGGTATACCCTGCATTCTCAACTCACTCTAAGATCCCTAGGTCCTACTCTCGTGAACCAACCTTTGTGTTAAACTTTGTCCTTTCTTACTCTCACGGCAGGTCAACCTACACAACCTCCTGTGTGCACATTCAAGACCTTTATGGACTGTCGACCTAGTACCTTCAGTGGTACCGAAGGAGCTGTAGGTCTCCTCCACTGGTTTGAGAAGCTCGAATCTGTTTTCGAGATGTGTGAATGCCCTGAGGCTCGCAGGGTGAAGTGTGCTACTGGTACTCTCGAGGGTGTAGTGCTCACGTGGTGGAATGCTCAGGTCCAAATGCTGGGGTTGGTTGCTGCTAATGCCACCCCATGGAACAATTTTAAGGAATTGATCAAGGAAGAGTAGTGCAATTGTGATGACATTCACAAGCTGGAGGAAGAGTTCTTCAACTTAAAGATGACGGGGTCAGAAATTGAAGCATACGCAAAGAGATCGAACGAGCTGGCTATCTTGTGTCCTACTATGGTGGATCCTCCCATCAAACGTATCGAACTGTACCTTAAGGGTTTAGTGCCAGAGATTCAAAGTCATGTGACTTCAGCTAACCTCGCCACCATCCAGCAAGTTGTTCAATTGGCTCATCGTCTCACTGATCAGGCGGTGGAGCAGAACAGGTTACCAAAGCGTATTAGTGCTACTACTTCTGATACTCCCAGCGACAACAAGTGTAAAAGGGATGGAGCTTCAAGCAAAGGTTCAACTTCTGTTCAGTCTCTGTCTCAGCAGAGAAGGACTGACGACTACAAGAGCCCTAGTCAGCAATCAACTGGTAGCCAAAGTCAAGGTGGGTACTGGGGAATTCAACCCAAATGCAATCGCTGTAACCTACACTACAGCGGGCAATGCACCAGGAGTAACTGTCATCGGTGCAATAAGCCAGGCCACGCAGCAAAGGATTGCAGGAGTTTATACCCCGCGAATCAGAATCGTAAGCAACAACAAGCCCCAAAGAATCAACGTCAGCAGCATCAACAACAACAGGGCAACAACAAAGTGTTCTTTTAGTGTGGTGCTGAAGACCACTTCAAGAGAGACTGCCCACAGCTAAACCGGAACCAGAACAACAACAACAATAATCAGGGGAATGGTAACAATGGGGGCAACAACGAAGGCAATGGTGCCTGGGGGCGTGTATTCGTGATTGGCCAGGGTGAAGCGAGGAATGATCCCAATGTTGTGACAGGTAAGTTCCTACTGGACGACTTCTATGTTTCTGTTTTATTTGATTCGGGTGCCGATACTAGTTACGTGTCCTTAAAAGTTATTCAGATGCTTAAGCGTACCCCAACACTTTTAAACACCAAGCACATTGTAGAACTAGCGAATGGTAAAAGTTTAGAGGCCACACACATAGTTAAGAGTTGTAATATTGTTCTTGCCGGTCAGACTTTCCCTATCGATCTTGTTCCTATCGTTCTTAGTAGCTTTGTCATTGTTATTGGGATGGATTGGTTATCCCAACATCAAGCGGAGATTCTATGCAAGGAGAAGATCGTCCGCATCCCTCGTTCTGGTAAAGAACCTTTGGTGATTCATGGCGACAAGAGTGGTGCTGTGGTGGGCATCATTTCTTTCCTTAAGGCCCAGAAGTGTTTGCGAAAGGGCCACACTTCCATATTAGCTCTCGTGACAGACACCTCGAAGAAAGAGAAGCAGATAGATGATATTCCGATCGTACGCGACTTTCCAAAGGTATTTCCTGATGAATTACCTGGTCTTCCGCCTCATAGACAAGTCGAGTTTCAAATCGAGCTAGCTCCTGGAGCAGCGCCAATAGCTCGTGCACCTTATCGTTTAGCTCCATCAGAATTAGAAGAGCTGTCTACGCAACTACAAGAACTCTTGGACAAGGGTTTCATTCGTCCTAGCTCTTCGCCCTGGGGAGCTCCAGTCTTGTTTGTGAAGAAGAAGTTACCTTCTGTATGTGTATCGACTATCGCGAGCTCAACAAGGTGACCGTGAAGAATCGCTATCCTCTTCCACGTATTGATGACCTATTCGACCAGCTGCAAGGGTCGAGCTTCTATTCAAAGGTTGATCTGAGATCAGGATATCACCAGTTGAGAGTCCGAGAGGATGACGTCTCCAAAACAGCCTTTAGAACTCGTTATGGACCCTACGAGTTTTTGGTCATGCCTTTTGGGCTGACGAACGCACCCGCGGTCTTCATGGATCTTATGAATAGAGTGTGCAAGCCTTACCTGGATAAGTTTGTTATTGTGTTTATCGACGACATCCTAATCTATTCTAAGAGTCAGGAGGAACACGAGCAACATCTACGACTTATTTTGGAACTCCTTTGAACGGAACAATTGTATGTAAAGTTCTTGAAATGCGACTTCTGGCATCGCGAAGTCCATTTTCTAGGCCATGTGGTGAATGAGGATGGGATTCATGTTGATCCATCCAAGGTTGACTCGATCAAGAATTGGCCTGCACCCCGTACACCAACCGAAATCCGCCAATTCTTGGGTTTGGCAGGTTATTACAGAAGGTTTATCAAGGATTACTCCAAGATGGCTCAACCTCTCACTTCACTGACTCAGAAGGGTGTCACCTATCATTGGGGAGATGCACAAGAGTCCGCGTTTTAGCACTTAAAGGATAGACTTTGTAGCGCACCTATCCTCTCATTGCCTGAGGGCACAGACGATTTTGTGGTTTATTGCGACGCATCCATCCAGGGACTTGGTTGCGTGTTGATGCAACGTGATAAAGTCATTGCTTACGCATCACGTCAACTTAAAGTTCACGAAAGGAACTACACTACACACGATCTGGAGCTGGGAGCTGTTGTTTTTGCACTTAAGATATGGAGACATTACCTATACGGTACCAAGTGCACCATTTACACCGATCACAGGAGTCTCGAGCATATCTTCAAGCAGAATGAGTTAAACATGCGACAACGTCGATGGGTCGAGCTTTTGAATGATTACGAATGCGCAATCAAGTACCATCCGGGCAAAGACAATGTGGTGGCCGACGCCCTCAGTCGAAAGGATACTACACCTAAACGCGTGCGTGCATTACAACTTACCATCCAATCTAGTCTTCCTACTCAGATACGGGATACTCAGCTAGAAGCTTTGAAAGCAGAAAACATCAGGGTGGAGTCCTTGCGAGGATCGAGGAAACGGTTAGAACAAAAGGAAGACGGCACATACTACGTAACAGGGCGCATTTGGGTCCCACTTTATGGAAACTTACGCGAACTTGTGATGGATGAAGCACACAAGTCTCGTTACTCAGTACATCCTGGTTCAGATAAGATGTTCCACGATCTCAAAACTACATACTGGTGGCCTAGCATGAAAGCTCACATAGAAACTTACGTCGGTAAATGTTTGACTTATGCGAGAGTCAAAGTCGAATACCAGAAACCCTCAGGCCTACTTCAACAACCAGAGATACCAAAATAGAAATGGGAACAAATTTCCATGGATTTTGATACTGGTCTGCCTAGATCTCAGCGTGGAAATGACACTATTTGGGTGATAGTGGATCGACTGACCAAGTCTTCACACGTTTTGGCAATCAAAGAAACAGACAAGTTCTCTAGTTTAGCAGACGTTTACTTGAAGGAAGTAGTTTCGAGGCACGGGGTGCCAACCTCTATCATATCAGATCGTGATGCGCGTTTTACCTCTGAATTATGGCAAGCAATGCACAAGTCCTTTGGCTCTCGATTAGATATGAGCACAGCATATCACCCGCAAATGGATGGGCAGTATGAACGCACCATCCAAACCCTTGAAGACATGCTTAGGGCTTGTGTAATCTATTTTGGCAAAGGCTGGGAAAAGCATCTCCCAATTGTGGAGTTCTCGTATAATAATAGTTACCACTCCAGTATCCAGGCCGCTCCGTTTGAGGCATTGTACGGATGTAAATGTCGATCACCTCTTTGCTGGGCAGAGGTGGGTGATAGTCAGATCACTGGTCCAGAACTTGTGGTAGACACAACAGAAAGGATTGCTCAAATACGACAATGAATGACTGTAGCTCGTGACCGTTAGAAAAGCTACGCTGACAAGTGCAGAAAACAACTCGAGTTCCAGGTTGGGGATCGAGTGCTACTCAAAGTCTTACCTTGGAAGGGTGTTGTTCGTTTTGGCAAACGAGGCAAATTTACCCCATGATACGTTGGACCTTTCGAAATCATAGAGAAAATAGGCAAAGTGGCCTACAAACTAAACCTACCAGCAGAACTCAGTGGAGTTCACAACGTTTTCCATGTGTCGAATATGAAGAGATGTCTGTCAGATGAGACCCTCATAGTTCCTTTGAAGGAGCTCACTATCGACGATCAGCTGCGATTCGTCGAAGAACCAGTAGAGATTACTGACCGAGATGTTAAGATTCTCAAGCGCACTAGAATACCTCTTGTTCGAGTTCGTTGGAACTCCCGTCGTGGCCCAGAGTTCACCTGGGAGCGCGAAGACCAAATGAAACAAAAGTATCCCCAATTGTTCGAGAACAGTACAACCACTACTGAGGCTGAAGCTACTGTCACACCCCTTTCTAAGGCGGAAGCACGAGGTGTGATCATGAAAGGTTCTCATTGCATACGAAGAGTAAACATGCTACATGCTCGTAAAAATAACATTCAAATACCATAGTTTGAAAACATTCGTTAGCGTTTACATCGCTAGACAGCATAAAGACATTGTCTCAAAAGTTTACAACTTTATTTAAAGTTAAACACAAGCGACATCCACGAGCATAAGCAAAACCGCGCGCACATCCATCCTAGTTACCTGAAATACATGTGAGTTATTGGAAAAACGTCAACATAAAGTTGGTGTGAATTCATGCAGTTTTGTGTTGAACACGTTTGTATACTTTGTATGAAAACATAACAAATATCTTGTGAAAATAAAGTATTCTTGTAGTGTAAACCGAATAAAGTATTCTTGTGGTGTAAACCAAATAATGTATTCTTGTGTAAATAAAGTATTCTTGTGGTGTAAACCAAATAAAGTATTCTTGTGGTATAAACCGAATAAAGTATTCTTGTGGTATAAACCAAATAATGTATTCTTGTGTAAATAAAGTATTCTTGTGGTGTAAACCAAATAAAGTATTCTTGTGGTATAAACCAAATAATGTATTCTTGTGTAAATAAAGTATTCTTGTGGTGTAAACCAAATAAAGTATTCTTGTTTAGTTAATGGGTTGCAAGGCCATTAACGTGTGGCACGACATAGGAAGTCACCAAACCATAGGCATTTTTCTAGTTGTCGATTCACGACGGAGACACAAAAACACTCCTCGGTACTAGTGGTCACCGAGAGTGGGGCTGCCCGAGTACCCGTTAGATCTAACCTTTTGTTCTGCGGTCTAAGTATGTACACGATTAATGGTGCTTATGGTACCCTATTCGTGGCACTATTTCTCGTTTATGATACCAAGTATCAATTCTCGTTTATTACACCAAGTATCAATTCTCGTTTATTGTATCAAGTATCAATTCTCGTTGATTATACCCAGTACCAATTCTTGTTTATTATACCACGTAACATGTATTTCACCCCCGAAGTTATAAAACTGAAAACAGTTAAGAGAAAAGGGGGAGCATGAACTCACAACTTTGCGTTCCTAGCGTCGTAAACTCCACCGGATTTGCTTAATTAACGTCGTAACCTATACGCGTTTTCTTAACGTTAGTCACTAGACTTGTGTCGCACAAGTACAGTCACTCTCTTTTGTGTATATATTCTTGTGTTAAAAATATTCCATATTTTTAACTACGTATCTTACTTATATTATTTTCTTCAAAAAATAAATATAAGTCTTTTGTGTTTTGCACTTTGCACCCGAATCGTGTATCTTGTGTTTTGTATGTGTATTTCTATATTTCTACTCCTCATGAGTATTTAGTGTATTTTTAAGTCTTAATACACTAGCACGTATAACACATACTATATACACTTAGCACAAAATTTGGTGATAAAATAATATATATTTTTCTCTCAAAAATATATACTTATTATCCATTTTTATTCTTCAAGAAATCACCATTTCTTATCATCAAAAGTTAGGGAAACCTTGTTAATGCTTTTAAACACATTTTTAGGGAATAAGTTTCTCCCAAACTTACATTTTTCTGAGTGTCAAAATTTATAAAAATTTTGACAGAGTTTCCCCTAAAAATGGAGGTTTCCCACGTTTTCAAAACGTGTGTTTATTTTCTTTTAAATCATCATCAATCATCAACAATCAGCAACAACAATTATCAACAATAATCGTCAATAATAATCACTAATTTCATGAACTTGCATATTTACAGAAATGTGTAGTAACTTACTAGCACATTTAGTAAGTCTCGTTATCTTTAAAAATAAGTTTAACTTCTTGAAAACTTTATTTTTAAAGACTATGAAGTTTCACAACTTCTAGTCGGTTTTTATGAAAATTATTTCTTTGTTAAAACTTTTGTTACACAAGTATTCCACACACTTGTTTATTCACAAAAACCACTTTTGTTTGTGTAAGACCCGGTTTAGAACATGTGATTTCTTTAAAGTGTGGTTCTTCAAAAATACCACTTGCAGATACGTAGATCCGCTAGTTTTAAACTCCATTGTACAAGTTAAATTACTTTTACACAAGTAACATATTTCTACACAAGTTCATGCATCTTGTGTGGTAGAGTTTCGCCTCTTAACCCTTGTAGTAACCAAAAACGAGCTTATGTGAAGATCCATGATCTTACAAAGTTGGGTTAAGCGGAGATCCGAGCTACCACATCATAGATCGGGTCTAGATAAACACAAATCTCAAATACTACAACTTTTACACAAGTTATATGCTATTAACCACCACTTTAAGTGTTTTTAGTAGACTTTTAATCATCATTTTTCATTTTAACGAGATTCACCCGACAATACTTCTTTTAACCATCTTAGATATGTTCAAACAAGGGTTCTAAGTGTTATACCTCTAGCTCAAGGCTAGGGAAGATTCTAAGCACAAATCGAGTGGATAAAAGCAAGGTAGAGAGGTCCTTCGCCTTCCGATTGCTCCAAGGTTCCTAATATGCGACCCTTAACGCTTGTAGATGCTTGAAAGTTGCAAGACCAACTCGAAAATGTGATGGATGGAATGTGTGTGTGTGGCCGTGAGTTTGAGAGAGCAAGAGAGGGAGTTCTTGTTGGTGATTTGTGTGATGGTTATCTCATGGGTATAAGCATGTATTTATAGGCAATTTAGAAAGGTATTACCCATAGGTTCTTATGTCCCCTTGATCCTAAACACAACCATTATAATAATCCTCCTTGGTACCTTTGTGTTCCCCTAGTTATGGGGCCGGTTAGGGCATGGGGGGGGGGGGGGGTTGGTTCGATCCAAACTAGGTAGTTAGGGGATGGTTATGCTAAACCAAGTTAAGTTAAGTAATTAACCCCGTTACTAATATGTTACACGTTATGGCGGGTGTTAGGGTAATCAGGGACCCTAACTGGCTCAGAAAAATATAATTAGTGAAAATAGTAATATTTTCATGTTCCGGGTAAAGTCCGGTTGTTCGGTTGCATACCGATTCGTTAAAGTGCTAACTTACACTTTTTAGTGTCGTTTAAGTACCTTTCTTGTACTCTTTCGATTCCCAACACTTAGGGAAATATTCTGGATAATAAAACGACATTTCTGCATAATATTTATATGCTTAAATGCTGAATTATTGCTGAATTTTATAAATTCTACACTTAAAGTGCGTTTCGGGTGCTTTTTAGTGCTTATATTTGCTTTCGTATTGCATGTATATTAACCCTTGTATGTACTCTTGGGTTTTAATGCATTCTTGTTGTCGGACCTACACCTAGGCTCCAATTTTATTGTCTGACTGCTTTCTGCAGTTCAGTCGACACAGTGTGTCTTACCGGTGAGTTTACTATTGACGCAACGCTCTCGTTTATGCATAAAGCAATATTTTGTAGTATACAACATGCATGAATTCACTTGTTTAATCATGTGTTCAGACATTGCTGACAATTAAACTCATAATTGCAGTCATTAAGCAATAATTATAGTGTACGGAAATTACCGGTTTGTGTCAGTTGTCACAGTCTCCCCCCGTTAAAAGAATTTCGTCCCGAAATTCAGACTGAACTAACTCTCTCTGGAGTCTTCTTGAATAGGTGGGGATACTTTTTCTTGAACTGGTCTTCACGTTCCCATGTGTATTCGGGTCCGTGCTTAGAGCTCCAACGTACTTTGACAAGTTTCACACTGCTCCTCCTGGTCTTGTTGACTTTCCAGTCAGTAACCTCAACGGGTTGTTCTGTAAATCGGAGGGCTTCATCAATATGCACTTCATCCAACGGGATGGTCACGTTTTCTTGCGTTGGACTCTTCTTCAAGTTGGATACATGAAACGTATCGTGTACTCCATTAAGTTCTGCCGGTAACTCCAACTTGTATGCCACGGTACCAATTCTTCTCAATATTCTGAATGGTCCGATGTATCGTGGGTTCAACTTTCCACGCTTTCCAAATCTGACTACGCCCTTCCATGGTGAGACTTTTAACAACACTTTGTCTCCCACCTCGAAATCTACCGATTTTCTATTTGGATCCGCGTAGCTCTTTTGTCGCTCTCGAGCCGCCTTAATGCGCTCTCGGATCTGCGCAATCTTGTCGGTTGTCTCTTGTACAAGTTCAGGACCAACCATACGTTTATCTCCAGCGTCTGCCCAACATAAGGGCGATCGGCATTTGCGGCCATACAGAGCTTCGAACGGTGCGGCTTTTATGCTCGTATGATAACTGTTATTGTAGGAAAACTCAACTAAAGGTAGATGAGTATCCCAGCTGCCGCCTAGGTCCATGACACATGCGCGAAGCATATCTTCTAACGTTTGTATAGTCCGTTCGCTCTGGCCGTCTGTTTGCGGGTGGAATGCCGTGCTCAGATCTAACTGAGATCCAAAGGCTTCCTGAAATGATTGCCAGATTCTTGAGACAAAGCGTCCATCTCTGTCTGAAATGATTGAGATTGGCACTCCATGACGTGCCACAATTTCTCTTAAGTATATCTCTGCTAGCTTTCCAGTGCTATCCTTCTCTCGGATTGGTAGGAAATGCGCAGACTTTGTTAATCGATCAACTATTACCCATATCATATCGTGTCCTCTCGGGGTCCTGGGTAATTTCGTTATGAAGTCCATCGAGATTTGTTCCCACTTCCATACGGGAATTTCTGGTTGTTGTAATAGGCCGGACGGTTTCTGATATTCGGCCTTAACCTTCGCACAGGTTAGGCATTTTCCAACATAGACAGCAACGTCGCTTTTGAGTCTCGGCCACCAATAGTACTCTTTCAAGTCTTGGTACATCTTGTCCGATCCTGGATGGATCGAATATCTCGATTTGTGGGCTTCATTAAGGATGACTTCTCGTATGCCACCATAGAGTGGAACCCAAATACGCTTCTTGAAGTATAAGGCTCCCTCTTCGTTTGGCACCATGTATTTCAATGCACCCCGGAGGTATTCAGCTTTACGGTTCTCTTCTTTAAGAGCTTCTTGTTGTGCATCCCGAATGCGTGCAGTGAGGTTCGTTCGAATCGTCATTTCCAATGCTCGAACCCTTAGGGTCTTAACCCTTTCCTTTCGGCTCAACGCGTCTGCTACAACGTTTGCCTTTCCAGGATGGTACTTAATCTCACAGTCATAATCATTCAGCAGCTCGACCCAACGTCGCTGGCGCATATTTAATTCCTTCTGATCAAATATGTGTTGTAAGCTTTTGTGATCTGTGAAGATTGTACATCGAGTACCATATAGATAATGTCGCCAAATCTTCAAGGCGAATACCACTGCGCCCAACTCTAGGTCGTGAGTGGTATAATTTCTTTCATGAACCTTCAGTTGTCTTGAAGCGTAAGCGATGACTTTTTGGCGTTGCATGAGCACGCAACCCAAGCCTTGTCGTGAGGCGTCGCAGTATACCACGAAGTCCTCAGTGCCTTCGGGTAATGATAGTATTGGTGCATCGCAGAGCTTGTTCTTAAGTAGCTGAAAGGCTTCTTCTTGTTTGTGACCCCAGTCGTATTTCATGTCCTTCTGTGTAAGGGTCGTTAGCGGTTGAGCTATTTTTGAGAAATTCTCGATGAATCGCCGGTAATAGCCCGCTAAACCCAAAAATTGACGAACTTCAGTTGGGGTCTTGGGAGCTTCCCAATTCTTTATTGCTTCTATCTTGGACGGGTCTACATGAATGCCCTTCTCATTCACCACGTGACCAAGAAATTGTACTTCGCGAATCCAGAATTCGCATTTCGAGAACTTTGCATAAAGTTTCTCTTTCTTCAGTAGCTCCAAGATGGTTCTGAGATGTTGCTCATGTTCTTCTTTCGTTCGCGAGTAAATCAGGATATCATCGATAAATACAATCATGAATTTATCGAGATATGGTTTGCATACGCGGTTCATTAGATCCATAAAGACCGCTGGCGCGTTCGTCAATCCAAACGGCATCACAAGAAATTCGTAGTGCCCATATCGCGTTCTGAATGCAGTCTTTGGCACGCTTTCATCTTGGATTTTCAGCTGATGATATCCAGATCGAAGGTCGATCTTGGAATAGTAGCTTGATCCTTGCAGTTGATCGAATAAGTCATCAATCCTCGGTAGTGGATACCGATTCTTGATTGTGAGCTTGTTCAGTTCCCTATAATCGATACACATCCGCAGTGTTCCATCCTTCTTCTTCACGAATAATACCGGAGCTCCCCAGGACGAGAAGCTTGGCCTTATGAATCCTTTATCCAACAACTCCTGGAGTTGTGTAGATAATTCTTGCATTTCGGATGGAGCAAGTCGATAGGGTGCCTTGGCTACAGGAGCAGCTCCTGGGACCAAGTCTATACGGAATTCGACTTGTCGTTGCGGAGGTAATCCTGGCAGATCTTCAGGGAACACGTCAGGAAATTCCTTCACCACAGGAATGTCTTCAAGTTTTGGCTCCTCAGCCTTCTTGTCTATAACGTGTGCTAGGAAAGCGACACATCCTTTCCTCAAGCACTTCTGTGCCTTCATACAGCTGATGATTCGAAGAGGCGCGTCTCGTTTTTCTCCATGCACGATAAGAGTTTCACCATTCGCTAAAGGGATGCGAATGATTTTCTCATGACAAATAACTTCAGCTTTGTTCTTGGACAACCAGTCCATTCCGACTACTACATCGAAGCTACCCAATTGAATAGGTAAGAGGTCGATGCTAAAATTTCGTTCGCCAAGTTCTAGTGTGCAGCCTCTAACAACTTCGCTCGATTCAACGAGTTTACCATTGGCTAGTTCTATGGAATAAGGAATTTCTAATCTACTAGATTCTATTCCGAGTATGCGTTTAAATTCCACAGACATGAAGCTATAATCGGCGCCAGTGTCGAATAATATGGATGCAAAGTGATTGTTAATGAGAAACGTACCGGTGACCACGTTAGGGTCCTCGCGTGCGTCTCTCGCTCCAATCACAAATGCTCGAGCCGGAGCGTTGTTTCTCTCTGGGCAGTTCTTCATGAAATGGTCATTGCTTCCACACTTGAAGCAACCTTGGTTCTCCCCTTTTCCGTTACCATTCTTGCTGCCAGCACCGTTTCCATTTCGATTCTTTCCTTTACTCCAACAATCCTCAGCATAGTGACCCAACTTTCCACACTTATCGCATTTTGGAACGCGACAAACCCCTTCGTGGTGACGCTTGCAATTGTTGCAAAGGGGCCGAGTGCCCAGGTACCTCTTGACAGGAGCGTCATTCATGGCCGCAAGAGATTTCGCCCCCTGTGGCGGGTTAGTGTCACGCTTCTTGTTGGAACCCCTGTTGTTACGAGTTGCTTGACTCAGGTTTGCATGTTTTCTCTTTTTGTCACCGGACGACTCAGCATGTGTCTCGGTATTTTCTGTTGGGTTCAGTGAGAGCTTCTTCATACGAACACAATCCTCAGTCAGGCTGACAGCCAGAGTTACAGCCTCGGCGATTGTTTGTGGTTTGGCCGCCGTTACCATGCCACGAAATTCTGAGGCCAGTCCCCAAATGTAGCGTTCCACACGCTTAAATTCGGGAGTCACCATGTAGGGAAGTACTCTAGACAGATCGTGGAACCTTCGAGTGTAACCATTTATGTCAGCACCTTCCATAGTCAAGTGCCAGAACTCTGTCTCCAGCCTTTGGAGTTCAGCACGAGAGCAGTACTTTTCTCTCATTCTTTCCTTCAGTGCATCCCAAGTTAGGCCATAAGCGGCATCATCACCCAAAGTTTGGGCTTGCAGGTTCCACCAAGTCAGAGCTTCATCGACAAACAACCCAGTAGCAAAGGTGACTTGTTGATCCGCAGTACACTTGCTCATGCGGAAAGTAGCTTCAGTCTTCTCCGTCCAGCGCACAAATGCTACTGCACCTCCCGTGCCGTCATAGTTCAGCGGCTTGCAGTCGAGGAACTGCTTGAATGTGCAGCCTGGAATTGATTCAACCAATTCATATGTGAGCAATCGAAGAAATAATGAAACAAAGACCGTTCATAAATTTCCTCATGCTTAGTATAGTGTCTCAAGGTTACCTTGAGCTGCATTGCCTCCAGACGAATCTCCATTCCCATTACCCCTAGCGTTGCTTGGTCCTCCACTGTCTTGAGTTCGGTTCGCCTCGTACTGGGCGATAGCAGCGGAGATCCTTTCCTCCAGTAGAGCGTTCAGCTCCTCAGCAGTTCTTGGCAGTAGGGGAGGAGGAGGTTGATCGTCATTGCGAGCATTCACAGTTTTCCTGGGTGCCATGTTCTGACAGAACATAACACAACAGGGTTAGTCATTTGTTTGATATTGTCACCCTAAACAGTAGTATCACATATATTCACAGGTATATATACCACATAAGTGACATCAAACAATTATTACTCTAGCAGAGTACTTAGTAGGCTTGCTCTGGGGGAGTCTATACGTGACAAGACTTGCTGTGGTTTCTGTGCACTGAATCCCATAATTATGTATGCATCCATAATTACGTAACTCCTTGCACAGTCCGCACAGTTCGTTTCATCCTCGTATTTCTTCCTTCAGATGGGCCATTGCTTTCAGGTAAAGTCACATATACTTGTGACATTCCACTTCTAGTACATGATAATTATCACACATAATTGCAAGTAATTTCTAGTCAACGACAAGTGCTACTCAAGTGCACTCTAAGTCTCGTAGTGTCCTTTCTAGACTCATGTAGACAGTTTCAGGTAGTGGATGTCGCGGGACGTTTTATGCAATGAAAACTCTTTGAAAATTGTTTTCGTGAATGGATCCTAGAGATTGTAGACTAGACTCGAGAAGGAATCCTGGTTCACTACAATCGCAGCTCTGATACCAATCTGTCACACCCCTTTCTAAGGCGGAAGCACGAGGTGTGATCATGAAAGGTTCTCATTGCATACGAAGAGTAAACATGCTACATGCTCGTAAAAATAACATTCAAATACCATAGTTTGAAAACATTCGTTAGCGTTTACATCGCTAGACAGCATAAAGACATTGTCTCAAAAGTTTACAACTTTATTTAAAGTTAAACACAAGCGACATCCACGAGCATAAGCAAAACCGCGCGCACATCCATCCTAGTTACCTGAAATACATGTGAGTTTTTGGAAAAACGTCAACATAAAGTTGGTGTGAATTCATGCAGTTTTGTGTTGAACACGTTTGTATACTTTGTATGAAAACATAACAAATATCTTGTGAAAATAAAGTATTCTTGTAGTGTAAACCGAATAAAGTATTCTTGTGGTGTAAACCAAATAATGTATTCTTGTGTAAATAAAGTATTCTTGTGGTGTAAACCAAATAAAGTATTCTTGTGGTATAAACCGAATAAAGTATTCTTGTGGTATAAACCAAATAATGTATTCTTGTGTAAATAAAGTATTCTTGTGGTGTAAACCAAATAAAGTATTCTTGTGGTATAAACCAAATAATGTATTCTTGTGTAAATAAAGTATTCTTGTGGTGTAAACCAAATAAAGTATTCTTGTTTAGTTAATGGGTTGCAAGGCCATTAACGTGTGGCACGACATAGGAAGTCACCAAACCATAGGCATTTTTCTAGTTGTCGATTCACGACGGAGACACAAAAACACTCCTCGGTACTAGTGGTCACCGAGAGTGGGGCTGCCCGAGTACCCGTTAGATCTAACCTTTTGTTCTGCGGTCTAAGTATGTACACGATTAATGGTGCTTATGGTACCCTATTCGTGGCACTATTTCTCGTTTATGATACCAAGTATCAATTCTCGTTTATTACACCAAGTATCAATTCTCGTTTATTGTATCAAGTATCAATTCTCGTTGATTATACCCAGTACCAATTCTTGTTTATTATACCACGTAACATGTATTTCACCCCCGAAGTTATAAAACTGAAAACAGTTAAGAGAAAAGGGGGAGCATGAACTCACAACTTTGCGTTCCTAGCGTCGTAAACTCCACCGGATTTGCTTAATTAACGTCGTAACCTATACGCGTTTTCTTAACGTTAGTCACTAGACTTGTGTCGCACAAGTACAGTCACTCTCTTTTGTGTATATATTCTTGTGTTAAAAATATTCCATATTTTTAACTACGTATCTTACTTATATTATTTTCTTCAAAAAATAAATATAAGTCTTTTGTGTTTTGCACTTTGCACCCGAATCGTGTATCTTGTGTTTTGTATGTGTATTTCTATATTTCTACTCCTCATGAGTATTTAGTGTATTTTTAAGTCTTAATACACTAGCACGTATAACACATACTATATACACTTAGCACAAAATTTGGTGATAAAATAATATATATTTTTCTCTCAAAAATATATACTTATTATCCATTTTTATTCTTCAAGAAATCACCATTTCTTATCATCAAAAGTTAGGGAAACCTTGTTAATGCTTTTAAACACATTTTTAGGGAATAAGTTTCTCCCAAACTTACATTTTTCTGAGTGTCAAAATTTATAAAAATTTTGACAGAGTTTCCCCTAAAAATGGAGGTTTCCCACGTTTTCAAAACGTGTGTTTATTTTCTTTTAAATCATCATCAATCATCAACAATCAGCAACAACAATTATCAACAATAATCGTCAATAATAATCACTAATTTCATGAACTTGCATATTTACAGAAATGTGTAGTAACTTACTAGCACATTTAGTAAGTCTCGTTATCTTTAAAAATAAGTTTAACTTCTTGAAAACTTTATTTTTAAAGACTATGAAGTTTCACAACTTCTAGTCGGTTTTTATGAAAATTATTTCTTTGTTAAAACTTTTGTTACACAAGTATTCCACACACTTGTTTATTCACAAAAACCACTTTTGTTTGTGTAAGACCCGGTTTAGAACATGTGATTTCTTTAAAGTGTGGTTCTTCAAAAATACCACTTGCAGATACGTAGATCCGCTAGTTTTAAACTCCATTGTACAAGTTAAATTACTTTTACACAAGTAACATATTTCTACACAAGTTCATGCATCTTGTGTGGTAGAGTTTCGCCTCTTAACCCTTGTAGTAACCAAAAACGAGCTTATGTGAAGATCCATGATCTTACAAAGTTGGGTTAAGCGGAGATCCGAGCTACCACATCATAGATCGGGTCTAGATAAACACAAATCTCAAATACTACAACTTTTACACAAGTTATATGCTATTAACCACCACTTTAAGTGTTTTTAGTAGACTTTTAATCATCATTTTTCATTTTAACGAGATTCACCCGACAATACTTCTTTTAACCATCTTAGATATGTTCAAACAAGGGTTCTAAGTGTTATACCTCTAGCTCAAGGCTAGGGAAGATTCTAAGCACAAATCGAGTGGATAAAAGCAAGGTAGAGAGGTCCTTCGCCTTCCGATTGCTCCAAGGTTCCTAATATGCGACCCTTAACGCTTGTAGATGCTTGAAAGTTGCAAGACCAACTCGAAAATGTGATGGATGGAATGTGTGTGTGTGGCCGTGAGTTTGAGAGAGCAAGAGAGGGAGTTCTTGTTGGTGATTTGTGTGATGGTTATCTCATGGGTATAAGCATGTATTTATAGGCAATTTAGAAAGGTATTACCCATAGGTTCTTATGTCCCCTTGATCCTAAACACAACCATTATAATAATCCTCCTTGGTACCTTTGTGTTCCCCTAGTTATGGGGCCGGTTAGGGCATGGGGGGGGGGGGGGGGGTTGGTTCGATCCAAACTAGGTAGTTAGGGGATGGTTATGCTAAACCAAGTTAAGTTAAGTAATTAACCCCGTTACTAATATGTTACACGTTATGGCGGGTGTTAGGGTAATCAGGGACCCTAACTGGCTCAGAAAAATATAATTAGTGAAAATAGTAATATTTTCATGTTCCGGGTAAAGTCCGGTTGTTCGGTTGCATACCCGATTCGTTAAAGTGCTAACTTACACTTTTTAGTGTCGTTTAAGTACCTTTCTTGTACTCTTTCGATTCCCAACACTTAGGGAAATATTCTGGATAATAAAACGACATTTCTGCATAATATTTATATGCTTAAATGCTGAATTATTGCTGAATTTTATAAATTCTACACTTAAAGTGCGTTTCGGGTGCTTTTTAGTGCTTATATTTGCTTTCGTATTGCATGTATATTAACCCTTGTATGTACTCTTGGGTTTTAATGCATTCTTGTTGTCGGACCTACACATAGGCTCCAATTTTATTGTCTGACTGCTTTCTGCAGTTCAGTCGACACAGTGTGTCTTACCGGTGAGTTTACTATTGACGCAACGCTCTCGTTTATGCATAAAGCAATATTTTGTAGTATACAACATGCATGAATTCACTTGTTTAATCATGTGTTCAGACATTGCTGACAATTAAACTCATAATTGCAGTCATTAAGCAATAATTATAGTGTACGGAAATTACCGGTTTGTGTCAGTTGTCACAGCTACTACGGAATTTCGGGATGAAATTCCAAACCAACGGGGGTAGGATGTGACACCCCAGGAAAACCAGGAAACCATGCAACTTAACTAGCTTCCTCAGTGAGTACATACCAAATTTTGGGACGGAATATCTTTCAACTTGGGGATAATGTGACAACTCGTATTTCAAACCTCTCTTTTTACTTTGATGTAACCAATGGGAATGTTATGTCATTATGTGAACTTGGTTGAATGTTATGTTTGATCTTGTTATGTTATGTGAATATGTGTAACGAATGTATGTATATAGTATTATAGCATTAAAGGAACCGATCGCACAAGCCCATTTGGGCCACACCCGTTGAATCCGAAACCAATGGGCAGCCCAAGTAAGGGTTCGGCCCCCTCCCTTTTATGTGCATACAAGCACCCATGTATGGGGTTGCTTCTCATTTGTTACAAAACAAGAACACACACACCAAACCCTACCCTCTCTTTCTCTCCTCTCGAAGCCGATGGCAAACATCCCCACCTCTCGAAGCTTTTAATTCGGATCATCCTTGTTCTACCTTTAAATCGGTTAGTGCCTAATGGTTATTGTTTATTGAATACTATATGATTGATTTTGGTATGAAATCGGCTCATATGTCTAGTATTGTAGATCAATATAGGATTTGTTAATCACATGATGTTGTTGATGATCTAGAATCGATTGCATGATTAATCGGCTGTAGACAAGTATATATGGATGATTGGTTGGTTTATTACGTTAATAAGCATGCTAGTGATTTAGATCGTGAACCATGATTGAGATGTTTAAGTGTTATGATTATTGTTCATGTGTTATTCATAATTAGGGTTCATGAGGAATCGGTTGGAATATGCTTGTTTTGATCGATTATTGTTTGGTTTGGAAACTGTTAGTTGTTGATTGATAACTACATAAATGGAAACCATGTAACTGATTGCCATGATTTTAGGATAATTAAAACTAATCACACAAGAGCTCAATCGCACAAGGCAACTAATCGCACAAGTGCCAGACGCACAAGGTGCATCGCACAAGCCGGGTACAATCACATAAAGCCCCAGGTACTGTTTTGTTATGCATGATCGCACAATACTTGTGGATCGCACAAGACAGTGTTGATCGCACAAGACTTGGGCCATACAAAAACTACTTAAACTATTTCACTGACTGGGCCTCAAAGTCCAAATCAAATCGCACAAGTCTTGTTCAGTCGCACAAGTCCACCCGGACCGCACAAGTAATCCATGTTTATCTGTCTGGGCCGTATGCTTTTTGGGCTTCGGTTACCAACTCGCACAAGATGATTGGGCTCGCACAAGCTCAATGGCCCAATCATCTGAATCGCGTAAGTTAGGCCCTTTATATAATTGACTGCTAATGTGTTATACGTGTTTGCCATAATCAATACGTGTCCGTAACCTGTTAGCTTGTGTGTAAACTTATGTGCATTATTTGAACTTAGACCTGACTTGTATGGTAACCATGTTAGGACGTGGTTGACCACTTATAGCTCAAGTAACCTTTTCGTGTATCTGCCGAGCTAATCTAAGGTGAGTTCACACTTTCTACAAAGCATGGTAATTCCCGGTGGGTTGGGAATGGGTAAAGGGATATGGATTCCTCGTCCTTCTTGGATAGGACAGTACGGGTTAAGGAAATGTAATTCCTCGTATTCTTGGATAGTTTAAATTTCACTAGACCAAAACTCTATCATGAAGTCCCTCCTTTTATATCGACTTAATCGCCAGGCCAATGGCGAGCGGGTCATTAGTTAGATAGCGCTATTTAGGTTTGACAAGCCTCACACCGTGCCGCAGAGGACGGGCGTGAACTAATGGATCTGGGCACGTCAATGATGATAAACATTGACGCTCAGGGCACATAAACATGACTAAAGTCAGTGGTCGATATGGTAACGAGTCTAGTAGTGTAAACATGGGGTAGCCCCCACGGCTGGATTGCCAGAGTAAACGGGATTAAACAAAACACGTTTTCAACTATGGGGTAACCCCCACGGCAAGGGTGCCAGTTAAAGGAAACTATGTTTTTGGAATAACTTAAACAAACACCCAACTCTGAACTCGCTCAACTTTGTTGTTGACTCGTTACTACATGCTTTGCAGGTCATTAGGTACTTAGCTGGAGCTTGCATGGGGAAGAGTCGTTGTGGGAGATGGAATGTGGAGTTCCATGTGGAACATTTGAACTTTTAAAACTTATGATCTGGTTTTACAACTTTATGCTTCCGCTGATACTTAAATTTGGTTAATTTATTTTGGACACCAATTATATTGTGGTTGGTTTATCTATATTATATTACATTGTTCAATATGATTGGTGGCTTGATCCTGGTTATGTCACGCCTCCATGCGGTGATACTCCGCGTGTGGATTTTGGGGGTGTAACATGGATGCATACATAATTATAGAATTCAGTGCACAGAAACCACAGTAAGTTTTGTCATGTGTTAAGACCTATAGTGATAAGAATAACGAAATAGGAACAATGTAAAAAGGGGCATGGTGGATACGCCGCTGGTACTTCCTATATATAAGTGTTCCTTATTACATTGCGAACGTAGCGTTATTTAAGTTGCTAGAAGTCCTGGACCTTAACCAATGTTGTTTCACTCTCCAGCTCTAATTTCGAGCACACACAAGTTTCCTATGATAAGTCTTCATAAGAAACGTTCTTATGTCCGTAGTTCGAAACTCCATGTTTTGTTACTACAAGGACTTCACTTTGACAGTTGAAAAATTCGCTAAGAATCCAAACATGGCCCAGAGTTTTACTTAGGGTTCGAGGGATTCCTTCTAAAGCGAAACCATCACAGTTGTCTTCACAAGTTTCCTCTAAAATTTAAATTTCGGGACGAAATTTCCTAAAGTAGGGGATACTGTGACACCTGTGTCACTTCAACCATCATAAAAATACCAAACCAATGAAATATTGTATTTCATACTTGGGATTTGTATAAATATGTGTATCATTTGCACATATCAATTCTTGTTCGATTTCGAGCTTTAAATCGCTTTCTGGAAGGTTATACGCGAACTGATGCGTAAATATAACCAGTTTAATGCAACAAACACTTCAGAATACTGACATGGGCTTAACATACCTTAAATAACCTTTACATAACTTAGAAATAAGTTTTGGATGGTTTGTTGTGTTGAAATCAAGTTTATTCGATATCAAGGACTATTTGTGTCAAGCTGCAAAAGTATGCCGATTCGTGTGGTAACGAACATTTCGGAACTTTATAATAAGTTAAACATACCATAAATATCCTTTACATATCTTAGAAATAGGCTTTGAGGTGTTCGGTATGCTAAAATAAACGTTTTGGTCATTCAGGGACTAAAAGCGTCAAAAAGTGCATAAGTTTGCATTTTCGCGCATATCTTACGTCCTGAATACATCCGAACATCCAAAAAATTTATGTAATCATTAAAATATTTTATTTTAGTGATTGGCATGATAAAATTCCATTCGTCGCTTAATTTGGATCGTTTTTGCGTTCGTTACGACTTCCGTCGTAATTAACCGAACAACGCAACCGTACGACCAAACAAACCGACATCCGAGATATTTTTGAGCATATTTTAATTTCCCTATAGTTCAAATTTATTTTAGAGCCTTAAAATGGGGTTAACGGGGCTTAAAAGTGCCAAAAATCAAGTTTTACAAATGCAGGGACCATTTTTGAAATTTCTATCAGACACATTGAACTTGGTCCATTTTTGAGGTTTTAACCCAAGGTTTTACACTCTATGGGCTGGAATTTTATGGTTTTAAGTATTCCCATGGTTTTGAAAACCATGTGCCCACTTGTAAGGTCAAGATCAAAGCTTGATTTGCGAGAAACGATCCTAGCGGTTCTCCGAAATCTATATATACCCCTTCCATTTCATTTGCAAACTCACCTTTGATCTGATTTTGTTCTCTAAGTTGAAGTTATACACTTCATACCTGAGAATAATTAGATCAAACCACCATTTCTTAGACCCGTTGTAAGTATTCTTTCTTTCTTTTATGTGTTTTTAAGCGTAAAAGTCAAACAGTGTTTGACTTTCTGCTTTGACCAGTCTATGGTCAACACAAAGTTCGTTTGAACTTCGTAACGTGAGCGTACTGATTACCACGTTATTTAGGCATAGTGACGAGTCATAGTTTCGGTCAAAATGCGTATTCTTGTGTATTTTTCAACCAAACTATTCTTGGGTATCAAGACCCTCTGTCTTGATATCAAACGTGTTTTCTAAATTCGTTAAACATGCTTTAACATATTTAACTCGTCACTTTTAGATTAGTGCTTATATAGGGTCGTAAGATAAGCGGTCTAAACAACCGCTTAGACTTTCGAACCCGACCCGTTTGGTCAATCAGTAGGATTAGACCAAACATATTTTGTGACCATAGTTGTATAGGGAATAAACTTCCGAGGTTATACCTTATGGTCACTTCGTTTAAGTAGTTGTATGATAGAAAGTGTATATGCCTTAGGTAAATGACCAAAATGCCTTTTTTACGCATAAATTCATTTTAAGCATATGTAACCTAAATTTTGACATCTAAACTGATTAGGCAACATTATTAGACATGTTAAGGCATACATTACTTGTCATAGGACTAGTTAGGCGGTCCGAACGCGTTTTACGCGAACGACGCGTTAAAGTAGCGTCAGCTACCTAAACGGGTCGTAATGGGTCGTAAGCACTTAGGTTAGGTTTCGATTTAATATGTAGGCTTTTTTAAACCATATTACATGAGTTCCCAAACTCATTTGGTTTACGAAACCTCATTCTATCCGATCTTCCGATTTAGGTCCGGTTTATTTACTTAGTTACCTATATTAGGTGCCGTTTGATTCCGTGATCCCTCTAGCGTTGCTTGGTTGTTATTCAAGACTTCTAAGCATTCTCAAGTGAGTACATAGTCCCCTCTTTTACTTTTTTCAATGTTTTGGGGTGAAGCATGTGTACCTATTTGTTATGTTCATGATTTCAAAGTATAATTGATTATACATATTAGTACTTATCTTTTGATAAACTGAATGATTATTTATGGTTTAAACACTAATTTTTCAAATATTATAAAATTAATTGTTGAATTTTACTTATTTTATGTTCTCCAGACCGATTGGTAGTATGATATAGCGCTGTAGGATTTGACACCCCATTCCTGTTGTTTATGGAATGTCAGAAACCGATATTTTATCCAAATAGGGATTGCCTTCGTGGTATTTCTATAGTCTCCTAGGTGTATTTTGATGCACTAAGGTTTGGTTGAATTTTTAAATCACATTTTTATTGTATATTTTGTTATACTCCCAAAAGTATAGTTTGATATACTCTCATGTGTGATATTGTACAAAACAACATATATTTTGTTAATTACTAAAACATAGTTTGATATGTTATTTATAAAACCAAAGCATAGTTTAATATGTTATTTATAAAACCAAAGTATACTTTTGATATACTACCGAAAACGATTATTTTGACGACTAAAGTATATTTAATATACTATCTGTTTAACGATTTTGGAACCGAAATATAGTTTGATATATTACTTATCCGACTTTCTTAAAACCAAAGTATATTTTCATGTATACTACAAACCTTTTTTGTAAAATATTGTTATACAAACTCATTTTACTTAATTATTTATTTATACATCTTTCTTTTATATCATCTGTTTTCTTATCACTTGTTATATGATTTATAAAAGAAAACATTTTTAAAAGTTCATGACTATTTTGTTAAAACATTCTTTTAAACTTACAAGTCATGAATCCTATTTTCAATAAAACCTACGTAACTCACAGGCATTTTTAAGCTGACGTACCTATTTTTACACATGTTTCAGGTGTTGCTATGTGATGATTGTTGATACATGATATACATAGGATGGACTCGTGCCTTAGCGACTTTAAAATTTGAAAGAAAATATTTGTATTCATTTAATTTCTAATGAAACAATGAGTTCAATAAATCAATAAAACAAAATTATTTAATCCATGGTTGTGAAACAATGATTCTGTTACGATACTCCCCGACGTTTCTGCCACGTTTTGTTGTTTTACGTGGTCGGGGTGTGACAATTGTGGCCATAGTGTTCGATCATTAATGTATTGATGTTCATGAATCTGATTAGGTGTGTTACATGATATGTGATGTGGTTAACGACGTAGGTTTGTATGATGATATGTACTTGTATAAAATCCATGCACGTGAGGGGTAAGGCTGCCATCGATAATTAATTGAGATAATGGAATGAAAACTGATTAGCCTTAAATCAAGGAAAAGTGAAACCGACATGGTTGTAGTCGCACACTTCAACCTTGGTCGCACAATTGGTTGGGCCAGCTTTATAAACTAGATCTCACACATTCGGCCCAATTGCACAAGAACATCTGATCGCACAAGATGTGTAGTCGCACAACATAGTTAAACCACATAATAGAATGGGCCGGAGTGTACAAATCCAAGCGAGTCGCACAAGTTTCACTCGTGGGCTGTTAGCTCAACTGGGCCGCACACTTCTGTGTGGGCCATTAGTTTATGGGTTGTGTAGGATCGTTTTCGCGACGTGACGAGTCGTTCAGAAGAGTTTTTGCTTGATATGAAAGGCGGAAACAGACGTATCAAGTTAATTCAGCTAGAATATCACTTTAAACTGTCTTTTGATTGATTTGACAACGTTTTACAGCGAGTAGACACTTCGGCAGCAGTTCGGTACTGAAACCAGAAAGTTACAAATGATAAGGCATCTCAAGTATTTATAGGCTGGGGTATTTTGTACGAAACCAACTCATGCGAAATCACTTTCACACGAAATGGCTATTTCGTGCGAAATCAACCATCAACACATATTTGACATTTTTCTTGTACTACGTGCCCTGATCTATCTATTCTAATACAAGACTCAATACAAGACGAAGTCGACAGACGTATGAACCAACAGACTCCCCCTCGGATGTTGACGAAGTCTTCAGTGTCGAGTCTTCAATCTTCAGTCTTTATCAGTCTTTTCGACCTCTTCCAAGGTATCTAACAATGTAAAGCAACCTCAATTCTCTCTCTTCTTTTCATCTTCAGAATCTCGACCTGCCTCTAATCTCTCTCTAATTCTCTTGATCAGATCTCTTGATTCCTTAAGCTTTTCACAGGTTCAGGAACGTCTCCTGGCTCTCTGTAGCAACAAGATCTGAACTTGGCTCTTTCATCTTTTATCCCAAGATCTGTGACTTGGCTTACCTTCTGCTCAGGATCGAAACCTGGCTCTCTTGAAACCACATGATATTCAGAAATCGGAACCTGATTCTTTCCAAGCTTCATTCCTGCACAAACTCTACCTCACAATAAATTTCACAAATTTAAAATTTGACAAATTTATATATCACTTGCAGGAATTAATCAATCAATAAATGATTTTACAATGTTAATCTCTGATGAACTCCTTGTAGAAATATCAATTTCAAACACATTTCTCATCTCAAACAAACTTTCTCAAACCTTTTATCGACATGTTTAGCACTTGGAATTTTGAAAATCAGCTCTCCAACATCAGTTGTCGAAAATCTTTTTGTATTTTCAAAAAATTTATGCTAAAACCCAATCTTTTTGGGTTTTGTTTAAAGAAATGCAATAAAGAAATATTTACAGACAATATTTTTGTGAGTTTGTGTAAGAGGGTCATATCAGTTTTTGAGACAAATCACCAACACTGTTAAGCTTTAAACATTTTAAGTTCTAAACGATTCACTTAGATTGTCTGTATACTGATCCACTTAAATTTTCACACAAAGTTCAACTGTTTCGAGATACGAGATTAATGTTTTAAGCACTTAAACTTATTCGCGTGTCCCACCTCAGAATATACTCACGTATCCAGATCCCAATATTCAGTCTTACAGGTGAGTATACCTAGAAGATATCTGTAAAGGGTTAAATGTGAGGGCCATGAGAGCTCAGGCTATTGCTTCCGTAAAATCAGAGAGATGATGGCTTCGACTTTTGGTGTTTTCCCTTTAGAGAATCTTTTCTTCAACAGCACATGATTAGCATTTTGCAATGTTTCATCATTTTTTATGCTGAGGGGTGTGTTATATTTCAAGCAAGCGAAAAGTATTGTACGGGTTCTAGGCCATTGCTTCCGTAAAATCAGAAGTCCCGGGATAATACCCCAGTTATCACTGAGTATAAAGACCTAGTATCTCAGAAAGAGGGACCTTTCAAACAAGATTTCGGGGGTTACCCATATATCCGAGAGATGTTCTCCACGAGATAAGTAAGTTTGAAATTTAGGTTTATATCTCAACACAATCTACTAAATGTGCAAAAAACTACGGGCACATCATCAGTGAGACCGTTTATCACATTTTAACTTTCCAATTCTTTAGCATGCTGTGATCGTCTACTGATGTACTATCATTTCCTCTTTTTCAATACAAAACTCATTTTTTATTTTATCATGTTTTGGCTTTTTCAAATTTTCTAATGTTTTTGGATTTTCTGAATTTCTTACTCCCCCTAAAATTCAAAACCATTTAAAGAAAATTGAAAACAAACTATACAAAGTAAAGTGACAACTGTTGTGAATTGCTTCAAATCACCATCCACTTGGCATAAACAATCAGAACTCCCCCTGACAACAAACTTATTTTCCCATTGATTTCAAAACACTTAAGTTTGTTTTAATCAAATGTTTTTTTTCGGAAAATTAGTTTTGTTGAAAACACTTGTAAGATCGGGGTTTTGTTCATCACTTTGTCCTCCAAAAACCAATTGTATGAAAGTTAAATCAATTTCAACTTAATGACCTTGATTAACCACTTGTAGGTACTCATCAATCATACCACTTGTAAATATATAACAATTTTCAAGAATGATACTACCACTTGTAGGTCGAAATCACTTTCATGAATTTCTTAAGAAAGATGCCGATACCTGCTCCACACTTACCAATCTGGAAGCTCGGGCAAGTCAGGTTTTTCAGTTAAAGAGGTTCTCTCAAGCCTGACAGACCTTGGGAGATTCCGAGTTATCAACACTCGATTTCTATCCTTTCATTTTCTTCTCATAAAATTCTTTCACCCCTTTGACCTTCCCATAAACCATTTTACCAAAAATATGTTTCACTTTGGGGTTAAAGGCTTTTTCAACATCAAATTCTTTCTTTTCAGAAAAAAATTGATTTGAAATCTCAATTTTTCCAACTTTTTGCTTAAAATTCTCAGCCCTCAATGGTGGAAAATTTGCATCATCCATTGGCGATACTGATGTTTCAAATTTTAACTCAACTTGTGGCTCCTCTGACTTTGTGGAATCAGATTCATCGCCAGAAAATAGCTCCTCTGGTTTTGACGAATCAGAATCATTGCTAGAACTATCATCAGATTTCTTAACGACCCACTTTTGGTTGTCAAGATTTGCTTTTCTTTTGTAAAATCTTTTTGAACACTCACCAACCTCAAATTTTGAGTTTTTGAAAACTATAAAAGGTTTGGTTGGTGGTTCATTTTCAACCATCTTTTCTTTCAGTTTTTCAGAGACTCCCTGTTTTGGTTGAATTGCTTTAGGACAATTCCTGGCAATATGACCAACTATTTTGCATTGAAAACAGGTTCTCGTTTCCTTTTTCTGAGCAACTTCCTTCTTCATTCCCTCTTGCTTCTTCACAAGGAATTCTTTGTTTGATTGTTTCCAGAATGGATTCTTTTCTTCTTCTTCTGAGCTTGTCCCTGAAACAAATACAATTTTTGGTTTATAAGTTTTCTCATTTTTATAATTTTCTGGTGGAATAAAACCCAGACCTTTCTTTTTGAAATTACCGTTATGGTTTGGTTTATTTCGATAACCTGAACCAGAACTGTAACCCTTTTTCTTGTTTAAACGTTGTTGAACTCTTGAGGTGTAAGATTTAGGTTTTTCAGAAAGATTTTCATCTTTTATTTCAGAAATATTTATTTCTGTTAGTTTGAATACCTTTTTAATCATTTCAGTTTTAACACCTCTTATTGGAAATTACTCGTCAAAATATAATTTGTCTGAATCATTCAAAGTATACACCACTTTTATTGGTTCGTCATTCAAATTAGATTTTGATAACAGGAATTCTTTATTGTAAACCCGTTTCTCCTTTTTGACTGTTGGACTTGAAGTGTCGGACTCGGACTTAGACTCTGACTCCTCCATTTCATCTTTATCCAACACCTGATTGACCACTTTCTTTGTTAACTCGGACTCATGATCAGTATCAGATGAAGTGAAAGTGACATCAATACTGTCTGGCAAGTTATCTGATGGTTCAGACTCCCACTGTAAGTTGGTTGCCTTTTCGACTCTTTCTGAATTTGGATTTCGTGAAGAATATCCATTTTCAAGCGGGGGTGGACACTTGTTGTAACTGAAACCTTTTTTCTTACCAGAATCATTCACTTCAGTCTTCTTCTTCTTTTTAGAAGTCTTCTCTTATCAACTTGATTTGCCCTTTGAGTACTGTGGTCAAACCTGCACCACTTATTACCAATTTTTTGTGAGTTTTGATTTTCAAATTTTTGTGATTTTTTATCACGATTGGATGATTGAACTGATGACCTTTTATTTTCTTTTTGAAGAATTTTTGAATTTTTCACATTTTGTTTTTGTTCTGCATTCTTCTTCAAAGGTTTTTGCGTTGAGCATTCACCTTTTTCTGTAGATTGCAAAACAGTTTCTTGAAATTTTTCTTTTAATTTCAAAAATATTTTCTTTTTCACATTTTTCTCATTTTCATCATCAGTTTTATCATCACAATCTTCAATTATGACTTTGTCATAATCTATGACATTGTCACTTATTGGAACTGAATTGATCGGTTTTGGACAAATATAATCTGGTACTGATGACGAAGCCACAAAACCTTTCAATTTATTCTCTAACTCCTTGATTTTATTCCGAGCATTTTCAGCTTCATTTTCAAGCCGAATGATTTTCTGAAGATGAGAATTTATTGTAATCTGTTTTTCAATATTATTTGTACTAAAAACAGACTTTTCATCTTCTAAAACCTTTATTTGATTTTGAAAATCTTTTTCAATTTTTAATTTTTCATTTTCAAAAATTTTTATTTTGTTTTGAAATTCTTTTTCTTTTTCTTTTAAAACTTTGTTTTCCAATGTCAAACTCTCCACTTCTTTCAAGAGTTTGACATTTTCTGCTCCAAATTTATCACATTTTGAGCATTTCTCAGATATTTTCTCAACATCAGCTTCCTTCTCAATCGTGAAAGCTGGAATTTCTTTAACCTGTTCCTCTAACACTCGAACTTTTTCTTCAGGTTTTACTTTTGAGTACACTGGTTCAGAACTTGAAGTCTCATTTGTTGATGCACTTGATTCTTTGACTTCACCGTTCTGTGACAACTCAGTTGACTCTTCTTGCTCAGATTTTTCTTGATGAGCATTGTCAACCTGTTTCTTCTTGAATTCAACAATTTCTTCCACATTTTCTGCCTTATGATTCTTCTTTTTTGCAATTTGTTTATTTTTGAGCTTTTCCAGTTTACCTGCATAAAACATATTATACAATTCAGGTGCAAACATTTTTTATAATATTCAAGTTTTTCAATTTCTTCACTATCATCGTCACTATCTTCATCTGATGAGTGATAAAAAACTGGAGCTTTTTCTGAAACAACGTCTGAAACCTTTTCAATTTTTTCTGAATCAACTTCTAAATCACTTTTAGCTCTCTCTAAAACAACTTTTGAGTCCTTTTTTATTGAAACTGGTTCTTTTGAAACTAATTCTTCTAAAACTGATTCTTCTTCGATCTTTATTGGAAATTCTTGTTGAGATACGTAGTAATAATACGCAATTTCCTCTTCAGTTTCCATGCTTTGGTAACAAGTTTCACAAGTTCAGTTTTCAAACAAAATCAATACTTTCAAACGAAATAATCTCTTCAAACGAAATACCCTATTCACACGAAATAACCTTCAAAACAACTTTCACACGAAATGAGATCCTTTTATGCGAAATAGTGATTTAGTACGAAATAACTTCACATGAAATACTGGTTTCGTGCGAAATAAAGTGATTTCGTACGAAATAAATGGTTTCGTGCGAAATGAAACCAAATCAGTGATATTCCGTGCGAAATAAAGATCTGATTCACCCGAAATGGACTATTTCGTACGAAATACTGCTGATGTCACCTGTTCGATTGGTTTGTGACAAAATTGATTAAGTTCTAGGTCGATTTTAGATCTGATTCTTTCAAGGATTGATTAAAACACTCTTTCGCTTGTTATGTGTAAAAATCAGTTTATTTTAACCGTGAAATCTTGATTAATTTTGAAAAGAAGATGTAGAAATCAGAATTTTCTAGCGAAAACAAGCTAAATGGTAAGAACTCTTCCTCCTGAGCTCTGATACCACATATAGAAATAACATTTTTCTTTTTCAAACAATTTCTTATCTCAAACAGACTCCCCCGCACTAGTTTTCCAACATGTTTAGCACTTGGAATTTTGAAAATCAGCTTTTTAGCATCAGTTGTCGAAAATCTTTATGTATTTTTTATTCAAAATTTTATGCTAAAACACTCTTAAATTTTTTTGGATTTTGTTTAAGAAAGAAAATTCAATAAAGAAATATTTACAAACAATATTTTTGTGAGCATGTGTAAGAGGATCATATCAGTTTTTGAGACAAATCACTAAAACCGTTAAGCTTTAAACATTTTAAGTTCTAAACGATTCACTTAGATTGTCAGTATACTGATCCACTTAAATTTTCACACAAAGTTCAACTGTTTCGACATACGAGATTAATGTTTTAAGCAATTAAACTTATTCGCGTGTCCCACCTCAGAATATACTCCCGTATCCAGATCCCAATATTCAGTCTTACAGGTGAATATACCTAGATGATATCTGTAAAGGGTTAAAATGCGAGGGCCATGAGAGCTAAGGCTATTGCTTCCGCAAAATCAGAGAGATGATGGCTTCGACTTTTGGTGTGTTCCCTTTAGAGAATCTTTTCTTCAACAACACATGATTAGCATTTTGCAATGTTTCATCATTTTTTACGCTGAGTGGTGTGCTATATTTCAAGCAAGCGAAAAGTATTATACGGGGACTAGGCCATTGCTTCCGCAAAATCTGAAGTCCCGGGATAATACCCCGAATATCACTGAGTATAAAGACCTAGTATCTCAGAAAGAGGGACCTTTCAAACAAGATTTCGGGGGTTACCCATATATCCGAGAGATGTTCCCCACAAGATAAGTAAGTTTGAAATTTAGGTTTATACCTTGACACAATCTACTAAATGTGCAAAAACCTACTGGCACATCATCAGTGAGACCGTTTATCACATTTTAACTTTCCAATTCTTTAGCATGTTGTGATCGTCTACTGATGTACTATCATTTCCTCTTTTTCACAACAAAACTCATTTTTGATTTTATCATGTTTTTGGCTTTTTCAAATTTTCTAATGTTTTTGGATTTTCTGAATTTCTTAACGAGTAGGATCATGAAACGACCTTAACGAGTTAATCAGAAGAGTTCTTAGACTAAATCAGAGGCGGAATTCATTGATTCAGTCTTCGTTCAGCTTGTATGACACTAGAATATCATTAATCTGTCTTGTTTATTGATAATCTCAACGTTTACAGGCTAGAGACACTTCGACAGCACTTCGGCGTCAGAATCAGAAGTCTTCTCTTCAGATGTTTCCTCTTCTTCAAATGCCTTCATGCCTTCAACGGTTGGATAAATCCTGTCAATAACATAAGAAGTACATGAGTAACTTTTTAACAATCTATTAACTCTTTCCGTTTCAATTCTTTGTATTTCCAGTTTTTGTTCCTGAACAGCACACTTTTCGATGTAATTATTCACCACTTTCTGCTTTGTCATGAAAGCTCCTTGAAGTGTCTTCATAGCCGTTGCTTGTTCACTGCTTGACTGATTGTACTGATTCATTGCTTTGTTGAGAACATCATAAGATTCTTTCAATCTGTTCATGTTATGAATCAATGTACTGTTTTGCTTCTTCACTGCTTCACAGTTTTCACATATCACCGGAATCTTTCGTGCATCAGCTTCTGCTTCAACTTTGAAAGCTGGAACTTCTTTTATCTTTTTCTTTATCACAGGAACTTCTTCATCATCACTACTGACATGTTTCTTAACTTTCTTCTTTTTCTTTCGAACTTTTTCATCATCACTATCACTCTCTTCCATCAATCTTAAGTGCTCTTCCATTCTTTTTGCATAATAATCATCATCATTATCACTATCTTCAGCAACTCGAGCAACAACAACTTTGGCTTTTAAAATCTCTTTATCCGGACAGTAATTATCCCAGCCAAAATTTTCCTTGCTAAAACCTTCTGGTAATTTTTCATCATCTTGATCTATTATACCATAAAGAGCTCTCTTTGATGATTCTTCGATAGCCTTCTTAGCATGCACAGTTTGTGGTTCTTGTTGATGCGATTGTTAAGCAACTTGATGATAAATTGCTTTCCGATAGTAATCATTGTTGTTGAACGGATTTTGAGCTCCACTTGCTTTGCGGTTTGTGCACTCTCTCTTGAAGTGCCCTTTTCCCTGCAACGAAAACAAGTAACTTTAGATTTTTCAAATCCTAAAGTAGAAACATTTGCATCACAGAAATCATCTCTTCCCGTAATTTGTTAAAACTTTTCAGCTCTTCTCAAAACACTCGCAAGACACCACTTTATATCCATCAACTCCATTTCTTCAGCATCAATCTGATCGTAATCCTCTTTTGTCAACATTGGATTCCCGATCTTTCCTGTTACTAAACTCCCAAATGACTCTAAGACAGTCACCAACAAAGACATGTGACTTTTTGCAACTTCTTCTGAGTAGTTTTGGTCATTTTCAAGATTTAATGCAATGTTGCATTGAATAACTTTGCCATTCTTTGTTGTTGATAAGTTTGGATCAAATGATGGATATGAAGAAAATCCCATTTTGCTGTTTGATCCTTTAGATGACCCTCCAGACGAACTCTTAGCATTGAATGCAGTCTCAGCCTTTGGTGACATGTTGGTCTTATCACTCAACTCTCCTTTGTAATAAAGACTGATATCTTCTTCACCATCAAAATCTTTCATTCTTGAGATCTTTCTTTGTTCCATTTCTTGAGCTTCAAGTTTTTCAATGAACTTACTCAGTGTTAGATTCCCAAAATCTTTCTTATTCCTCAACATCATGAGATATGTGCCCCAAATTTCATGTGGCAATGCATCAGCCAGTTTCTCAATCAACTCTTCATTATCTTTTGTGATGCTCACCCTCTTCATGTTGACCAACAGATTGCAATATCTTTCGATGATCTGCTTGGTGCTCTCAGTTCTCAAACCACAAAATAGATCAAACTCTTTTTTCAAAAGTGACTTTTTGTTCTTAATCATCTCTTTACTTCCAACAAACTTTGATTTTATTGCTTTCCAGATTGAATATGCAGTTCCATTATGTTGCAATAAAACCAAGATATCTTCCTTAACAGCTTGATGCAAAAGACTCGTCATCATCTTTTCATCTTTGTATTTCTTTTTATCTTCAGCACTAAGATCTTTAATTGCAATAACTTCCTCATCATCATTCATTGGTCTAACATATTTTGTTTCAACACATTTCCAAGTGTCTAAGTAATTTGCTTGCACCCAATTTTTGAATCTTTCCTCCCATCCTTTATACTCCTCGATATTCATGAGCTTTGGCGATTTTTGCATGGTGCCCGTTTCATTTTCTAACATTGTGTTCTGTGCAATAGTCATCAGAGTAGCAAAGGCGTTGTAAAATTCTTCTTCCGTGATTTGGTATCGAAATTTCACAAACTTTGTCTTCCAAACAAAATAACCTCTTATGCGAAATAGCACTCTCAAACGAAATACTGATTTCGTGTGAAACAGTTCAAACGAAATGCCTTCTGAAGCGAAATGACAGGTTTCATGCGAAATAACACACTTTCAAATGAAACAGGTGATTTCGTGTGAAAAGACCCTGGATATGCTATTTCGTGCGAAATAAAACTCCTATTTCGTATGAAATACTGCTGATGTCATCATCTCGAACTGTTTTTGTCAAAATTGATCAGGTTTTAGTCCAATTTTAGTCATTTTGAAAAATTCTTTCAAGGATTTGTTAAAACACAGTTCCGCATATAATGTGAAAAATTCAAGTCATTTTGACTATGAAATTTTGTTAATTTTGAAAAAGAAGGTGTAGAAATCAGAATTTTCAGCTGAATCGGTAAGAACTCTTCCTCCTGAGCTCTGATACCACTTGTAGGATCGTTTTCGCGACCTGACGAGTCGTTTAGAAGAGTTTTTACTCGATATGAAAGGCGGAAACAGACGTATCAAGTTGATCTTTTGATTGATTTGACAATGTTTTACAGCGAGTAGACACTTCGGCAGCAGTTCGGTACTGAAATCGAAAAGTTACAAATGACAAGGCATCTCAATTATTTATAGGCTGGGGTATTTCGTACGAAACCAACTCATGCGAAATCACTTTAACACGAAATAGCTATTTCGTGCGAAATCACCAATTGATTACGTGCGAAATAGCTGTTGCCTATTTCGTGTGAAATCAACCTTCAACACATATTTGACATTTTTCTCGTACTACGTGCCCTGATCTATCTATTCTAATACAAGACTCGATACAAGACGAAGTCGACAGACGTATGCACCAACAGGTTGTACCCTAAGCATGAATCACACAAATGTAACCAACTCGCACACGCCCAGCCCATCGCACACCTCTGTTGGGCCTGGGTTTAACCGGGCCGCACAATGCCTTAGACGTACATATATATGCACTTGTACCACACACTTATATTAGATTAATTATATTGGGCCGCACTGTATAGGCCACACACCACGATGATGCATGCTATGACCTGTTAAGTGTTTGTTGGAAACATGAACTTGTAAATGCAAACCTGTATGAGGCACAAACATCTGTTATACGAATGTATGATGCTAATGGACTAATAAGTAGCATGGTTAACTGGCAGGACATGTATAATGATATGTGCTTTACTTGTTCACTACTTGTATAATATAATACGTGATTTATGTGTACACAAAACTAATTGTCACATGGTAACCATATTAGGATTTGGTTGACCAACTGTAAACAAGTAATTAGTCTTACCGAGCAAATCTAAGGTGAGTTCACTTCTCTTGAGCATGCGTCCCGGTGGGTGGGACAATCAATCGGGTATTCCTGAGAGGAATAAGTCTTTTCTGGGTAAAAAACTGGGATGTTGGATAATACACTCATTTCCTATCACCTTAAGTCCCATCTTCTACTGAATAGTTAGCTGAGAGGTAACAGGGTATTAGTTGATAGTGCTATTAGGCTTGGCAACCTCACACCGTACCTGAGAGGACGGGGGTGAACTAATGACCTTAATCACGACCAATGCTTAGATAGGGGGCATTGTGGACGGGCAAAACAATCTGACGCCATCTTGTACGGTACTCGAGTTATTATCAAAATTACTTTCGGAATTGTTATTAAACTGGATTAAACACTTGGTAACCAAATGTTTTCATAAAACTGTGAACTCACCAGCGTTGTCTGATACACTTGTTTGCATGCTCGCAGGTTATAGATATGTGCGGATGTGGAACTTGCTCTCTGGGAAGATGGAGTGGTCATGGGTCGTGAAACATGGAAACATGAGACGAGTTTAATAAATGTCATACACTAGGATTACGAAATACGTAACTGACGATTTATGCTTCCGCTGAACACGTTGAGTTATTCTTTATGTAATGTAACACTTTTTTTTTAATGAATGAAAGTTTCTAATTAAAATCTTGTATGAGTTCAATATGATTGGTGGCTAGATCCTGGTACGTCATATGCCTCGCGGGGGTTTCCACTTATGGTATATTTGGTGGTGTGACAGTTATTATTTTGACATCTTGCAAAGTTCGATCTTACAAGGGTATGGTGTTATGTATAGGATATGTTGCATTGTTAATTGATTAATTATAACTTATGTTTAAATGTTTGTATTGAATTAGGTTCTACAAGTTTAATGACAACTGTGGCGACTCAAATTTACTTAAATCTATCTATACCTGAAGTTGATGCCTACAGGATTACGTAATTATGTGATTTGGCATGTTTTAGTAGATGCATTATTATTTTATGTTTCATATACGTTGCATTTTTTGTTTTCAGTGAGTCTCCTCAAATTACTATCAATGAAGACAATGCATCCAGCTTTCAAATTACGTGCATTGCAAACATATACAGCCTTCTTATAGCAGGAGATGTGCCTGAGGTATTGTATTGCTAATACACACAAATAAATTATTTTTTGTTAGTTTTTGACTTTGAATCTTTAGTTTTTGACTTTTAATCATGTACAGGGAACAATTTTCAACATTGATGCAAACACAAGTGGTGTGGAAATGCATAGTGATTGGAAATATGTTAAGTGTAACAAATGTCGTAAGAAGGCATCAATGGTTGACGCTTACTATTTTTGTTGGAATTGTGAAGAAGATGTTGTCAATCCACGTCATGTGTAAGTTTTTTTAATATTTTTTGTGTTGTTTGTTTTTCGTTTTATTAATCGTTTCCATTTTGCAGATAAAAATTGGAACTTTGTGTTACTAATGGTACCAATGATGAGATGACATGTGTTCTTTTTAATGAAGCAGCAGTATCTCTACTTAAAATAACTGCTAATGAGTTAGTTAACAAGACTTTGTCAGAGGTTTACTTTACATTTCCTTTTACAATTATTAGTTGATGAATGTTTTTGCATGTTTAGTATATATTAGTTTGTTCAGTTGTGTTGATAGCTTATTATGTTTTTTGTAGGGTGTTGATAATCCAAATTGGATAGAATCGTATTTGAATGAAAATTTATGTTCTCGAAGGGTTATTTTTGTTATTAAGATCGATGCCTATAATTTAGCGCCTAAGTTTTCCAGCCGTTTTACTGTTTATAAATACCTCGGAGATGATATCAATGTACTTATACAGCCTCGGTCTATATCTACAATTGTTGACACTGCCAATCCTCCATCAGCTGGTGTTCTTCAAATTGATGAAGAAACCAAAATGTGTGCAAAGATCAAAGATGTTGAATGGGAGATGACTGATGAAGTGTTTAGCTCATTAGTTGATAATTCTGTTACACCGTCAACGCACTCATCGGTAACTCTTTATGTATTTTGTTTTTTTATTTTCAGTATGTATTTGTGGTTTGGTTTTTTGTGACTTTCAAACTTTTAATTGTATTCATGACTATATTAACTTTGTAATATAGGTTACTCTTACTGTTATTTTAATATTACTTAATATAGTTAATTAGAGTTAATTTTATAATTAATATGTTTGCTTAGGTTATTGTTGGTAATGGGTCAGATGCTAGCCTTACCCAAAGTGTTGTAGAGGTAAATGATTTGTTTTATTTGGATTTAAGTGACTTTACCTTAGTAAGTTGGTTTGTTTGATAATAGTAACATGTTGGTTTGTTTCTGCTGAATCCAGGATCCGGTGAGTTTGATGGAGCTTCGGCCCCGAAACGACGAGTTCGGTGCGTTTATTACGACTAAGAAAAGAGTAGAAGATAGATATGACACCGAGCAGTCAATTTCAATCTGGTCTCTATTGATTATTCAATGTTTACAGCACCACGAGACCAGATGGACAGCATGTCCCCTCTAGGAACTAAAAGCTTGTCCAAATGGGAGCCCCAACCCCCTATTTATAGACAACTAACACTATGTGACCATCCGATCGGATTGCCATCCGGTCGGATAACAGATTCCCCGTCCGATGTCACTGTCGAATCGTCTTTAAAACTTTGAGAACCTTGAGCCGTCGGATGTCACTGTCGAATCGTCTTTAAAACAGGTATCTTGAAATCTGACTATCCAAATTCCCCCTCGATTGATGATTCGGGTTTGCTTTTGCCAAAGTAAAGCACTAATTCCCTCTGGAATGAATCTTCAGGTCTTTTGCACAGTTTACAACTCTCCTCTAATTTGCTAAAATGCAACCTTCACGAACAATCACCAACTTGAAACTAATCAATACAGCATCCTCTGTTTCAACTTTAACCACATTCGAACTCAGTTTTTTGATATCACAAGTTAGCACCACGATCTTCGCATTCCGCCTGCTCGATCTAAGAATGTACAAAAAGTCAACTAGTAATTGATAGAAACTTAAAATACCCCACTGGTTAACTTCAAATCCGTGATTCCCCTTGAAGATCTGATATCCCGTTTACCGTGATCAACGATAACGCACCATAAGAATGACAGATCCGTGTAAACGATATTCTCCACAATCAGCAAATCTTCATCGAAAAACAAATCATCTGGTAATGTAATCCGATCTCCGAAGCATTCGTCCACAATCAGATTCATCTCCTCGGATAATCTTGATCTCGGAAGCTTAGACCCGCGATCAGATTCACATTCCCCTTGACAATCTGAAGTCGAAAACTACCCGAATATTGTTGCAGTGTCACGAATTTCAAAAATGCTGAAATCTCAACGTACGACAGTGAAATTTTTATTCCCCCTCATTTTTGCAAATTCTGACGTCTCTAAGACTGAATTCCCCCTTAAACTGAATTTAGTTTTTAATTCTCTTCTCTGAAAAACTTGACCAAACCAGAATATCACAATATTCGCCACAATTGTCAGTTTTTCGTCTTTACGGATTTTACAATTTGGCCCATAAATAGTCAGATACCCTGAATGATAAACATTCTACACCAGTATCATGACTATCCCACTATATTTCACACTCTGTGATCGCATCATCAAATCTATTCACTGAAGTCCCCGACGGTGTCCCCGAACAACCCAGCTTAGTCGTTAAAAACCCGAAAAAATTGTCAATCACCAAATTTTTTCTGGAGACTCTCCTCGTCGTTGCGATCAAAAAATGCCTTTTTTTAGGCATTTGATCATCTGGTCGAATGACATGAATCGGATGGTCATCCGATCGGATTGCCATTCGATTGAAAACAACTGATCTTTCAAACATCCAATATTGACATGGATCAGATGGTCGTCCGTTCGGATTGCCATCCGATCGGATTGCCATTCGATTGAAAAGTAGTTAACCTTCGATAGGCATTCCAACTAGATAGTGATATGGATCGGATGGTCATCCGATCGGATATGTTCTAATAGCTCAAGAACACTACAAATCACGTTTTTCGATCCAGAATCTTTATTTGTGTGAATTTCATGATGAAACTTCACAGGATTGTGCGCGAATCAATTCCGAATAGAATGATGTCTTCAATTCCAAAATCCATCCGTGAATTGACCTTTATTTTGATGATTTTCTCTGTTTAACGTCAAAACTCTCGTTTAACCCAAAATTGATGAGCTTTGGGTGATTTAACCGACTGTTAGATCGATTAAATCGGTACCGTAGCTCTGATACCACTGCTGAGTCCAGGATCCGGTGAGTTTGACGGAGCTTCGTTCCCGAAACGACATGTTCGGTGCATTTATTATGACTAAGAAAGGAGTAGAAGATAGATATGACACTGAGCAGTCAATTTCAATTTGGTCTCTATTGATTATTCAACGTTTACAGCACCACGAGACCAGTTGGACAGCATGTCCTGTGACAACCCGAGTTCTCACAGGTCTTTCCCCGACACGTTACTTGTTACAGTTCTGTTTTCGTAAATCTGTTTGTGTTATAACATGTAAATGATTAATTAAAATGATTAATTAAAAATATTATTATCACATGTAAAATAAATTTTTTTTGGTTGATATTAAAAAGCTTAGGATTAGTCTTTGTTGCATGTTCCTTGCCAACCCCACTTCGACGAAACTCTACACGACGAAACATCGGAGTTTCGTCATCCTCCTTGCTCGATGAAACATGCTCTTTCGTTGATGGAGCTGTTCACCAGTTGGGCTGTCGGCCCAAGTAAAGCCCACATGTGACTCAAATATATGTTATCCGTGTCGCACTTGTGTGCGGCGGTTATCCATTAGCAAAACCCTAATCTCCATGTCACCTCTCCTCTCCTCCTTCGAAGCCGACAGCAAACACTCTTCTCGACCCGAGTCTTTCCTTCAATTCCATCTTGATCAAGTAAGCATCTTGTTCCTGTTCATTAGCTTAATGATCTGTACAAGGTGCTGTGTGGTGATGATTTTGGTATGATTATCTAGGGTTGCAATAAGTTGTGTGATTAGTTGGGAAATATACATAATGTTAGTCAATAATCCGTAACTGTTAAATATAAATTGATACGGTGTTGTATGTCCTTGGTGAAACATGTTGATTTGACCCGAATACGAATTGCATCGTAATACTAATAAATGGTAATTAGGGATTTATGAAAACTAGGGTTTATATGGTGATACTGTTAAACGTTGTTATACATGCTTGCACTGAAACCTGCTCCTGATCTATAACTGATTAACATGAGAGTATTGAGAAGTTGATGAATGTGATGATTTGATATAAACAAAGATGATTAAGTTTGCATGCTGATAATTGAAATTATGGTATCATTAATCGGAATAGGACTTGGTGGTCTGTAGATCGATTAGGATAATTGTTATTGTTGATGAACTGGCTTATAACGAAACATGGGGAGTTTAGCCAAACTGGCTTATGACGAAACATGGGGAGTTTCGCCAAACTGATTTACGACGAAACATAGGGTGTTTCGTCAGAGGGTTATATCGTCAAGGTGAGGATTTTCGTCGAGCATGCCACTGTATTAATCATGATTATGTATGTTAACGTTGGTGCATATTATTTGAAGTGTATGCGAGCAAATTATGTATGTGTGTAATATGTTTGGGCTGTTACTAGTCTAAATTGTGAATAAGTATTAACAATTGAGTTAGGTTTATGAATTGAATTGGTAAACTAGTACACCTACAATCTGTGGACCGAAGCCGTGGTGGGCTGTTACATGTTAAGTGACTATTCGATGACACTGGGTGAATGGATTAACTGTTATGACTTGAATTACATGTGTGTTCTACGTGTGCAATAAATGTGCATTATGTGAACAAGGAATACGTGAATTAATCGTACGTGAAAGATGTAGTTATGTGCACCTGAGACTGACTGTTATCGATAACTATGCTAGGACATGTTTGATCAACTGTTAAACAAGAAACTAATCTAACCGAGCAAATCAAAGGTGAGTTCACTGCTCTTTTTCCAAGCATGCGTCCGGTGGGGATAATCAAACAGACAAAACTTGTAAGCGGATTTTCGTAAACCCATATCCTTGTAGGGGATATGAGGCGGTTTTCAAATACCCACATCCTTGTAGGGGATGCGAGGCGGATTTCACAACGCTATCCTTGCAGGGGATATGCATCGGTTTTTAGTAAATGTTGGGTAATGGTTTTGACTGGAATGTTAAACCTGGGTTGTTGGTTAATACACGTCAATATCTATCACTCAAGTCCCTCCTACCGATTGTTGCTTGTAGGGCAACGGGGTATTAGTTAGTAGCGCTACTTAGGTTTGGCACCCTCACACCACTCCGAGGATGTCGGGAGTGAACTAATGACCCCCATCTTGACCATTGCTTTGATAGAGGCAATGAGGTTTAGGCAAATAATCTAGAGCCATCTGCGGTAAGCGTGTGATTAATAACAATGCATCTGTGAAACGTTTTAATCTGGTAACTGGTATCTAAACACGTTAACAAAACTTTAAACTCACCAGCGTTGTCTGATACACGTTTTCTGCATGCTTGCAGGCTTATAGGTACACGTCATTGGAACTTGCTATCTGGGATGCTGGAGTGGTCATGGGTCGAGCTGTATGGAATCAAGAGACATGTCTAATGGCTTTTATACATTTGAGTTATGAAAATCTTAACTGTTGTAATATGCTTCCGTTGAATAGTAAACAATGATTTGTAACGCTTGCTTTAATAAATGAAAGTTTTACTTTAAAACATTATTATGAGTTCAATGTGATTGGTGGCTAGATCCTGGTACGTTACACGCCTCACGGGAGTTATCGCATGGGGAATTTTGGGGGTGTGACAGTTTGGTATCAGAGCCACTGGTTATAGTTGTAGGACCGGTTTTGACTCCGAAACGATTATGAACCGAACGTGTGATGTGCGGAATCCGTACACGAACGTGACCAAACACACGAGAACGTACTATAAACTGTGATTCTATTAAAAAGATCTGAAATCGTACAACACCTGAATCACGTGGAGCACTTTCTCTCTCTAGACTTTCTCTCTCTAACTCCAGCTCTCCAAAGGTCCAAATGAGCAAAAGTTTTAAATGAGAACCCTAAGTTCTCTATTTATAGGCCAAGGGGCTTAATGAGAGATCTCATTAATTACAAAAATACCACCTTGCCTTTTCCCTAAATATAACAATATAAAGCACAAGTATTCTTCTATTTCAGCTACGAATCGGATTGACGAAGGCGATAGACATAAATGCACTAATAGACTCCCCCTTGGATATTGCCGTAGTCAATCTCGTAGCGTCTTGTCTTTCTTTCTCTCTTGAGTCTTCTTGAAGCTTTATCACATCTTTAGCAAGACAGACTCCCTCTTTTTCGAACAGAATCCCCGTGGATCTGTCTTCAGCTTCAACTCCCCCTTTCGGTATACTCTTTTTACACAAAAACTCATTTTGAATTTTATCATGTTTTTGGCTTTTTCAAAATTTTCTAATGTTTTGGATTTTCTAACAATTTCTTACTCCCCTTATTACCAAACTTCAAAGATTTGGCAATTTTAGCGAATAGGATTGGAAACTGGCTCTTTTACATTACATTATAACAGATTTTAACAATATAAGCATCCAAATCCCTCACAGTTAATCATCCAAGTCCAACTTAATGACCTTGGAGATATCACAAACTGTTTTGATTTTTATTTAAAAATTTCAAGTTTCAAATTAATGAACTTGTTTATTTTCAGAAACACGATCAGCATACTTAGATTTTGAAACTCGGCTCTCAGACATCGGTTGTCGAAAATAGAGTGAAACAAAATCTTTTTGCATTTTTCTGAAATGAAAAACAGTAAAGAAATATTTACAAACATATTTACAGACAATATTTTTGTTTGAGTTTGCGTCAAAGGATCATATCAGTTCATGACAAATCACTAGTACCGTTGAGCTTTAAACACTTTAAGTTCTAAACGATTCACATAGATTGTCAATATACTGATCCACTTAAATTTTCACACAAAGTTCAACTGATTCGAGATACGGATTTAGTGTTTTAAGAACTTAAACTTATTCGCGTGTCCCACCTCAGAATATACTCCCGTATCCAGACTCCTATATTCAGTCTTATAGGTGAATATACACTAATGATATTTGTAAATGGGTAATGCAAGGCCATGAGAACTCAGGTTAGAACTTCCGTTCAGACAAAGAGATGATGGCTCGACTTTAGGTGTGTCCCGTTTGGGGATCTTTTCTTCAACAGCACATGATTAGCGTTTTTCAATGTTTCATCATTTTTACGCAGAGGGTGGGCTTTATGATTAAAGCATTGCAGAGTATTATACGAGGACTAGGCTATTGCTCCCGCAAAATCAGAAGTCCCGGTATAATACCCCAGATATCATCACGTACAAAGACCTAGTATGTCAGAAATAGAAAGCCCTTCAAACAAGATTTCAGGGGTTACCTATATATCCAAGAGATGTTCCCCACGAGTTAAGTAAGTATTGATATTTAGGTTTATATCTCGAAATCAATCTACTAAGCATGTAAAAACCTACTGGCATATCATTAGTGAGACCGTTTATCACATTTTAACTTTCCATTTCTTTAGCGTACTGTGATTGTCTACTGATGTACTATCATTTCCTCTTTTTACACAAGACTCCTTTTGAATTTTATCATGTTTTTGGCTTTTTTAAAATTTTCAAATGTTTTTGGATTTTCTGACAATTTCTTACTCCCCCTAAAATTCAAAACATTTTAAAGAAAATTTTATAACCGATGCAGATAGCTTTGACTCGCCATCCATTTTCTGCATCTCATGCTCTGTTTTGCAGAAAATATAACGTACCCCCATGATTTACAACCCATTGATTTTCGACAGTTTGAAAACCGTTTTTCAATCTTGTGAAAGTAATCATGTTTGTTCAGCCTTGAGGGTTTCGACGTACTCACTCAACATTTTTAACTTTTTGAATTTTTTACAAAACTTAAAACAAACTTATTTTTAATTTTTCAAATGTTTGACAAAATAAAAACATATTTTTGCTTTTTAAATTTTTTAATTTTTAGGATTTTTGAAATATGGTTTATTTATGTACAAAAAGAACAAACTCCCTGTTTAACAGTCGCAGGGACCAGCAACCTCTTCCTTTCGTGCCAGGCAGCTCCGACACTCTTCTTGTTGACATTCAGATTTCTTCGGAAGCACCTGCACATTCAATTTAATTCAATTACTTGAACAATTTAGCCCAGGTCTGTTTGACCTTAGGCATTTCAACACGATATGCTTCATTCAACTTTGGAAAATCTTTGTCATTTTGTACAAAGACTTTTTCCATTTTAACATCATCTTTTTCCTCATTTACCAAAGTCATTTGTTTCTTAACTGTCCATGTTTGACCTTTTGGAGTACCTCTTTTGTAAAAATGTGAATCTTTTTGAACCTTTTGATTTTGAACAACAACTTTTGGTTTCCAAAACTGATTTGGTTTCGTTGCATCGACAGTTGTTTTCCAACTTTGTGTTGTTCTAAGTCTGGGTGTCTCTGATTTCTAGGTTTGTTGTGAGTGTTTGTTGTGAGTCAGTTTTTGACATTTTCGGCTTCTAAGTTTGCTTTGAATCAAACTTGGATGACTTCTCATTCACAACATCAGACTTCTTTTTCGTTTCAACACCAATAGGTTTCAGATTTGGACACTTGCGAGCAAGATGTCCTGTTTGATCACATTTGAAACATGTTCTCTTTGAAACATCTTTCACCTGTTGTTGTTGTTTTTTCTTTTGAGCATAGAACTCTTCATTAAACTGACGTCTAAATTGGAGTTCTTTCTCCTCTTCAGAACTTGTTCCGTGAACAAAATTCATTTTTGTTTGATAATTTGGCATTTCATTTTTCTTTCAACTTTGTTTCTTCTTATAACCTAAACCAGCCTTCATGTTTTTCTTTTTGTAACCAGGTTTGTTTTAAAAAGTTTTGTGATCTTTTCTAGCAGACTTTGGAATTTCAGATTTTTCAATTTCAACCATTTTGAAAACTTTATCAATCTTTTCTGAAATCACATTTTGAATCGGGAATACAATATCTAAGAATAATTTGTCCGATCCAATCATGGTATAAGCCAATCCTTTTGAATCATCATTCAAATTTTTCTCAGATTTTGAGTTTTTCAGATATTCTTCATGAAAACTACCTTCATTTTCATCATGTGATTCAGATTTACCTGTTTCAACCAACTCTTCTTTCAACACACTTTCAACGACCTTACCTACCACCTCTGAATCACTTGAATCATCAGATTTGGAATAGGTTACGTCAATGTTATATGGCAATTGATCGACCATGTTGAAAGCTTTTTTGACTTTCTCATCATCATAAAATGCAAACTTTTCCGGTGGAGGAACTTGATGAAACTCTGAGCCAATACCCTTTTTGTTTTTCTCAGAATCATCATCACCAAGTTTTATGTTGAAAATTGTTGGATCGTTCGTGTGACCCTAAAAAGTTAATTTGAGTAGTTCATCATCAAATACAAAGGCGGAATCAATGTAAATGATGTCAACACAGCTTGTTCCTTTCTAATCTTTATCTATTACTGATTTCCTAAGCTTTTACAAGTTCAAATAATAGACGGACAACACCTCGGCTCAGAGAACATGACCTAATTCCGCTCCAAATGAACACAGCACACACATATATATAGAGTTTTGATTTCGCTTGAACATGTCACATTCCATTTCAAGCGGAATCAACATGTTGATTTCGCTTGAACTGATCTGTGTCACTTTCAAGCGGAATCACCCACTTATACATATAAAATCCTAATTTCTAACCCAGTTGTGTGCTAGTTTATCCTATCTAGACATAAGACTCGATTAAGACGAAGTTAACAGACACTAGATGCACCAACAGACTCCCCCTTGGATGTTGACGAAGTCTTCGGCGTCAAGTCTTCAGTCTTTAGTCTTTGTCTATCTTCTTGATCTAACCAAATTGTCTGACACTGTAAAAGCTTCCTTTAATTCTTCTTTTCTTCAATCAACAGCTAGCATGATTCACAGAAACTGAATCTTTTATAACTTTCAAACTCCCCCTTGAATGTAGATTTCGGAACTGCATCTGACTTTCTGTTTTCAGACTCCCCCTATCAATAAGCTGGGATCTTGCTTAGCTGTTTTCATAAACTCATACCTGTTACCTGCATAATCTCTACCTAAATATAAGATATTTGACAATAACAGTTTCAATTCAAATCCTTACCATTCAATCTCAATTGATGATCTAATCAGTATTTAGAAATCCACTTAAGTATCCAGGTCCAAATTAATAACCCTGATTACTCAATTTGTCTACTAAGTCCAACTTAATGACCTTGGTTAATCTGAGACCATTCACACTGACATTTAGTTCAACTTTGTTCAAACAATTTTCTGAAAATTTACAAGTTTCAAATTAATGAACTTGCTTTAACTTTTCAACTTCTCAATTTTAACATGATAAACTCCAAACTCATCCTCCAGCCCAGAAACTTCCTACTTCTACTTCAATTTGTGAATCTGAAGATCAACTCTCTACTTTGGTTTGTCGGAAAATAAAGCAGAAGTGTAAAATCTTTTTGGATTTTTAATAAAGTTTCTAAACTAGAAATGAAATACAGAACTAAAATGCAATAAATGTTAACTATATACAAATATATTTTTGGTAAGCGTGTTAGGGAATCATATCAGCTATTCGACAAGTCACAAGTATCGTTAAGCTTTAATTTCATACTTAGAATTAAACAATTCACTTAGATTGTCGATATACTGATCCACTTAAATTTTCACACAATTTTCAATCTGTCCAGGATACGAATTTAGTATTTTAGAGACTTAAACTTATACTTGTGTCCCACCTCTTGAATATACTCCCGTATCCAAATCCCAATATTCAGTCTTACAGGTGAGTATACCACAGATGATATCTGTAAGGGGTTATATTGCGAAGAACTGTGAGAGCTCATGTCAGAACTTCCGTTCAGCAGAGAGATGACGGCTCTGACTTTTGGTGTGTCCCCTTTAGAGGATCTTTTTTACAACAGCCATGATTATCATTTTTCAATGTTTTATCATTTTTTAGCTGAGGGCGATGCTATGTTTCAAGCAAGCAGTAAAGTATTATACGGGGACTAGGCCATTGCTTCCGCATTATCAGAAGTCCCAGGATAATACCCCAGATATCACTGAGTATAAAGACCTAGTATCTCAGAAAGAGGGATCCTTCAAACAAGATTTCAGGGGTTCCCTATATATCCAAGTAGTGTTCCCCACGAAATAAGCAAGTAAGGATTTTAGGTTTATATCCCGAACAAACCTACTAAATGTGTAAAAACCTATCGGCACATCATCAGCGAGACTGTTTAATACATTTAAACTTTACATATCTTTAGCATACTGTAACTGTCAAGCCGATGTACTATCATTTTCCCTTTCTACACAAGCTCTTTTCTAGTTTTCTATTGTTTTTGTATTTTGAAAATATCTCATGTTTTTTTATTTTTGAAATTTTTTTACTGTTTTTGTATTTTCTGAAAATATTGCCGTATACTCTCCCCCTAAATACCAAAACAAGTAAAAAATCGACAAACCATTACAGATTGCTTCTCAACATCATCTACAATGTCTCCTTCAACAACGCCAAGAATCTCTTCCAACACCGATAAAAGCTTCATACCGTTCAATTTTAGCAAATATTGAAAACGAGTTTTATCAAATGCTTTGGTATGTAAATCAGCTTTTTGCTCGTCAGTGTGGATTTTCTCAATTCGTATCAACTTCTTCTCGAAACAATCTCGGATGAAGTGATGTTAAATTTCAATGTGTTTCGTTTTAGCGTGATGAACATGATTTTTAGTAATGTTTATAGGTGCCTCATTATCAACAAATATAGGGGTGTTTAGAAATTGCAAACCGTAGTCGCGCATCTGTTGCTGGATCCACAAGATCTGAGAGCAGCAACTGCTAGCAGATACATACTCCGCTTCACATGTGGATAGAGCCACAGAGGTTTGCTTCTTGCATTGCCAGGTGACCAATCGTGATCCGAAGAACTGACATCCCGCTGTTGTTGATTTTGCATTAACTTTGCAGCATCCAAAAACTGAATCGGAATACCCTTCGAGCGTGAAATCGCCTTCTCTTGGATACCACAACCCCAATGATGGAGTTCCTTTCAGGTAGCGTAATATCCTTTTCACAATCACCATGTGCGAAGTTCTCGGGTTAGATTGAAATCTTGCTGCGAGGTAGGTTGGATACATAATATCGGGTCTTGAAGCAGTCAAGTACATCAGCGATCCGATCATGGAATGATACAACGTTTCATCTACCGGTGAGATCAGGATTTATCCCATGGTTCGTTGCTAATGGGGTGGAAGCTGGAGTAGATTCTGACTTCCCAAATTTCTCTAAGATATCATGAACATACTTCGTTTGATGTATGAAAATTCCCTTAGGCAGTTGATCAACCTGAAGTCCCAAGAAGAATTTCATCTCACCCATTGATGACATTTCAAATTTCTGCTTCATAACTTGTTCAAAATCTTTGCACAGATTCTCATTTGTTGACCCAAATATGATGTCGTCCACATATATCTGAACAATCAGAAGATGTCCGTCGACCTCTTTGGTGAATAGAGTGGCATCCACTTTTCCTCGGATGAAGCTGTTGGCTAGCAGGTGTTGAGACAATGTCTCGTACCAAGCTCTCGGGGCCTGGTGTAAACCATACAGCGCTTTGTCTAGCAAGTAGACCTTGTCTTTGTGGATTGGATCGGTAAAGCCCGGTGGTTGTCCGACATATACCTCCTCTTTTACCATCCCGTAGAGAAACGCCGATTTTACATCTAGCTGATAAACCTTAAAGTTTTTCCAAGATGCAAATGCCAGGAAGATTCTGATTGCTTCTAGTCGAGCCACTGGAGCATACACTTCGGTGAAATATATACCCTCCTGCTGACTAAAGCCCTGGACAACGAGTCGGGCTTTGTTACGAATAATAACCCCTCGATCGTCTCTCTTGCACTTGAACACCCACTTGGTGTTTATCTTCCTCTAACCATCAGGAAAGTCTACTAACTTCCACACGCCTAACTTCTCAAATTGACTCAACTCTTCTTGCATAGCATTGACCCAAGAATCTTCAGTTAGCGCCTCTTTGTATGTTCGCGGTTCGATCTGCGAAATAAAACAACTTAGTGAAAACTCAATTTGTAAAGGAGCTACTGTAGAATAAAAACAAGTAAGGCCTTGGTCAATTTGACGTCTAGTGTGAACGCCTGATTGTAATTCTCCAATGATCAACTCTTCTGGATGTATGAAAGAGTTCTCGGCATCACCTCGCCTGGAACATCAACCTCGCTTTCCAGATTAGAAACATTCTGATTTGCACCTTGTTCACTGACTGGGTTTGTTTGACTTGAAATCTGGATTTGCTCCCCCTCAGAATCTGAATCACCATGATCAAATACTGGCATGTTATCAGATTCTTGATTATCATTATCTGCCATCTGATTATCCGGAGCAACTTCATTTTGTTGAATATCATCATGTTCTCCAGTATTGCTTGGACCTGCTTCATCATCATTTGAAGCTTGTTACGATCGTCTTGAATACTCAGCCGGGAACCTTTCCTATGAAGACTCATACTCTCTCAGAATATCCAACTCGTCAAAGAAATCTTCTTTTTCTTCTTCCTTTTCTTCTTCCATGTCAAACGAATCCCACAAAGTATCGTAGTGAAAACGCCATGAGTCACCAGGATTCTGAGGTGGCATAGTATACCCCTGACATTCAACATTGTGTGCTTCAATAATCCGCTTCAAGCTTGGAACAAAGACTCGTTTTTTGTGGACTTGAGTAACCCACGAAAATTCCTTTAATACTCTTTGCACCAAATTTTCCAAAAGGCTCTAGAACGGTGCAGGGTGACCCAAACAGTTCTAAATACTTCAGATTCGGTTTGCGGTTATTGATCAACTCAAAGCATGTCTTGTTGAATTTCTTGACAGTAAGAACCCGGTTGAGCGTATAGCATGCGGCGGATACTGCTTCTGCCCAAAAATTAACAGGTAGTTTGGAATCAGCAAGCATTGTCCTGGTCGTTTCGATTAGCGTCCTGTTCTTTCGTTCAGCTACCCCATTCTGTTGCAGAGTGTAAGGAGCACTAAATTCATGCAATATACCTCTTTCATCACAATACTCTTCCATCTTGTTGTTCTTAAACTCAGTACCATTATCACTTCTGATTCTTCTAATACGCCTTTGGTACAAGTTTTCAATTTTCCTGAACAACGCCATCAAACTTTCAAACGTCTCATCTTTTGACTTCAGAAATGAAACCCATGAAAATCTGGAATAATCATCAGTTACTACTAGACAGTAGAGATCTCCAGTTATGCTTTTAACGTTCACTGGACCAAAAAGATCCATATGAAGTCTCTCTAACGGTCTCAAAACTGAATTAACTTTCTTATGAGGATGTGATTTCTTCTTTTGCTTGCCTATGATGCAGCTAATGCACTCCCCTTCCAGATGAAAACCTTTCACATGAACACCAGTTACCAAGTCATTATGCACTAGGTGATTCATTTTTCGTAAGCGAATATGACCCATCTTCTGGTGCCATAACTTTGATTCTTTCTCCGTTGCTCTTGACACAAAACAATGTGCCTGACCCGTGGTTGTAGTAGCTACGCTCATGTCCAACACATACAGATCATTCACTCTGGGTGCCCTCATGATAATCCATTCTTCGGGAACAACAAATCCTGGTTTCAAGATCAAACATTCTTTGTCTGTAAAGTGCGTTGTATACATGCGATCACAAATCTGAGAGATACTTAGAAGATTGTTCTCAAGCTTGGCGATGTAGTTAACTCTTTCAAACGTAACAATCCCATTGGATAACGTTCCTTCTCCAACTATTCTACCACCTTGATTGCCTGCAAAACCGACATAACCGCCATTGAAATTTCTAACATCGTACAGCGGGGCTGTTTTCCCCGTCATGTGCCGAGAAGCTCCACTATCCATAATCCATCGTGAAACAGATCTTGGAAGCTCATGCATATTTCACAATTATTTAGTTAGATTTTGATGCCACCCAAGCCTCTTTTGACTCGGGCAACTTGACATTTAAGTGAGGTTTTGCAATGTAGAGTTGCGGAAAGTTCTTGTCGTTCATCTTTAAGCTTTCTGCAGACGCAACCTTAACCTCTTTATATAAGAAAAATTCGTCTTTTTGAGGTTGACCAGATGGTTGGTCTTTCGAAACATCCTTTTTCTCAGAAGTAACAGACTCTTGTTTTTCAAGTTTCTCATAGTAATCCAAAGGAACATTCATCTTTACCGATGTGGTAGAAGACGATTGTTTTTCAGTCTCAAAAACCTTTGGTTTTGGAACACTTAATTTCTTTTCAACCACTTTTGGCTTCCATGTTTGTTGAGACGATGCAACCCGTTTGTAAAACTTGTCATTTTTAGTTAACATATTCTTAATAGGTTCAGTTTTGATTTTGATGTTGTCCTTTTTTAAAACCTTTTTCTCAACAACCAATGGAGCTTTTCCCTCCACATCAACTTTCTTTCTTGAATTCATCACAACTTCAGTCTTAGGCTTCAAGTTGGTACACTTTCGTGCAATATGTCCAACTTGATTGCATTTGAAGCATGTTCGGGTGTCAACTACCCGACTTGTGCCTTCAGACAGATGTTGTGAAGCCTTCTTCTCAAAGAATTCTTCATTTGTTTTCGAAAAAATCTTAGATTCTTCATCAGAAAATGAACTCAAACTTGACACAAACACTTTCTTCTCAGCAAACTTTCTGTTTTGAAGATCTCTTCTTTGATAATTCCTACCACCCTGATAACCACCCGACCATATGTTTCGATTGCTGTTATAAAAACATGGTGGAACAACAGGTTTCTTGTAGTAAGCTTTATCTTTTTCAAAATTCATTTGCCTCTTTGTCTGATTCAAACCTTCTACTTTAGACAGATCAATTTCAACCAGTTTGAAAACATTTTTCAATTTGTTCACATTAACATTCTCCAGAGGAAACTCAGAATCCGAATACAACTTATCAGATCCCGACATCTTGTACATGACAAGAGTAGGTTCTTCGTTTAAGTTGTTTTTGGATTTTGGTTTCGGAATGTAATTGTTCAGAAAACACTCTTCATCCTCAACTGAATCACTATCAGACTTCAAAACACTTCCAGCCATGCCTTGCACATTCTCAGTTTGAACACTATCATCAGATGAAGAAAATGTAACATCAATTGACTCTGGAAGTTTTAATTCATTTGTTTCATCTTTATCATTAACCAACCTAGATGTTTTCTTTGAAAAATTGTTTAACACTGGCGGTGGAACCTGATGATACCCAACCCTAGTTCCATCCGAGTAAACATCTTCGCCTGCTTTGCTTTTCCCGATGGGTTTAGGAACAATGTGTTGTAAAACAAAGCTTGCGGAGTTGTAACTGGTTAATTTCAGCTTGATACGCTCATTCTCAATCTTAGCTTCTTCAAACTAAAGCTTCAATTTAGCAATCTCATCCAGTTGTTGGTTGATTTGCTCTTCTTTGTATCTAAGAACTACAGTTAAATGCTCATTTTCTTTATTGGTTTTACCGTTTCTTTCATCAGAATCTTTTACCGTTCGTTTTAGTTTATCAAAATTTTCTGAGAGTTGACGATTTTCGTGAATTAGCTTTTCATTCTCTTTCCTAATTCTTTCTACTTCAATTTTATCATTTTCAATTTTCTCAGTTAATTTTTTAGCTCGATCATTTGAAGCTTTTAGCATTTTATCATGGTCTAGAATCTGATCTTCAACCTTTCTGACTCTTGTTGTCAGTTCTTGAACCTTTGTATCACTAAGGTAAGTGAGTGTACTACAAAACTTGCAGTTTTTCATGCAACTTTTGCAGTCACTATCACCTTTGACTTTCTTACCTGACTCTCTTGTAGAATCATTTGAACTGACATAGCTTTTAGACTCAGTTTCAGACTTAGAGTCTACCTCAAGTTCTTTAGCAGCAAGCACTTTATCAGCCATCTTTCCCAAGTTTTCAGCGGTGACTTCTTGTGAAGTATCAATAATCCCATCATCAATCTTTTTAGATTGCGACTCATTTTCTTTCTCTTTTTATTTTTCTTTCTCTTCTCCAACTCCCCACCATTCTCTCTGTCTGGCTTCTTCTTCTTCAGCAAATTCCTCAATGAAAGCTTCAATACTAAGAGTTTTTGCATCAATAGCAATGTTTCCTTGAAGATCAAGGTAACATTCTCTATTAGCATCCCATCTCTTTGCTTTCCTGGCTTCACTGAACACCCTAGATAATCTCATCATCTTGAATTCTGCTCTACCCTTTCTACTAAGGTATTTTTCTTCTTCAGTTCTAGTGTCTTTGTAAGGAACAATCTTTTCTGCTACGAAAGCGTATCCTACTGCATCTTCCTCTGGTAGCAGTTCACTCCAATCAAAACCTTCATCATCATGAATAACAGCAAGAGCTCTTGATTTTTCTTTGGGGATATCCTCAAGCTGCTTCATTCTGGGCGATTCAGATTTATTCTGATGATAGATCGCTCTTTTGTAGTAATCCTCGCAAAATGGATTTGCAGTATCATCAGCAGGAGCGTTACGACATTCACGTTTGAAATGTCCTTTTTGTTTACACCTGAAACACGTGACTTTTGATTTGTCAAAGCCAATTTTTGTGGACGGACCACCGATAGAATGTCTCCCAGTAATCTCCATGAATCGTTGCGCTCTCCGGACTGCACTGGCCATACACCACCTGATATCGATCAGTTCCATCTCTTCAGGATCTATCTGATCATAGTCCTCCTTAGTCAGGTTGGTGTTTCCAATCTTGCCCGCCACGAGGCTCTCGTACGATTCTAACACCGATGCTAAGAACACCATTTGTTGTTTTACTGACTCTTCATTAAAATTTTGAGCGTTCTTCAGATCCACAGCAATGTTACATTGGAACAGATTCTTTGATGCAGATTGGCTTGGAATTGTTGAAGAAGATCCACTATGAAAACCACTGTGAGGAATTTCTTGATTCACATTATTTGAACTTTCTACAGAAAATGCTGTTCTTGGAGAACCAGTCTTTGGTAGATTTCCTCTGTAGTACAACTCTACATTCTGCTGATAAGATGAGTTGTTGACTTTGCTAGATTTCTTGATCTCCAACTCGTGACTCTCTAGTCTTTCGATAAGCAGATCCACTGTCAACTCTTCAGACTTGATTGTATTCGTCAGCATTAAAGCAAAGTACTGCCAATCTTGTTCATTCGGCAGCGAGTCGAACAGTTTGTCAACCAACTCTTCTTGAGTATATACAATTTTGTGTCTTGCCAGCTCCAATTTCAGATGCCCAAATCTCTCAATCATCTTGGAAACAGACTCGTTCTTTAAACAACCAAATAAATCAAACTTTTTTCTTAACAATTTCTTTTTGTTTTTGACTATCTCAGCACTACCTACACATTTTACCCTCAGTTTCTCCCAAAGATCTTTTGAATTTTCATATTCAATCAATGAAATTATATCATCTCTCACAGACTGATGAATCAACGCGATGCACTTTTGTTCAGCAACATATCTTTCAATCTCATCAGTATCTGTCAAATTTTCACCAAAACTTCCTCTAAGGTAACCATTCTTTAAACTCTTCCAGCTTTGATATGCAAAAGATTGAAGCCACTCGTCAAATCTTGTAGCCCACCTATTGTAATCTTCAATCGCCATCAGTTTTGGAGGTTTGTTATATGTACCATAAGCACTCTCCACACTTAAAGCATCATTGAGAGTTTTCTTTGCACTTGATGTCGGTGTGGTTTCATTCGTATTCTTCGATGTATCATCTCCCAAACAACCAGTATAAGCAAACACATCACAAAATGGATTCATGAACAAATCATCCATTTTCAAGTACCTGAAATGATCAACAAACACTTAGAAAATTTTTTATTTTGAAAAAAGTTGTTTCAAGCGGAATTATCTCAAGCGAAATCAGCTTTCAAGCGAGATAAGACTTTTCAAGCGAAATACTGCTCAAGCGGAATCAAGTTTGAAGCGAAATAACTTATTTCGCTTGAATTTTCAAGCGGAATCTGATTTCACTTGAAATCTACAACAGTTTCAAGCGGAATTAGTTAAAGAAGCTAATTTCGTTTGAAATTACACGAGCAAGTTCAAGCGAAATCAAGATGATGTCAACATTTTCGAACAGTTTTTCAAGCGGAATTACAAGTTTTTATCAGATTTTGTTCGAATTAATGTCCAATACTTTCAAGGATTAGTTAAAACTATGTTTCGCTTGATATATGTGAATTTTAAGCCATTTCAACCGTTAAATCTTGTCCAAATCAGAAAAGAATGAGTAGAAGTAAGAAAATCCGATGATTTCAAGCTGCAATGGTATGAACTCCTCGTCCTGAGCTCTGATACCACTTGTTGGATAGTTCGTGTGACCCTAAAAAGTCAATCTGAGTAGTTCATCATCAAATACAAAGGCGGAATCAATGTAAATGATGTCAACACAGCTTGTTCCTTTCTAATCTTTATCTATTACTAATTTCCTGAGCTTTTACAAGTTCAAATGACAGACAGACAGTACCTCGGCTCAGAGAACATGACCTAATTCCGCTCCAAATGAACACAGCACACACATATATATAAAGTTCTGATTTCGCTTGAACATGTCACATTCCATTTCAAGCGGAATCACCCACTTTCACATATAAAATCCTAATTTCTAACCCTGTTGTGTGCTCATTTATCCTATCTAGACATAAGACTCGATTAAGACGAAGTTAACAGACACTAGATGCACCAACAAAAATTCTTTCAAGCACATATGATGACGCATGATAACTTTTTAACTTGTTATTATCCTGTTCTAAATCAGCTATTTGATGCTTTAGCTTAGCAACATCCTCAATATAAGAATTGACAACTTGTTGCTTTATTGAATACTGTCTCTTAAGCGTATCAGTTGTTTCAGAACAGTATCTCAATCTAGATTGAACAAGTTTCATTTGACTTTTCACATCTTCATATGACTCTTTTGTAATGTGATAAGCCAATTTTATTGAATCATACTCCTTTTTCATTTCTTGACATGCATTTTCTTTTTGTAAACACTCTTCGGTCATTTTTGAAACCTTTTCTTTCAAAATCTCATTTTTTTTTCTAAATTTTTTCATTTTTGTGTGAGTTTTTCATCATAATCTTTCAAAACTTTTTCGTTTTCTAACATTTCTTTGCATTTATTTTTGAAAACGTCTTCGATTTTAGTGAATTCTAGATCTCTTGTTCTGAACTTTTCGTCTTTTTCAGTACAAGCACTGCACGTTTCCATGCATTTCTTGCACTATTCAACAGTTTTTAAGATTTTAGATTCAATTTTTACCTCAGTGATTGGCACCTCGGTATTCTTTGCTGCTTCAGTCTGATTAGCATCTTCTTTCTTTTCTTCTTCAACTGCTTCGTCTTTTATCACCTTCTCTTCCTCGGCTATCTTTACATCTTCCTCTTTAACAACTTCAATTTTGATTTCCTCAGCAACCTTCTTCAAATCATCAACCAAATTCTCAACATTCTTCTTCATTCTTTCTTCATCCCTCTTTTTCAAACTCGCGGTCATTACATCACGAATTATCTTGTCCAGCCTTTTCAGATAAGTTTTATCTTTTGCTACGTTTGAGTAGTATTCGCCAGACAAAGGGATTACTGCAAGAACATCATTGAAAACCACTTCCTTTTTGTGAACGACAGGATCACCATTATGGTTGACATAGCAATCTCTCTTTTTGTCATATCTTCTACAGTACTTTGCATCTTCATATTCTTCGTGCATTTTTTCAATCCTGCACCCTGCAAAGAATATTTCTCTTTTGGTTTTCTCTTTCAGAATTTCTTCTCTCGTTCTAACTTTTATTTCAGCCATGATGCTATCTCCTAGAATCACCGGAAACAATCAAACAACAGTGATTAGATTTAAAAATTATCAAACATCTGAATAGGACGGGTATTCGATTGAGTGAGTCAACAAAAGTCAATAGTGACAATAATCGGGTGACAACGCTTGTCCGATCGGGTGGGGACGCTGCCCGATCGGGTGGGATGCTATCCGATCGGGTGGGGATCCGCTCGGGCGGGTATCCGATGCTTGACCTGAATCACAACAACACAATAGAATGATTAGGATCGGGTGGTAATCCGTTCGGATTGCCACTCGATTCGTTGCACCTTAAACCTTTGAACAAGCAAAATCCTTGAATCGGATTGTGACCCGATCGGGTGGGTCAACAGAACTCAAACTATTAAATGAGATGTAATGAATCGGGTGGTGGTTCGATCGAGTCACCACTCGATGGATATGTCACTACACGACAAAAATGAAGAACCAATAATTTGAAATGAATAAAATCACATGTGACTGACAATATCGAACAATTATAAAATCACATGGGTCGAGATGTTCACGTGACAAAAACCGACAAGCACTTTTGATTTCTTTTTGTGATTAGGCCGAGATCACATGATCATTGACTTATAAATCTCACCGATTTCAATTAATGTTTCACATGAATTACTGATAAAGTTGACTGACTAAGATAACAAGGTTGACCAAGTGAGATTTTTAAATCGGATTGCCGCCCAATCGGGTGGTAATCCGATCGGGTAGGTCAATAAAAGTCAAAATTTAAAATTCAATGAAATGAATCGGGTGGTAACCCGAACGAGTTGCCACTCGATTGATGGCACAACACTACAAAACACATAAGTTGGCTGATCGGTTGGCAGTTTGACTTATATAACCTCAATGATGAACTTTGAATTTTCAACAAATTCTCACATGCAAAGTGCCATTATGTGGCCAACAACAACAACGGGCCGATTGAGTTAGTGGGATGCCATTTTATTTAATACCTTTTCAGTAAACACATGAATTCTAACAAATTTTAACTAAACCTATTAAATGTTCTCACATGCTTGGGCCGATAACTTTGACTAACAATATAATGTCACATGCAAAATGATATCATGTGGCCGACAAGATAAATGCAATACTTAAATTTGATTGGGCCGTGATTAAGTGGGCTGACAACAATCAGCTTTAATCAAAATATAATTGGGCCGCTAGTCTTGTTCACATGCAAGCTGATACACCTTTAAACAAATGCCCGACATGGTAATAAACTTTTCATGCAATACTTTGAATCAATACAATCAAGAGCTGACAAATTTCAGATGTAATCACGTGAACTATAGAGTAAATGGCCTGAATGAATGACTTATCTGTTGACTAACTAAAGCTGACAATGTTGACTAAGTGGTCCGATCGGGTGGTATATGTGCTACTCGATCGAGTGATATGTTACTCGATCGGACAGGTTGTAACTTGATCGGGTGAGGTGTAACTCGATCGGGTGGGGTGTAACTCGATCGGGTGACACTACTAGACAACTTTTACTAACAAACAAAGGAACAAGTGAGACTTTGGATCGAATTACCACCCGATCGGGTGGTGATTCGATTGGTGAACACCACAGCAACAGTAACAGTTAGCATGTTTCAACAAACTTCGAACCAAAAATTTTAGATTTCTCACAAACGGCTTAGAATTAAGATCTGAAAATTTATAGGCTTTTAGATCAAGTATGTTCGCACAACATATCCAAAAATCAGCAATTTTGAACCGTTAAAACTCGTTTAATTTGCGTTTTTCTGATAAAAACGTGAAGAGATGTAAAAGTGAAGAAATTGAGCAAATCTGAATGAAATTTAGATCTGATTCTGATGATTTTCCATGCGAAATCGTGTGATTGATCCGTGCAATCGAGCTCCTGCTCTGATACCACTTGTAGGACCGGTTTTGACTCCGAAACGATTACGAACCGAACGTGTGACGTGCGGAATCTGTACACGAACGTGACCGAACACACGAGACGTAATATAATCGGTGATTCTATTGAATGATGTGAAATCGTACAACATCTGAATCACGTTGACAGCACTTTCTCTCTCTAGACTTTCTCTCTCTAGCTCTAGCTCTCCAAAGTCTTCAAATGAGCAAAAGTCACAAAAAGTCTAACCCTAAGACTTCTATTTATAGGCCAAGGGTATAAGGAGGTTCTCCTTATTTACAATAATGCCACATTGCCTTTCTTATCTAGATATTACAATATAAGCCTAGTTAGATCAGTATCTCGCTATGGATAAATTGACGGAGGCGATAGACATAAATGCACCAACAATAGTGAACTTGGTTTTAAAAACGTTTTTATAAAACCAGACTATAACCGAACAGTTCTGAAAACGAGAATACGACCATGACACTCAGCTCCAGATAGCAAGGTTCGTCCCTTTCACCTGTTGCATACATTACATGACTAGTACACATTTGTTTTTGATGTAACATACGAACACACACTCGTCACTATAGCGTGGTTACATGAATTGCTTGTTTACCTTATGATGCGTTGGTAGTCTGTCATAATTCTTGGATTTCCATGATCTTATCGTTTTCATAACCTCTGTTTGGCATTCGAGTTTGAGGGACCATTTGACATGAGTTAAGAGGAACTGAGACGAGCATGCAAATCACAATATTATTGTGGGTGCACACATAATAATAATGTGGGGTGCATGCGAGTCCCAGTGAGGCTTAACAAGTGAAAAAGGGGTTCCGTTCCGTTAGTTGATCGATGTGAAACACAACAGTCTATAAGAGTCGTAGCAATGATTGTCTCTTACTTGAACGTGAACTTTTCCCTCCTCTCTGAATCCTCACAAATCTCGATGCTATCGAGTATTACCTGAACACCCATCTGAACTAGGGCTGTAAACGAGTCGAGCCGAGTCGAGCCAGGGTGGGGTCGAGCTCAAGCTCGAAATTAATTCAGGCGGTTAAACTTGGCTTGAGCTTTACGTTGAAGTTAAACGAGCCTAAGAACGAGCCAAGGAGCCGAGCCATGGGCCGAGCCGAGCTTAGCTCGAGCTGGGCTTGGTTACAAAATGAGCCAGCTTAGTTCACGTCATCTCAAATTGAGTTTTTTAGCTAGTTTTTCTCGAGCTTCTTTCGAGCGAGCTACGAGCCGAGCTACGAGTCGCGAGCTTTATGAACAGCCCTAATCTGAACGCCTAGCGAACTGTGTAGAATGTTAGGTGCTTGTACGAACATCCCTGAGTTGGATGTTGCAGCGTTGGATGATTATGTCGATACCTTCCCACTCCTTTTCATTGGTTGGAACTCGGTTTATTGACGCTTTAGATTCCGTGAGTGCGATCGTTTCTGCGACACCCTAGCAACGTACTGTGTATTATTCGACCAACTTGCAAGATCGAGGGGCAAGAGGATGATTGTAGTATCTCACCCACCTCAGTATTAGAACAGCCTTGGTTACTAGTAATGAACACCAGCAAATTGGCTTCAATCGAATCCTTAACCCTAGTAAGCGACTCGTGGGAGTCAACACGTACGAATCAATCTGGACATAATCGATGATAGTTGACTATGGGGTGGAATGTGTAATTGCCCGCACCAGGAGCAGTGCCTTAAGATGGACCCTAATGGCGAAAGGCCGCAGGACTCTGTTTCGAGCAACAACATTAGAAGCAACAGTCACGACGACGTCAAGGAACTAGCAAATCATGACTTTCGGTATGGAAATGATGGTGGCTTCAACAAGGAATGACTGATGTTAAGTCAAGAAGCCAACAACCTAGGGAACAATAACAGTTTTGGGTATTCTAGTAGCAGTAGCAACAACACAGGAAGTGGTACTCGTCAAAGGACATTTAGGACTGGCTTAGGCGACGCCAGGCATAATAGCAACATGGTAGCTTGTATGAGTAGCTAATCGCTTCATCTTTGTTCTATTTAACCCTGATGCTTCTTGAAACCGAACCTGTTGTGGAATCAACTGATGGCAAGTCAAATGAGACCTCATATGTCTGTTGGAATGTAAACTCGACCATGTGGGACAAGTGTTCGACATCGACCTTCCTTTTGCTATCCTTGATAGTTTGATGTAGTAGATAGTGCGGATTGGTTATCTAGATATCGCGCAGATATACCTTGTGAGGAGAAAATTAGGAGTATCCCTCTCTCTCTAGTGGCGAATCGTCGTCTGTCCTGAAGCACCAGTGTGGTGTACAGGTTAGTATCATTTCCGCAATGAAAGCCAGGAGTGTCTACGGAGGGACTACCCCGCTATGTTGGCAACCGTTACTAATGTTTGGACTAAGGAAAGGGGATCGAGGATCCACCAATTGTGTGTGATTCCACTCAGCAAGCTACTCGAGGAACTTTCAGGTTTCCTTCCACAACTATTAGATAGACTCTCAGTTTAATCTCATGCCAGATGCAGCCTTGATTCTTCATACTCCTTACCATCTTGCACTAGGAGGGTTACAAGAACTGTCAAATTAACTGTGTGAACTGTTGGACAGGAGTTTGTCGGACCTAGTTTTCGCCCTGGGGGAGCCCCGATTGTGTGCGTGAAGATAAGCTTTATCGTTGGACATGTGTATTGTTTATAAAAAACTCATTGAGGTGACAGCCAAGAACCGACCATGTATTGACAACCTATCGACCAGTTGCGGGGGTCGAACTTCTATTCGAGGAAGGACTAATGAACGAACTATCATCAAATGAAAGTCCAAGGCCAGAATGTTCCTGTAACGACGTAACGAATGCAGTGCGGTCATTACGACTTTGTATTCCATGAACTTTGGGTTAATCAACACACCAGCAGCTTTATGGACCACATGAATCGACCGTGTTACTGATGATGTTTGGAATCATGACCAGGAGAAAGGAACAACATGGGCGGCATATGTATCTTATTTTAGAGCTCCGGAGGGTGAAGCCACTACACATGAAGTCTTGTTAAAGGTAACTTGTTGGATCATTGTGTGACCCTAATGAGTCAATCAGAAGAGTTTAACATCAATATCAAAGGCGGAATCAACGATATCGACGTGAATACAGCTAGATTCTCCTTAATTATCTTCCTTTTATTGATTTCAAACCTTTTACAGATCGTTTGACAAACTGGCAGCACCTCAGCTATGAATCGGAAAAGTTACAAATGAACTAGCAACACACCTATATATAGTGGAGGTAATTTCGCTTGAAAGTGGCAATGACCATTTCACACGAAATTACAAAGTTTAATTTCGCTTGAAATGGTCAGTACCATTTCATGCGAAATCACCCAAATTCACACAAACCCTAGTTTTTAAACTGCTGTGTGCTGGCTAATCCTATCTAGACACAAGACTCGATATAGACGAAGTTAACAGACATTTATGCACCAACAGACTCCCCCTTGGATGTTGACGAAGTCTTTAGCATCAAATCTTCAGTCTTTAGTCATTGTCTATCTTCTTACTCTGTCCAATTTTTCTAACAATGTAAGCATCCTTCAATTCTTCTTTCCTTCTATCAACAGCTAACATGAATCACAGAATCTGAATCTTTAACAACCTTTAAACTCCCCCTTGAATGTAGATCCAGGAACTGTATCTGACTTTTAAGTTTTCAGACTCCCCCTATCAGTTAACTGGGATTTTGCTTAGCCGCTATCTCAATAACAAACCTGTTACCTGCACAATCTCTACCTTAACATAAGATTTATGATTATGACAATTTCAATCCAAACTTATCATTTGACTTCATTTGTTGGTTTTGTCAGAATTTAGAAATCCACTTAAGTATCCAGGTCCAAATCAATGACCCTGATTACTTAATTTGTCTACCAAGTCCAAATTAATGACCTTGGTTAACCTGAGACAAAACACACTGACATTTTGTACAAACTAGTTCAAACAATTTTCTGAAATTTACAAGTTTCAAATTAATGAACTTGTTTTGACTTTTTAATTTCACAGGTTTAACATGTAAAGCTCACAACTCATCTTCCAGTTCAGAAACTTCCTGCATCTGCTTCAAATTGCGAATCTGAATATCAGCTTTCCACTTTGGTTTGTCGGAAAATAAAGCAGAAATGAAAAATCTTTTTGGATTTTGAATAAAGTTTCTAAACTAGAATGTTAAACAGAAATGAAATGCAGTAAAAGTAAACTATTTACAAACATATTTTTTTGTGAGCGTGTTAGGGAACCATATCAGCTATTCGACAAATCACAAGTACCGTTAAGCTTTAATTTCATACTCAGAATTAAACAATTCGCTTAGATTGTTGATATACTGATCCATTTAAATTCTCACACAAATTTCAATCTGTCCAGGATACGAAGTAGGTGAATTAAGAACTTAAACTTATTCATGTGTCCCACCTCTTGAATATACTCCCGTATCCAGAACCCAATATGTCACACCCCCAAAATCCACATGCGGAGCTCCACCGCTTGGAGGCTTGACTGACCAGGATCTTAGCCAACAATCACATTGAACTGATGCGTATATTTCAATAAAACTTTCATTCAATAACAATAAGTGTTACACGTTACAATATTTCACAGTTTACAGCGGAAGCATATTTAATTCGTTAAGTGTTGATAAACCACATATAAAAGCTCTTAGTCTTGTGTTGCGTTTCCATGTAACTCGACCCAGACCACTCCAGCTTCCCAGACAGCAAGTTCCCAATGTTATGCACCTAAAGGCCTGCAAGGCATGTAACAACGAGTCAACAACAAAGTTGAGCGAGTTCACAGTTGGGTGTTCGTTTTAAGTTGTTTATGAAAACATAGTTTGTCTTTAGCTGGCTTACTTGCCGTGGGGGTTTACCCCATAGTTGAAAATATGATTAACCAGTTTACCCTGTTTCCCAAACATATCCATAGTTGGTGGGGGCTTCCCATGTGAATTACCAGTTTACCCTGTTTCCCAAACATATCCATAGTTGGTGGGGGCTTCCCATGTGAATTACCAGACCGTACCATATCGACTACTACGAAAATAAGTTGTGCCCTAAGTCAGTGTCTATCAGCATTGACCCTTTGCCTTTAGTCCATTAGTACACACCCGTTCGAACGACACGGTGTGAGGTTTGTTAAACCTAATAGCGCTATTAACTAATGACCCGCTCGCCATCGGCCTCGGCGATTAAGTCGATATAAAATGAGGGACTTCATGATAGAGTTTTGGTCTAGTGTGTTTAATCTTGTTGTCCTACCCAAGGAGGACGAACGTACGTATCCTACCCAAGGAGAATACGCGAGGTTTAATCTTGGCATCCTACCCATGGAGGATGGCCGTACATATCCTACCCAAGGAGAATATGTAGTTTCCGTTTTAGTTCTTTAACCCATTCCCAACCCTTGGGAATCCCATGCCTTGTAGAAAGTGTGAACTCACCTCGGTTTGCTCGGTAAGATTAAAGTATGTGTTTACAGTTTGATCAATCCAATCCTAGTATGGTTTCAATACCAGTTAGTCACTTACACACATAAATCACATATCTTTATTATGCAAGTAATGAACAAGCTTGGCACATATTGTCACACAGGTTACAACAAGCATTCCGCACCACACATACTCACATTGCAAAATAAATCCCTACATGCTCGATTCACTTCATTAGTTTACAACAAATGCAATATTCATACGCAAACATGACCCCTGGTCCAAACAAAACCAGCCCGCGGCCCAGTTACAGTCTAAACCCACCCGATTGCGCGGCCTATTTCAAAACAGTGGCCCAATTGTATATCAGGCCAAAACTAAGTTGTGGTTGGGCTGTTGGATTAGGCGATTTGGGGCCTAATATAATTTTGTTTAGAGAACGGCCCATTTGATTCCAAGTACAAATCCCAAAATATGTTTTAAATAAAGTAGCCCAATCTGAATTAGAGTGGATATGGCCCAACCGATGGATCTTTTGTTCACAGAATTGGTTTTATTCTAAACTCACAACCATCAACAAAAATCCTTAAAGTCATAAACAAATTCTTGGTATCCATCACAGTCACGTTACACATGCACAATTCCCTTATATTACCATAACAACCCTACCAACACTTAACATCATGCATTTTAGTTTAACAAACTGTATATAACTATATACATATTAGATAATAAAACATATGTGTGTTTAATAAATGTGTGCGGCCCAACTGCCATACAAGGCCCTAAACAAAATGCATGTTATCATTTTAACTCTTTAGCCCAATAATACCTACCCAATCCATCGATTATTAAGCCTCACATAATTCCCAGTTTACTAAGCAAGGCATAGGTGACCTTTAACATGGATCTGATAATTCACCACTACCCACACTAATCGATTTTATGAATATTAATTCATGCATTCACACTAAACTACCTTATTAACGCACTACCATGTCTCCTTTCGCATGCATGTCTTCATGTAATAATCTAATACATTGTAATTTATAAAAAGATCCCTAAGTGCTTTATAACAATATCCACAACACAAAAACATTAACCAACAGTTAACCCTGTTATCAACAACAAGAACATTAACCACCAGTTTATGATAAACATCATATTAATATAGATTAATACCCTTTTAACATCAAATATGAACATGATCAACAACAACCATGTATCGTTACCACCATGTTTACACGACAAAAGAATCAGATTCAAAACCTTGAGAAGTTATACTAACCAGGGAGGGAAAGAAGTGTTCGACCACACAATCTTTGAGAGGGGGGGTAGCTACTGCCGTGCGTATGTTTGAGAAGTAGGGTTTTGTATTTTGAGTTTTGTGATAACTAAGCATAAACAACATATAATGGGGCGGTTTTTTTTCTTTTGGCCGGCTGTGATAATGGGCTCAAGCCCATTTACTTTGGGCTGCCAAAACCAAAGATAAGGCTGCTAACATAGAGTTTGGGTCGCTAGTCTCGTTTGGGCTTTCTTTGGGCTTCAAGAAGGCGTGGCCCAAACTACTCGCGGCCAACAACGCAATCAATTAACACATACGTTTAAGGTTAACACAAAACATTTTAACGTGTCTAATTCAAGCAAAGCACAATGAAGGAAAATAATGAGAATTAAGGATCGCTAAGCTAAACGACACTAACCTTGGAAGTTCGGGTTGTCACACAATATTCAGTCTTACAGGTGAGTATACCATAAATGATATCTGTAAGGGGTTAAATGCGAGGGTCGTGAGAGCTCAGGCTATTGCTTCCGCAAAATCAGAGAGATGACGGCTTCGACTTTAGGTGTGTCCCCTTTAGAGGATCTTTTCTTCAACAGCACATGATTAGCATTTTTCAATGTCTCATCATTTTTTATGCTGAGGGCGGTGCTATATTTCAAGCAAGCAGTAAAGTATTATACGGGGACTAGGCCATTACTTCCGCATTATCAGAAGTCCCGGGATAATACCCCAGATATCACTGAGTATAAAGACCTAGTATCTCAGAAAGAGGGATCTTTCAAACGAAATTTCAGGGGTTACCTATATATCCAAGTAGTGTTCCCCACGAAATAAGCAAGTAAAGATTTAGGTTTATATCCCGAACAAACCTACTAAATGTGCAAAAACCTATCGGCACATCATCAGCGAGACTGTTTAAGACTCTTTAAACTTTACATATCTTTAGCATACTGTAATTGTCAAGCCAATGTACTATCATTTTCCCTTTTTACACAAGCTCTTTTTTCAGTTTTCTAATGTTTTTGTATTTTGAAAATATCTCATGTTTTTGGATTTTTGAATTTTTTACTGTTTTTGTATTTTCTGAAAATATTTACTCCCCCTAAATACCAAAACAAGTAAAAAATCGATAAACCATTGCAGATTGCTTCTCAACATCATCTACAGTGGTACCTTCATCTACGCCAAGAATCTCATCTGACACCGATAAAAGCTTCATACCATTCAATTTTAAAAGATATTGAAAACGAGTTTTATCAAAAGCTTTGGTATGTAAATCAGCTTTCTTTTCCTCAGTGTGGATTTTCTCAATTCGTATCAACTTCTTCTCGAAACAGTCGCGAATGAAGTGATGACGAATTTCAATGTGTTTCGTTTTAGCGTGATGAACAGGATTTTTAGTAATGTTTATCGCTGCCTCATTATCAACAAAGATAGGGGTGTTAAGAAATTGCAAACCGTAGTCTCGCATCTGTTGCTGGATCCACAAGATCTGAGAACAGCAACTGCTAGCATATACATACTCGGCTTCACATGTGGTTAAAGCCACAGAGGTCTGCTTTTTGCATTGCCAGGTAACCAATCGTGGTCCGAAAAACTGGCACCCCGCTGTTGTTGATTTAGCATTGACTTTGCAGCATCCGAAATCAGAATCGGAATACCCTTCGAGCGTGAAATCGCCTTCTCTTGGATACCACAACCCCAGTGATGGAGTTCCTTTCAGGTAGCGTAATATCCGTTTCACAATCACATATGCGAAGCTCTCGGGTTAGATTGAAATCTTGCTGCGAGGCAGGTTGGATACATAATATCGGGTCTTGAAGCTGTCAAGTACATCAGCGATCCGATCATGGAACGATATAACGTTTCATCTACCTTCTCTCCGGTGAGATCAGGGTTTATCCCATGGTTCGTCGCTAATGGGGTGGAAGCTGGAGTAGAACCTTACATCCCAAATTTCTCTAAGATATCATGAAGATACTTCGTTTGATGTATGAAAATTCCCTTAGGCAGTTGATCAACTTGAAGTCCCAAGAAGAATTTCATCTCACCCCTTCGATGACATTTCAAATTTCTGCTTCATAACTATTTCGAAATCTTTGCACAGATTTTCATTTGTTGACCCAAATATAATGTCATCCACGTATATCTGAACAATCAGAAGATGTTCGTCGACTTCTTTGGTGAAGAGAGTGGCATCCACTTTTCCACGGATGAAGCTGTTGGCAAGTAAGTGTTGAGACAAAGTCTCGTACCAAGCTCTTGGGGCCTGGTGTAAACCATACAGCGCTTTATCCAGTAAATAAACCTTGTCTTTGTGGATTGGATCGGTGAAGCCCGGTGGCTGTCCGACATATACCTCCTCTTTTACCTTCCCATAAAGAAACGCCGATTTAACATCTAGCTGATAAACTTTAATTTTTTTTTCCAGGATGCAAATGCTAGGAAGATTCTGATCGCTTCAAGTCTAGCAACCGGAGCATATACTTCAGTGAAATCTAAACCCTCCTGCTGACTAAAGCCTTGGACTATGAGTCGAGCTTTGTTTCGAATAATAACCCCACGATCGTCTCTCTTGCACTTGAACACCCACTTGGTGTTTATCTTCCTGTGACCATCAGGCAAGTCTACCAATTTCCACACTCCTAACTTCTCAAACTGACTCAGCTCCTCTTGCATCGTGTTGACCCAAGAATCTTCAGTTAGTGCTTCCTTATATGTGCGCGGTTCAATCTGCGAAATAAAACAACTAAGTGAAAACTCAGTTTGTAACGGAGAAACTGTAGAATAAAAACATGTAAGGCCTTGGTCAATTTGACGTCTTGTGCGAACGCCTAATTGTAATTCTCTAATAATCAGTTCTTCTGGAAGGTACGAAAGAGTTCTCGGCATCACTTCGCCTGGAACATCTACCTCGCCTTCCAAATTTGTTACATTCTGATTTGCACCTTGTTCACTGACTGGAATTATTTGACTTGAAATCTGGATCTGCTCCCCCTCAGAATCTAAATCACCACGATCGAAAATAGGTCTATCATCAGATTCTTGATTATCGTTGACTGCCATCTGATTGTCAAGATTTTGCTGAATATCATCATGTTCTCCAGCATTACTAGGACCGGCTTCATCGTCATTGGAAGCTTTTTGACGTGTAGAATACTCATCTGGGAATCTTTCTTGTGATTCTTCATACTCTCTCAGAATATCTAACTCGTCAAAGAAATTTGTTTCTTCTTCAATATCAAACGAATCCCACAGTGTATCGTAATTAAAACGCCATGAGTCGCCTGGGTTCTGCGGTGGCATTGTGTAACCTTGGCATTCAACATTGTGTGCTTCAATAATCCGCTTCAAGCTTGGAACAAAGACTCGTTTTAATGGACTCGCATAACCCACGAAAATTCCTTCAATGCTCTTTGCACCAAATTTACCAAAAGGCTCTAGAACAGTGCAGGGAGACCCAAACGGTTCTAAATACTTCAGGTTCAGTTTACGGTTATTGATTAGTTCGAAACATGTCTTGTTGAATTTCTTCACTGTAAGAACCCGGTTGAGTGTATAGCAAGCGGCTGATACTTCTTCTGCCCAAAAGTTGACAGGTAATTTCGAATCAACAAGCGTCGTCCTAGCCGTTTCAATTAGCGTCCTGTTCTTTCTTTCTGCTACCCCATTTTGCTGTGGAGTGTAAGGAGCACTAAATTCTTGTAGTGTACCTCTCTCATTACAATACTCTTCCATCTTGTTGTTCTTGAACTCAGTACCATTGTCACTCCTGATTCTTCTGATTTGAGTTTGGTACAAGTTTTCAATTTTTCTGAACAACGTCATCAAACTTTCAAACGTCTCATATTTTTTCTTCAGAAAAGATACCCATGAAAATCTCGAGTAATCATCTGTTACTACTAGACAGTAGGGATCTCCAGTTATGCTTTTGACGTTCACTGGACCAAAAAGATCCATATGAAGTCTCTCTAACGGTCTTGAGACTGAGTTAATTTTCTTTCCAGGGTGAGATTTCTTCTTTTGCTTGCCTTTGACACAGCTAATGCACTCCCCCTCAAGATGAAAACCTTTCACATGAACACCAATAACTAAGTCGTTATGAACCAGGTGATTCATTTTTCGCAAGTGAATGTGGCCCATCTTTCGATGCCACAATTGTGATTCTTTTTCCGTTGCTCTTGACATAAAACAGTGAGCCTGACCCGTGGTAGTAGTTGCTACACCCATGTCCAACACGTACAGATCATTCACTCTAGGTGCTCTCATGATGACCCACTCTTCGGGAACAACAAATCCTGGTTTCAAGATCAAACATTCTTTGTCTGTAAAGTGCGTTGTATACATACGATCACAAATCTGAGAGATGCTCAGAAGATTGTTTTCAAGCTCGGCGATGTAGTTTACTCTTTCAAACGTTACAATACCATTCGATAAAGTTCCTTCACCGACTATTCGACCACCTTGATTCCCTGCAAATGTGACAACCCAAGTTTCAAGGTCTTTACTCGATTTAACTGTGTAACTATTTGCGAGTGTATTAATATATTATGTGTTAATATTATGCTTTGTGTAAAAAAATATATATATATATATATGTTAGTGAAATTAAAATTAATAAATTGGAACCATAAGCTGAAAACACCCCACACTCTAGTGAAAACAAAATGTGATTTCGTTGGCCAGATGGGCTTTGGGCCCAGTAGTGGAGCAGTTGTAGAGCAGTTGAAGTGGGTTTGTTACAGGGGATTATATATTATTTTCCAATCTCTACGTTAAGTTTTATCGAAAAAAATCCTAACTCTTACCCTCAAGTCGACGGCACTTCCTCTTATTCAAGACACATATCTCTTGTTTGATCTCTGTGTTCGGTTAGTGATTTACACAGTTAATTATTTACAGATATTAATATATAGTTATGCTGTTTTGATGTGCTCTTGAAAGAATAACGTATGATCTGTCCGTTACTTAACTCTGTGCGAAACAATGATCTGATAACATGTATTACATACGTACTATGAATGATGATTGTATGAATAGATCTGAGGATGGTTAGGCCACTGATCATGACAGTTGATGCTTGAGGATTATGTTAATGGAGTGTTGTATGATCATGGGTTACTGTTTTGTATATATATATTGATTATTTGTTTAAATAATCTCGTAAAAATTGATCATGTATAAGTGATAATTACGGTTGTTGTTAACTGCTGTGATGATGATGATATCTCTGTCTCAACGAAAACACATAACCAACGAAATCACCTTCTGATTTCTTCATCTGGGTGATTTCGGCCATAGGTGTTTTCGGCCCAAATAGGGATTTCGGCCATAGGTGTTTTCGGCCCAAATAGTGATTTCGGCTCTAAGGTGTTTTCGTCATGTATTCACTGTTAAAATATTAACCATGTTAAGTCTGTAACTCTGTAAAGTATTAACTCAGTTAGTTCAGTTAACTCAACTAGTTGATTAACTTTGTTAGTTTATTATTACTCTTAAATGGTTAACTTCGTTAAAGTTGTAAACGATGTTAGTTTATTAACTCTGTTAGTTTATTGATACCTGATAGTTATAAACGCCGTTAGTCTATTAACTGAGTTAAATTTATTAACTCTGTTATGCTTTGTTAACTCTGTTAACTTGACAAATATGTTAAGTTGCTAACAGTATTAAACATGTCAAATATGTTAAGTATATTAACTGGGTTATGTCAACTATGTTAACTCTGTTATGTTAACTAGGTTATGTGTGTTAACTGTGATATGTTACTGATTAACTCTGTTATGCATGTGAACTATGCAAAGTTTATTAATCCAGTTAAGTGCGGTAACCTCGTTAAACCCATTAACACCGTTACCTTATGTTAGTGGATGATATTGTTAGATTAAACTGAGAAAGCCTTTATGTGAAACATTACGAACATGAACTGATTGAGTATACGTGCACTATAGGACTTGACTGATTTCCTGTGAGCACATACTTTAGCATACCGAGCAAATCAAGGTGAGTTCACACTCTTACCAAGGCATGGGATTCCCCGGTGGGTTGGGAATGAGATTGAATGATTACTTGTACTTACATCACTACTAGACTACTTACCACGGTCCTCGGATTGGGAAGGATGCTTGTGCCAAACTCTACGTAAAACCTACGTACTGTCCTCGGTTTGGGAAGGACACTAGTGTTAAAACATACGTAAATCCTAGGTACCATTGTCCTCGGACGGGGAAGGACACCAGCGCTAAGCCTACGTACTCGCTACGTACTGTCCTTGGTTGGGAAGGGCACTTATACTTATACTTACTACTATCCTCGGATTGGGAAGGATACTTATGGATACAACTAGTCTACTAATTTACAACATGGGAAGCCCCCACTAGATGAACATACAAATGGCCTAGTAATACACGGCATGGTTATAAACGAACTTACGATTGGTTAAACGAACTTATTACTGAACAACCAACTATGAACTCGCTCAACTTTGTTGTTGACTCTCTGTTACATGCCTTGCAGATCGTTAGGTATCTATGGAGCTTGCATGGGAGTGAAGAGGAGTCGTTGTGGGATATGGACAACTGTAACATTTAAATTTATGTTGGGTTTACTTATTTATGCTTCCGCTAAACACTTAACTATGTTATGGTTTTGAACACCTTTCGTATTGATGAATGACTTTTATTTATTACTTACAATGTTCAATATGATTGGTGGCTTGATCCTGGTCAGTCACGCCTCCAAGCGGTGATACACCGCGTGTGGATTTTGGGGGTGTGACAGATTGGTATCAGAGCCATTGGTTATAGTGAACTTGGTTTTAATAAGGGGAAAGAGTTTTTGTTAAAACCAGACTATAACCTGAACAGTGCTCAACGATCCACAACGACGCTTCGCTCCACGTGCAAGACTCGACACTATAGGTAATACTGTTCATGTTTACATTGCCTACTTACTAGATTACATAGAACTTTGCTCAGGGTATGCTTAGATAAACGTAACAACTACTATTTGAAACCTAGTATGCTCACACTTTTCTGTCATCCCACACTTACGTACGGATACGACGCACTTCGCACTTGTGTTCTCTTACTTATAAAGATCATGGGTGGCGCGTTAACCTAACTCAAGCCAGTTGGCGGCTTTGATCACTGAATAAGTTACTGCAGCACTCGCAGCTGCCCAGGCAGGAGGTATAGCCTGCCATCACAACTTACTCTAGGATCCTTAGATCCTACTTTCGTAAACCGACACTTGTACTTAATTTTGTTTACTTTTACGCACACGACAAGTCAGCACGCTCAGCCACCTGTTTGCACCTTCAAGACTTTCATGGACTGTCGTCCAAGCACATTCAGTGGCACGGAAGGAGCAGTTGGACTCCTCCATTGGTTTGAAAAGCTCGAATCGGTCTTCGAAATATGTGTTATGCCCTGAGGCTCGTAGGGTGAAGTACGCCACCGGTACTCTCGAAGGCACTGCGCTAACTTGGTGGAACGCGCAAGTTCAGATGCTGGGGATGGCGGCTGCTAATGCCACCCCATAGAATGATTGTAAGGAACTGATCAAACGTGAATACTGTAGTCGTTATGACATCCACAAGCTGGAAGTGGAGTTCTTTAACTTAAAGATGACGGGGTCAGAAATTGAAGCGTACACTAAACGATCGAACGAGTTGGCTACTCTGTGTCCTACTATGGTGGACCCTCCCATCAAACGTATCGAACTGTATCTCAAGGGTCTGGTGCCAGAGATTCAAAGTCACGTGACCTCAGCAAATCTAGGCACCATTCAACGAATCATCAAGTTGGCTCATCGTGTCATAGACCAGGCAGTGGAACAGAACAGGCTGCCTAAACGTTTCAGTGCTACTACTACTGCTACCACTATTTCCGCTACTCCCAGTGACAATAAGCGGAAATGGGATGGGGATTCCCGCAAGGGTTCAGCTACAGCTTAGACTCAGGCACAACAGTGGAAGACTGATAACTACCAGAGCCCTGGTCAGCAATTTTCTGGTAGTCAAAGAAAGGGTGGATATCGAGGAAATCACCCAAAGTGCAATATATGCAACAAGCACCATAGTGGTCAGTGCAACAAGGTTCATTGCCAGAGATGTCTCAAGATGGGTCATGAAGCCAAAGATTGCAGGAGCTCACAACCTTCACATCGGAATCGTCAACAGCAACAGCAAACACCACAGAACCAGCAACAGAAACAGGGTAACAAGGGATGCTTTCAGTGCGGAGCTGAAGGTCACTACAAGAGACACTGCCCTCAGTTAAATCAGAATCAGAACAATAACAACAATAATCAGGGCAATGGGAACAACAATGATGGAAACAATGGTGCGAGGGATCGAGCATTTGTGATCGGTCAGGGTGACGCAAGGAATGATCCTAACGTAGTGATGGGTAAGTTCCTTCTCGATGACTTTTATGTTACTGTTTTATTTGATTCGGGTGCCGACACCAGTTATGTGTCTCTAAAAGTTACTCAAATGCTTAAACGCGCACCAACACTTTTGAACACCAAACATGTTGTAGAGATAGCAACTGGTAAAAGCTTAGAAGCCACACACATAATTAAGGGTTGTAATCTCGTCTTGGCTGGTCAGACTTTCGCTATCAACCTCATTCCTATAGTCTTGGGTAGTTTCGGCATCGTCATTGGGATGGATTGGTTATCCCAACAGCAACCAGAAATCCTATGTAAGGAGAAGATTGTTCGTATTCCCCGTTCTGGCAAAGAACCTCTCGAAATTCAGGGCGACAAGAGTAGTGCTGTAATAGGCACCATCTCTTTCTTTAAGGCCCAGAAGTGTTTACGAAAGGGTCACACTGCTATCTTAGCACTTGTTACTGATGCATCAACAAAAGAGAAGAAGATTGAGGATATTCCAGTTGTACGCGACTTTCCTCAAGTGTTTCCTGAAGATTTACCTGGGCTACCGCCTCATCGCCAGGTCGAATTTTAGATCGAGTTAGCTTCTGGAGCAGCACCCATAGCTCGAGCACCCTATCGCTTAGCTCCAACCGAATTGGAAGAACTGTCTAAACAGTTGCAAGAACTCTTGGAAAAGGGTTTCATTCATCCTAGCTCTTCGCCCTGGGGAGCTCCAGTATTATTTGTGAAGAAGAAAGACGGTTCTTTCCGCAAGCATAGATTACCGCGAACTGAACAAGGTGACTGAGAAGAATCGCTATCCTCTTCCACGTATCGACGATTTGTTCGACCAGCTGCAAGGGTCGAGCTACTATTCAAAGATTGATTTGAGGTCAGGCTACCATCAACTGAGAGTCCGGGACGAGGACGTCTCCAAAACAGCATTCAGAGCACGCTACGGCCATTACGAGTTCCTGGTCATGCCATTCGGATTAACAAACGCACCTGCAGTCTTCATGGATCTTATGAAGAGAGTGTGTAAGTCCTACCTGGATAAGTTTGTGATTGTATTCATCGATGAAATTCTGATCTACTCTAAGAATCAGGAGGAACACGAGCAGCATTTACGACTTATTTTGGAACTTCTTCGAACAGAACAGCTGTACGCCAAGTTTTCGAAATGCGACTTCTGGCTTCGTGAGGTCAACTTTCTAGGCCACGTGATAAACAAGGAGGGGATTCATGTTGATTCATCCAAGATAGATTCGATCAAGAACTGGCCTGCACCTCGCACACCAACAGAAATTCGCCAATTCTTGGGTTTGGCAGGTTATTACAGAAGGTTCATCAAAGACTTCTCAAAGATTGCACAGCCGCTTACACTCCTGACACAGAAAGGTGTTACTTATCGTTGGGGTAATACACAGGAATTAGCATTTCAGCACTTAAAGGATAGACTTTGTAGTGCACCTATCCTCTCATTGCCTGAAGGCACAGATGATTTTGTAGTCTACTACGACGCATCCGTTCAGGGTCTTGGATGTGTGTTGATGCAACGGGATAAAGTCATTGCTTATGCTTCACGTCAACTTAAGATTCACGAGCAGAATTACACTACACACGATTTAGAGCTGGAGCTGTTGTTTTTGCACTCAAAATATGGAGACATTATCTGTACGGTACCAAGTGCACCATCTACACAGATCACAGGAGTCTCGAGCATATTTTTAAGCAGAAAGAGTTAAACATGCGTTAACATCGATGGGTCGAATTACTGAACGATTATGAATGTGCCATCAAGTATCATCCGGGCAAAGCTAATGTGGTGGCCGATGCCCTCAGTCGAAAGGATACTACACCTAGGCGTGTACGAGCGTTGCAACTCACTATTCAGTCTAGTCTTCCTTCTCAGATACGAGATGCTCAGGTAGAAGCATTGAAACCAGAAAATGTCAGGGCTGAAGCCCTACGCGGTTCCAGACAACGGATGGAACAAAAGGCAGACGATGCCTACTACGTAACAGGACGCATTTGGGTCCCACTTTATGGCAACTTACGCGGGCTTGTAATGGATGAAGCTCATAAGTCTCGTTACTCAGTACATCCTGGTTCGGATAAGATGTACCACGACTTGAAAACTACATATTGGTGGCCTAGCATGAAAGCTCATATAGCAACTTACGTTAGCAAGTGTTTGACTTGTGCGAGAGTCAAAGCGGAATATCAGAAACCATCGGGCCTACTCCAACAACCAGAGATACCACAATGGAAATGGGAGCAAATTTCCATGGATTTTGTTACCGGTTTACCTAGATCTCAACGTGGTAACGATACTATTTGGGTAATCGTGGACCGACTCACAAAGTCTGCACACTTTTTGGCTATCAAAGAAACAGACAAGTTCTCTACTTTAGCAGACGTTTACTTGAAGGAAGTGGTTTCGAGGCACGGGGTGCCCACCTCTATTATTTCTGATCGTGATGCACGTTTCACTTCAGAACTTTGGAAAGCGATGCACAAATCCTTCGGCTCACGATTAGACATGAGCACAGCTTATCACCCTCAGACGGATGGGCAGTCTGAACGTACCATCCAAACTCTTGAAGACATGCTTAGGGCATGTGTGATTGACTTTGGCAATGGTTGGAAAAAAACATCTGCCACTAGTGGAATTCTCGTATAATAACAGTTATCACGCCAGTATTCGGGCCGCTCCATTTGAGGCATTGTACGGGCGTAAATGCCGATCACCTCTTTGTTGGGCAGAGGTGGGGGATAGTCAGATCACAGGCCCAGAGTTTGTGATAGACACAACAGAAAGCATTGCTCAAATACGACAACGCATGGCGGCAGCTCGCGACCATCAGAAAGTCTACGCTGATAAGGGTAGGAAACCACTCGAGTTCTAAGTTGCGGATCGAGTGCTACTCAAAGTTTCACCCTGGAAGGGTGTGGTTCGTTTTGGCAAACGAGGCAAACTTAATCCACGATATGTTGGACCATTTGAAGTCATAGAGAAAATAGGCAAAGTGGCCTACAAATTAAACCTGCCCGCAGAACTCAGTGCAGTTCACAACGTTTTTCACGTGTCGAATCTGAAGAAGTGCCTGTCAGATGAGACCTTCATAGTTCCTTTGAAGGAGCTCACTATCGACGATCAGTTGCGATTAGTCGAGGAACCAGTTGAAATCATGGACCGGGATGTTAAGGTCCTCAAGCGCACTAGAATACCTCTTGTTCGAGTTCGTTGGAACTTCCGTCGTGGCCCAGAGTTCACCTGGGAACGAGAAGACCAAATGAAACTCAAATATCCCCAGTTGTTCAGAAACAGCACAACCACTACTGAGGCTGAAGCTACTACAGAATTTCGGGATGAAATTCCAAATCAACGGGGGGATGATGTGACACCCCAGGAAAACAAGTAAACTACACTAGCTTCCTCAGTAACTACGTGCTAAATTTCGGGACGAAATTTCTTTCAAGTTGGGGATAATGTGACATCCCAAGTTTCAAGGTCTTTACTTGATTTAACTGTGTAACTATTTGCGAGTGTATTAATATATTATGTGTTAATATTATGCTTTGTGTAAAAAATATATATATATATATGTTAGTGAAATTAACATTAATAAATTGGAACCATAAGCTGAAAACACCCCACACTCTAGTGAAAACAAAATGTGATTTCGTTGGCCAGATGGGCTTTGGGCCCAGTAGTGGAGCAGTTGTAGAGCAGTTGAAGTGGGTTTGTTACAGGGGATTATATATTATTTTCCAATCTCTATGTTAAGTTTTATCGACAAAAATCCTAACTCTTACCCTCAAGTCGATGGCACTTCCTCTTATTCAAGACACATCTCTCTTGTTTGATCTCTGTGTTCGGTTAGTGATTTACACAGTTAATTATTTACAGATATTAATATATAGTTATGCTGTTTTGATGTGCTCTTGAAAGAATAACGTATGATATGTCCGTTACTTAACTCTATGCGAAACAATGATCTGATAACATGTATTACATACGTACTATGAATGATGATTGTATGAATAGATCTGAGGATGGTTAGGCCACTGATCATGACAGTTGATGCTTGAGGATTATGTTAATGGAGTGTTGTATGATCATGGGTTACTGTTTTGTATATATATATTGATGATTTGTTTAAATAATCTCGTAAAAATTGATCATGTATAAGTGATAATTACGGTTGTTGTTAACTGCTGTGATGATGATGATATCTCCGTCTCAACGAAAACACATAACCAACGAAATCACCTTCTGATTTCATCATCTGGGTGATTTCAGCCATAGATGTTTTCGGCCCAAATAGGGATTTCGGCCATAGGTGTTTTCGGCCCAAATAGTGATTTCGGCTCTAAGGTGTTTTCGTCATGTATTCACTGTTAAAATATTAACCATGTTAAGTCTGTAACTCTGTAAAGTATTAACTCAGTTAGTTCAGTTAACTCAACTAGTTGATTAACTTTGTTAGTTTATTATTACTCTTAAATGGTTAACTCCGTTAAAGTTGTAAACGATGTTAGTTTATTAACTCTGTTAGTTTATTGATACCTGATAGTTATAAACTCCGTTAGTCTATTAACTGAGTTAAATTTATTAACTCTGTTATGCTTTGTTAACTCTGTTAACTTGACAAATATGTTAAGTTACTAACAGTATTAAACATGTCAAATATGTTAAGTATATTAACTGGGTTATGTCAACTATGTTAACTCTGTTATGTTAACTAGGTTATGTGTGTTAACTGTGATATGTTTCTGATTAACTCTGTTATGCATGTGAACTATGCAAAGTTTATTAATCCAGTTAAGTGCGGTAACCTCGTTAAACCCATTAACACCGTTACCTTATGTTAGTGGATGATATTGTTAGATTAAACTGAGAAAGCCTTTATGTGAAACATTACGAACATGAACTGATTGAGTATACGTGCACTATAGGACTTGACTGATTTCCTGTGAGCACATACTTTAGCATACCGAGCAAACCAAGGTGAGTTCACACTCTTACCAAGGCATGGGATTCCCCGGTGGGTTGGGAATAAGATTGAATGATTACTTGTACTTACATCACTACTAGACTACTTACCACGGTCCTCGGATTGGGAAAGATGCTTGTGCCAAACTCTATGTAAAACCTACGTACTGTCCTCGGTTTGGGAAGGACACTAGTGTTAAAACATACGTAAATCCTAGGTACCATTGTCCTCGGACGGGGAAGGACACCAGCGCTAAGCCTACGTACTCGCTACGTACTGTCCTTGGTTGGGAAGGGCACTTATACTTATACTTACTACTATCCTCGGATTGGGAAGGATACTTATGGATACAACTAGTCTAGTAATTTACAACATGGGAAGCCCCCACTAGATGAACATACAAATGGCCTAGTAATACACGGCATGGTTATAAACGAACTTACGATTGGTTAAACGAACTTATTACTGAACAACCAACTATGAACTCGCTCAACTTTGTTGTTGACTCTCTGTTACATGCCTTGCAGATCGTTAGGTATCTATGGAGCTTGCATGGGAGTGAAGAGGAGTCATTGTGGGATATGGACAACTGTAGCATTTAAATTTATGTTGGGTTTACTTATTTATGCTTCCGCTAAACACTTAACTATGTTATGGTTTTGAACACCTTTCGTATTGATGAATGACTTTTATTTATTACTTACAATGTTCAATATGATTGGTGGCTTGATCCTGGTCAGTCACGCCTCCAAGCGGTGATACTCCGCGTGTGGATTTTGGGGGTGTGACAGCAAATCCCACGTAACCTCCATTAAACCATCGAACATCATACAGTAGGGTCTTTTTCCCCGTCATGTGCCGAGAAGCTCCACTATCCATAATCCAACGTGAAACGGATCTTGGAAGCTCCTGCACATATCATAAATTCTTAGTTAGAAGTTGATGCCACCCAAGCCTCTTTTGACTCGGGTAACTTGACATTTAAATGAGTTTTTGCAATGTAAAGTGGCGGAAAATTCTTGTCATTCATCTTTAAGCTCTCCTCAGACCCAATCTCAACCTTTTTGTATAAAAAGAAATCATTTTGAGAAGGTTAACCAGATGATTGGTCTTTCTTTGGTACATTCTTCTTTTCAGAAGTAGTAGCCTCTTGTGGTTCAAGTTTCTCTTAGTAATCCAAAGGTACATACATCTTCTTAGTGGAAGATGATGATTTTGTAGTCTCAGAAACCTTTGGTTTTGGAGAACTTGACTTCTTATCAACTGATTTTGGCTTCCATGCTTGTTGAGGTGAAGCAACCCGTTTGTAAAATTTGTTAGTTTTAGTTACCACATTATTTACGGGTTCAGTTTTGATCTTGGTGTTATCCTTTTTCAAAATTTTCTTTTCAACAACCATTGGAGCTTTGCCTTTTGCATCAGCTTTCTTTTTCTGACTCTCAACAACTTCAGACTTAGGCTTTAAGTTGGTGCACTTTCGTCCAATATGTCTAACTTTGTTGCACTTAAAGCATGTACGAGTATCAACTACCCGACTTGTGCCTTCGGTCTGAGGCTGTGAGGCCTTTTCCTCAAAAAATTCTTCATTGGTTTTTGAAAATATTTCAGATTCTTGCTCGGAATGAGAACTCGAGCTTTTTACAAACACCTTTTTCTCAGCAAATTTCTTGTTTTGAAAGTTCCTTCGTTGATAATTCTTACCACCCTGATATCCACCCGACCATCTGTTTTGATAGTTGTTAGATAAACGCGTCGGTACAACAGGTTTTTTGTAGTAAGCTTTATCTTTTTCAAAGTTTAATTTCCGTTTGGAACGTTTCAAACCTTCGATCTCAGACACATCAATCTCAATCAATTTGAACACATTTTTCAATTTATCAACATTCACATTCTCCAAAGGAAAATCACGATCCGAATACAACTTATAATATCCCGACATCTTGTACATCACAAGATTAGGTTCTTCACTTAAGTTGTTTTTGGATTTTGATTTTGGAATATATTTATCCAAAAAGCATTTACCATCCTCAGTAGTGTCACTTTCAGACTTTAAAACATTTTCAACCATGCTTTTCACAACTTCAGATTAGACACTATCTTCATCAAAAGATGAAGTAGTAAATGTGACATCAATCGTGTCTGGAAGCTTAACTTCATTTTCTTCTTCATCATTAACCAACCCTGATTTTTTCTTTGAAAAATTGTTTAAAACTGGCGGTGGAACCTGATGAAACCCAACCCCGGTTCCATCAAAGTATACATCTTCGCATGCTTTGTTCTTTCCAATTGGTTTAGGAACTAAACAAAACTTGCGGAGTTGTAACTGTTCAATTTTAACTGAATGCGTTCATTTTCAATTTTAGCTTCTTGAAACTGAAGCTTCAACTTAGCAATTTCATCCAGTTGTTGATTGATTAACTCTTCTTTTACTCTAAGAACACCTGACAATTGAACGTTTTCTTTGTATGTCTTACCATTTCTCTCATCAGAATCTTTTACCGTTCGTTTTAGCTACTCAAAATTTTCTGAAAGTTGACGATTTTCATGAATTAACTTTTCGTTTTCTTTCCTAATTCTTTCTATGTCACTTTTATCATTTTCGATTTTCTCAGTTAATTCCTTTAATCGTACATTTGAAGCTTTTAACATTTTGTCACGGTTTAAGATCTGATCTTCAACATCTCTGACTCTTTTTGTCAGTTATGCGGTCTTTTCACCGTTGAGGTAAGCAAATGTACTACAAACCTTGCAGTCTTTCATGCAATTTTTGCAGTCACTCTTAGTTTTAGCTTTCTTACCTGACTCATTGGTTGCATCAATCTGACTGACCTTGCTTTTTGACTCAGTGCCAGAACCATAAACTACCTCTAGTTCTTTCGCAACAAACACTTTGTCAGTCATCTTCTTCAAATTTTCTGCAGTAAATTCTTGTGACGTGTCAATAATCCCGTCATCAATTTTCTTTGACTGTTTCTCTTTTTCCTTCTCTTTTTCTTTTTCTTCAGCTTCTCCTCCTCCCCACCACTCACTCTGTCTGGCTTCTTCTTCATCAGCAATTTGTTTGATGAAAGTTTCAACATCAACAGTATTTGGATCAACAGCAATGTTTCCATTGGGATCTAGGTAACATTCTCTATCAGTATCCCATCTTTTCGCCTGTTTAGCTTCTTTATATGTGCGATAGATTCTACTCATCCTGTTCTGAGCTATCATCTTTCTGTTGACGTATTTCACTTCTTCTGTTCTGGAGTCTTTGAAAGGAACAATCTTTGTCACAAACGCATAGCCCACTGCGTCTTCTTCTGGTAACACTTCACTCCATTCATATCCCTCATCGTCATGGATAACAGCAAGTGCTCTGGATTTTTCTTTGGAGTTATCTTCTATCTGCTTCATTCTAGGAGGTTCAGATTTGTTTTGATGATATATTGCTCTTTTGTAATAATCTTTACGGAACGGATTTGCCGTATCATCAGCATATGCATTTCGACATTCTCTTTTAAAATGACCTTTTTGTTTACATTTAAAGTATGTGACCTTTGACTTATCAAAACCTAGCTTGGTTGAAGGTCCACCAATAGAATGTCTACCGGTAATCTCCATGAATCTTTGTGCTCGTCTGACTGCACTAGCCATACACCACCTGATATCAATCAACTCCATCTCCTCTGGGTCGATCTGATCATAGTCCTCCTTGGTGAGGTTAGTGTTTCCAATCCTGCCTGCAACAAGGCTCTCATAAGACTCTAGTACAGATGCTAAGAACACCATTTGCTGCTTTGCGGATTCTTCACTGAAATTTTAAGCATTCTTAAGATCCACAGCAATGTTACATTGAAACAAATTCTTTGGAACTGATTGACTTGAAGTAGTTGAAGATGAACCACTATGAAAACCACTACTTGAACTTTATTGATTTGATGTGTTAGAACTTTCAGCTGAGAAAGCTGTCTTGGGGGACACAATCTTTGGGATCGTACTTCCTCGATAATACAGCTCAACATTCTGCTGATATGAGGAATGATTGACTTTGTTTGATTTCTTGATCTCCAATTCATAACTCTCCAATCTTTCGATTAACAGATCAACCGTCAGATCCTCCGACTTGATTGTGTTCTTGAGCATCAAGGCAAAGTATTGCCAGTCTTTATCATCCGGCAGCGAGTCAAACAATTTGTCAACCAATTCTTCTTGAGTGTACACGATTCCATGTCTTGCAAGTTCCAGCTTCAAATGCCCGAATCTTTCAATCATCTTAGAAACAGATTCGTTTTTCAAACATCCAAAAAAATCAAATTCTTTTCTTAACAACTTCTTTTTTGTTTTTAACTATCTCAGCACTACCCACACATTTCACTCTAAGTTTCTCCCATAGATCTTTTGCATTTGTGTACTCGATCAACGATATTATGTCGTCTCTCACAGACTGATGAAGCAATGCAATGCACTTTTGTTCAGCAACAAAACTTTCTACATTATCAGCGCCTTCTAAATTTTCATAATCTGATCTTCCGATATTGTAACCATTCTTCAAGCTTTTCCAGCTTGGATACGCAAACGCTTTTAGCCACTCTTCAAACCTTTTAGCCCATCTATTGTATTCTTCAATCGCCATCAGTTTGGGAGGTTTGTTGTACGTCCCATAAGCACTCGCCACACTCAAAGCATCAGAAAGAGTTTTCTTCGCACTCGGATTTGAAACGTTTTCGTTTGTGTTGTTTGATGTATCATCTCCGGTGTTTCCCGTGAAAGCAAACATGTCACTAAAAGGATTCATAAACTCATCCATCTTCACTTATCTTAAACAATCAACAAACACTTAGAAAATTTTTAGATTTTTAACAAAAACAGTTTCAAGTGAAATTAGTTCAAACGGAATCAGCTTTTCACACGGAATAAGCCTTTCAAGCAAAATAGCTATTCACACGAAATCACTTCACACGAAATTAGGGTTTTCACACGGAATAGTGTTTCCAAACAAAATCACCAAGCGAAATCTAATTTCGGGCGGAATTAGCTTGGTTTCAAGCGAAATCAAGCCAATTTGGTGCGGAATAGCTAATTTCGTGTGAAACTTTCAAACGAAATCTGATTTCATGTGAAATCAGCGGTAGTTTCAAACGGAATTAGTGATTTCGTGTGAAATCAAAGTACTTTAAAAAGATGTAGGATCGAATCGTGACCCAAACGAGTTGTTCAGAAGAGCTCTCGTCTATACGAAAGGCAGAAACAGACGTATAGACTCGAAACAACTTGATTCACACTTTAAACGTCTTGTATATTGATATTACACTGATTACATGCAGTAGACAGACCGACAGAACTTCGGTATACAAATCAGATTCTGTTTCAAATGAGAAAGACAACTAGTCTATTTATAGTATTCTAAGTTCGCTTGAAACCTTACATCATAATTCAAGCGAACTCACCTAATTAACTTTCAAGCGAACCTACATGACTTTCAAGCGAAATACAAACAAAATTACATTCTTGTTTCAAGCGAAATGCCTTATCTTTTGTATAGTGATGCAATGATGATGTCATCTTTATGATGTCATCATTGAATATGATGACATCATGCTTGAACAAATCCGCAACGAATCCAAGACTCGATATAAGACGAAGTCGACAGATGTATGCACCAACAGACTCCCCCTCAGATGTTGACGAGTCTTAAGTGTCGAGTCTTCTCAATCTTCAGCCTTTATCAGTCTTTAATCTCCTCCTCGGATGATGTAACTCTTTCTTGTATTCTTCAGGATCAGCAGCTGGCTATAGCAACTTCCGATTTTCTTTCTCTAACAGACTCCCCCTCAACTTGTACTGGGATCGTAGTCTGGCTTTCACAGGTTCAGGTATCGTAACCTGACTCACCCGCATATTCTCTACCCAAAACATAAGTTTCATAAAAGATAAGATATAACAAATTTAGAAACTTTGCTAATCACTTGAAGACACAATCGAATACATCATTTTCAATTATCGAACAAAAAGATTTATCATGTAAGTCACTGATGAACCACTTGAATGAATATTATTTTCATTTCAAACATCTTCAAACAAACTTTCCCAAACCTGTTCATCATGTTTAGCACTCGGAATTTTGAAAATCAGCTTTTCAACATCAGTTGTCTAAAATCTTTTTGAATTTTTCAAAATTTTATGCTAAAACACACCGAAAATCTTTTTGAATTTTGTTTATATAACAGACATGAAATGCAGTAAAGAAATATTTACATATAATATTTTGTGAGTTTGCATAAGAGGATCATATCAGTTTTTGAGACAAATCACCAACACCATTAAGCTTTAAACATTTTAAGTTCTAAACGATTCACTTAGATTGTCAGTATACTGATCCACTTAAATTCTCACACAAAGTTCAACTGTTTCGAGGTACGAGATTAGTGTTTTAGATACTTAAACTTACTCGCGTGTCCCACCTCAGAATATACTCCTGTATCCAGATCCCAATATTCAGTCTTACAGGTGAGTATACCTAGATGATATCTGTAAGGGGTTAAATTGCGAAGGCCGTGAGAGCTCAGGTCAGAACTTCCGTTCAGCAGAGAGATGACGGCTTTGACTTTTGGTGGGTCCCCTTTAGAGGATCTTTTTTACAACAGCATTGATTATCAATTTTATTGTTTAATCATTTTATGCTGAGGGCGGCGCTATATTTCAAGCAAGCAGTAAAGTATTCTCCGGGGACTAGGCCATTGCTTCCGCAAAATCAGAAGTCCCGGGATAATATCCCAGATATCACTAAGCATAAAGACCTAGTATCTCAGAAAGAGGGGTCCTTCAAACAAGATTTTGGGGGTTACCCATATATCCTAGAGATGTTACCCACGATATAAGCAAGTTTGAATTTAGGTTTATATCTCGTCACAATCTACTAAATGTGCAAAAGCCTACTGGCATATCATCAGTGAGACCGTTTATCACTATTTAACTTTCCAATTCTTTAGCATGCCGTGATCGTCCACTGATGTTCTATCATTTCCTTTTTTTACAACAAAACTCATTTTTGATTATATCATGTTTTTTACTTTTTCAAATTTTCAAATGTTTTTGGATTTTCTGAAATTCTTACTCCCCCTAAAATGCAAACACATTTTAGGAAATTTGAAAACAAACTGTACAATAACGTGACAACCGATATCAAATCACTTCAAATCGTCATCCACTTGGCATAAACAATCAGAACTCCCCCTCACAACAAACTATTTTCCCATTGTAATTTCAAAACACTTAAGTTTGTTTTAATCAAATAGTTTTTCCGGAAAATTAGTTTTGTTGATTTTATCTCTTGTAAGATAGGGGTTCATCACATTGTTTCTTAATCATATGTAGTAAAAACAAGTACAATTTAATGTCCTTGATTTACCACTTGTAAGTGAAAACCTTCTTCAACCACTTGTAGGTTCACTCACCAACCATAACCACTTGTAAATCAACATATAACAATTTAAAGATATCACCTGTAGATTTACCAATCAAACCTTTCAAGAATGATGCCGATTCCTGCTCCACTCTTACCAACCTGGGAGCTCCGGCAAGTCAGATTTTCAGTTAGGAAATACTTTCCCCCAAGGCTGACCATCCTTGGGAGATTCTAGTACACACCTATCCCACCAACATTTTGATTTGTAAAATTCTTTTGTACCCTTAACTTTTTCCATCAACCATTTTCCCGAAAATATGTTTAACTTTCCCTTTTTCAGCATCAAATTCTCCTTTACCAGTGAAGAATTGATCTGAAATCTCAACCCTACCTTTTGATTTCAAATTCTCTTTTGTCAATGGCGGAAAATTTTCCTCGTTCTTTTCAGGAACGGAATTATCAACCTTTTTCTCAACACATGACTCCTCTGATTTTATGGAATCAGATTCATTGTCAGAACTGTTATCTGAACCTTTAACAACCCATCTTTGTTTGTTTAAATCAACTTTTCTTTTGTAAAAACGTTTCAAACTTTCACCAGTTTCAAAAGTTGAATTTTCAAACATTTTAGATTTCTCAATTGGTTGTTTCTTGTTATCAACACATTTCTTGTTTGTTTCAAAGTTAGAAGAAACTCCCTGCTTTGTGTTGTTGGACTTTGGACAGTTCCAAGCTATATGTCTAACTTCTTGGCATTTGAAACAAGTTCTTCTATCAACTCTCGAAGCAAATTTCTTTACATTCTTCTTTACTTCAGCAGGAAACTCATGATTAGATTGTTTCCAGAATGGTTTCTTCTGTTCTTCATCACAACTTCCTCATGCAACAAATGTTGATTTTGGTTTATAATTTTTCTCATTTTTATCGTTTTCCGAAGAACTAAAACCAAGACCTTTCTTTTTGAAATTACTGTTATGGTTTGGTTTCTTTTGAAAACCATAACCAGAACCATAACCCTTTTTCTTGTTCAGTCTCTGTTGGACTCTTGAAGTGTACTTTTTAGGTTTTTCAGCAAGATTTAAATCTTTTATTTCAGAAATGTTAATTTCTGTTAATTTGAAAACCTTGTTAATCAATTCTGGTTTAACACCTCTTAATGGAAATTCTTCATCAGAAAATAATTTGTCCAAATCATGCAAAGTATATGCTACTTTGAATGTTTCATCATTCAAATTATTCTTTGATAGAAGAAATTCTTTGTTGTAAACCCGTTTGACTAGTGAACTCGGACTCTTTTCTGACGAACTCGAACTCTCAGATTTAGACTCCGACTTTGAGTCTTCATCCGTATCCAACACCTGATCGACAACTTTCTTTATTAACTCAGACTCATGATCAGTGTCAGACGCTGTGAATGTAACATCAATGTTATCTGGTAACTCATCAATGGTTTCAGACTTCAACTTGATGTTAAGAACCTTATTACACGTTCCTCATTTGGTTTTCTGGGAGAATAACTTTCATGAATCGGGGGCGGACATCTGTTATACTTGACACTTGGTTTCTTACCAGTATCAGTATCTTCAGTCTTTTTCTCCTTGAATGCCTCAAGGCCTGCAACAGTAGGATAAACATGATCAATCAAATAATCACATGTTGTATAACTCAACAGTAATCGTTTAATCCTTTCATTCTCAATTTTCTCAAGTTCCAACTCCTGCTTCAGCTTAGCACAATCTTCAATATACTCATTGATGACGCTTTGCTTTGTCATTAGTGTTGCACTCAATTTTTCCATTGCCTTTTCAATTTCTGTATTTGTCTTTTTCAGACGATCAACTATGTTGTTGAGTACATCATATGACTCCTTTACATACTTCACATCGGACAACAAATCTTCTTTAATCTTCTCCAGATCAGCAATCTTCTTATCTTTTTCATCACAAACTTTGCAAGATTCCTCACATTTCAAACACTGTTTAATGACCTCAACTATCTTTTCAACTTTAACAACTTTCTCAACTTCAACAAACTTTTCTACCTCGACAATTTTCTCAACTTCGACCAGTTTTTCAACTTCGACTACTTTTTCAACCTCAACAATGTGACACATGTGCCTCCACGGCCATCTAACAAATACTGTATCAATGAAATATTGTATTTCATACTTGGGAGTTGTATAAATATGTGTATTGTTTGCACATATCAATTCTAGTTCGATTTCGGGCTCTAAATTGCTTTCTGGAAGGTTATACGCGCACCTATGCGTAAATATAACCAGTTTAATGCAAAAAACACTCCGTAATAGTGACATAGGGGTAACATACCTTAAATAACCTTTACATAACTTAGAAATAAGTTTTGGAGGCTTTGGTATGGCAAAATCAAGTTAATTCGCTTACAGGGACTAAATTTGACAAACTGGTGAAAGTATGCCAATTTGAACTGTAACAGACACTCCTGAACATGACCATAAGTTAAACATACCATAAATTTCCTTTACGTTGCTTAGAAATAGGCTTTGAAGGGTTCGGTGTGCAAAAATAAACTTTTGGGTCATTTAGGGACGAAAAGCGTCAAAAAGTGCATAAGTTTGCATCTTCGCGCATAACTTACATTCTGAATACATACGGACATCCAAAAATTTATGTAAGCACTAAAATATTTTATTTTAATGTTTGGCATAAGAAAAATCCATTCGTCGTGTAATTTGAATCATTTTTGCGTCTGTTACGACTTCCGTCGTAATTAACCGAACAACGCAATCGTACGGCCAAACGAAACAAACATCCAAGATATTTTTTAGCACATTTTAAGTTCCCTATACTTTAACTTCATTTTAGAGCTTTGAAATGGGGTTAACGAGGCTTAAACATGTCGAAAATGCATCGAAAACCAAGTTTGGACTACAGGGACCAAAACTGTCATTTCAGCAAAGTTGATGGCTTACGGACCGTAAGCCCTCACCCATACGGTCCGTAAGGACCTCCCAGCTGATTAGAACCTTCCTTCCAGCCTGTTTCCAGCTGTCGCACACTCAAAACCCAATTGCACATGCCTCTTCCTGATAATGAGGGGCCATTTTAGTGTTCCATGGAAATTTCAACAAGTGTAGGGGTGAGATTTAAGCACGATTTTCGATAAACGATCCTAACGGTCCTAGTAATCCTATAAATACCCCCACCCTTCACTTGTAAAACCCACTTGAAATCTGAGTTTTTCTCTAAGTGGTTGTGTTTATACACTTCCTACCTGAGTTTACTTGGAAATCAAACTTGCGGGGACCCGTTGTAAGTGTTCTTTCGTTCTTTTCCATTCGTTTTAGCGTTTAAGTCAAACTGCGTTTGACTTTCTGCATTGACCAGTTTATGGTCAACGTGAATTTCGTTTAAACTTCATAACGTGAGCGTAATCAAGATGGTTATAGTCCCTTGTGACTATACCTACTGATTACCACGTTATCTAGGCTCAGTGACGAGTCATAGTTTCGGCCAAAATAAGTATTCTTGCGTATTTTGTAACCAAACTACTTGTGGGTATTAAAACTGTTTGTTTTGATACCAAACCTGTTTTCAAACCCTGTTAAACATGTTCTAACATGTTTAGCTCGTCACTTTTAGTTTAGTGCTTATATAGGGTCGTAAGGTAAGCGATCTAAACAATCGCTTATACTTTCGAACCCGACCCGTTTGGTCGATCATTAGGATCAGACCAAACACATTAGGTGACCATAGTATATAGGGAATAACCTTCCGAGGTTATACCTTATGGTCGCTTCGTTAAGTAGTTGTATGATAGGTAGTTTATATGCCTTGGGTAAATTGCCAAAATGCCCTTTTTACGCCAAAATTCATTTTAAGCATATGTAACATAACTTTTAACATCTAAACTGATTTAGAAACAATATTAGACATGTTAAGGCATATTTTACTTATCATAGGACTAGTTAGCCGTTCCGAACGTGTTTTACGCGAACGACGCGTTAAAGTAGCATAAGCTACCTAAACGGGTCGTAATGGGTCGTAAGCACTTAGGTTAGGTTTCATTTTAGTATGTGGGCTTTGTTAAACCATATTACATGAGTTCCCATACTCATTTGGTTTACGAGCCCTCATTATATCCGATCCTCCGATTTAGGTCCAGTTTATTAATGTAGTTACTTATATTAGGTACCGTTTGATTCCGTGATCTTCTAGCATTTGCTTGGTGGTTATCCTAGGACTATTGAGCAATCTCAATTGAGTACATAAACCCCTCTTTTACTGTTTTCCAAACATTTTGGGGTGAAACACATGTGCCTACTTGTTACTTTCGTGCCTTTCATGTTTTCATATCATATGCTTGTTATGTTCAATAGTACACTTATAGTACATGATTTCATTGTGTTTTTGCTATGTATGTCCTTTGTTGCATACTTAGTACATCGTTTTTCATTACATTTTATGCTATGTATGCCCATTGTGTGCATACTTAGTACATCGTTTTACATTACATTTTATGCTATGTATGTCCATTGTGTGCATGCTTAAGTGACAACCACAACAAGAACACAAATTTCAAAACCACCTTGAAAACCAATCATCTATTCTAGGATGATTGATTACTAGGTTTTGAACCCTCTAAGTTTTCAAAATCTCGTCAAAGTTTGGGTCTTATAATGTGAACACGTGCAAACTGGAAGAGTGAATGCATGTACCCTAAGTTTTCTGTCAAAGGCTAGAGTGTTCGTACAAATCCGCAGTATCGGACCAGTCACTCTTACATGGGAACTCTTGGGGTGAGTGTTTACTTATAGGCAAGCATGTCTTCAGTGATACATTAATATGATCCGCTTACTTTGATTTGTCACCGGCTCATTTGTTTGCCTTAGGTAACAAACAAATGATCGCAAATTCTTATGCATTGCCATTCTGTTTTGTTTTATTTTCCGATAACATTTCATTGTTTCCTCCTATATCCTTCATTTCCTCCAGAATGTCTCTTCATCGCAACGATGCGCAGATATTCGAGCAGACTGCCAAATTTGCCCAGCGAATAGGCGAAGTAATCTTGAAGACTGTTGAATTAGGCATTGCCATGTCTCGTCTCAACAATGAAGCCACTCAAGAGCCACCAAAGGAAGCAGAAGTCAAGCCAGCACCACCAGCCAAGAAACCAATCGAGGAATCAAAGACCATGGATGAACAGACTGGATCCCCTAAGAAGTCAAAGAAGCGAAAGGCTTCTCAGAACTTCGCCGTGGTCGCTCACAATGGTCAAGCCGTCCCCAACCAACCAGCTCAACCCCCTGCTAGGAAGCCATACAATGGAACCGCACCCTTGTTCAACCAATGTAACCTTCATCATCATGCTAGTGTGAAGTGCCGCAAATGCCAGATTTGTGGACTTATAGGTCATACAGCAAGGGTTTGCTCAACTGCAGCTGTACCAAATCAAGCAGGACCCATCCGGTGGCAACACCACCTGCTAAGAAGCAATACAAGGGAACAGCACCAATATGCGACAAATGTAATGGGCATCACCAAGCTCACTTACAGTGTCGTCTGTGTGTATCATGTGGGCGAGTTGGTCACCTGGCAAGTGCTTGTCGATGTAACCCGAACCAAGGTGGTCCAAATCAACCACAAGTCAATCCTGCTCAAGCTCGCTTCCCGCCTGGATCGTGCTACAACTGTGGCAAGATGGGTCATTTCGTGAATAAATGCCTGAAGCTTGCTAAGGCAAATCCAACCCACGGACGAGCAGTCGGCTGATTAGAAGATGTTGTTGTCTTATGCTTTTGTTTTTTCTATTTTCCTGTAATGTGAAACAATCTGTTTTGTTTATAAATAAATTGTTGTTCACAATTCTGATATACAAGTGTAGTTACATGAGTGTATGGCATTTCCCTATGATACCTACGACGAGGAACTACATTCTTACAAACTACTCTTGCGAATTTCCCATTCTTGTGTTTGCTCATGATTCCCTTGGAAAATTCTAAGTTCTCGTTTCACTCTAAGAAACAAAGTACAGAAAATAAAGTGACATTATGAGTGATCGTGCTTTTGCACATATGTGCCTTTGAAATCCTTGGTTAGATAACTAAGGATATTTTCAAATCTCATACCCATTACGTTCTGATTTTTTTTCAACATGCATAACATAAGTTTTCAAAACAACCTTCATGATTTCAAAATGTTATTAATACCGTATAATTACTTATATCAAGTGCGTAACTTAAAAGCATCATTCATGTTTTCCAAAAACCTTATACATACTTTCAAAATTCAACTCATGATTTTAAAACATTTTATAAATATACCTACCTAGTACACCTACTTTATGATTTCAAAAGTATTATACATAAGGTTTCAGAAACATTGAACACAGTTTTTTAAGAACCCCACGCATAGTTTTCAAAAATATTTTTCCTCATACATTGACTTAACTTTCAAATTCCGCTTCATATGTCGCCTTGGCATATCGAGCATCTCAACCTCATAAGCATTTTACTTCATGTTTTGACTTAAACACGTCCAGTGCAAGGTTTCAAAACATCTTCAACTTCTAAAATCCTTATGGGATCTTTTTATCTCCACAATTTGACCTTTGTGGATGATTATCATACAAATCAGAATCCTTAGTTGGATTCCTTGTGTACCTTAATTCGAACATCTCGGTTCCTTACAATCGAAATCAAATTTTCTCTTTAAAAATCTTTCTATCTTTATAGTTAGATTCTTGATAATGTTTAAAGTACCAAATAAAATCCACGGAACGGATTCCTAGTGTGCTTTAAATGCATGTGCACAATTAACAAAATGATAACAAATTAAAGATCAAGATAAACAATTTTGTGGTTATGTGTTTTTGTGTTATGTATTTCCTTTTGTGGTTTTATTTTCGTTATCCAAATCCTCATAGAACCTTCCATATCTTCATATGAAGGATTCATAGTAGGATATCCAAAGGTACTACCTTAAATCCTTAATGGGCTTCTATGTAATAGTTAAGACCCTTGGATTATATAGTACCATTCCATGATTCATAAGAGACCCTTTTAGGGGTCTAGTCAAAACGATTGATTAAAAAATCTGGTTAAGAATGACATGTGATGATATAAGCTGAAAAGGCTCCTTGGTTGTCTATTAAAATCATTTATTGATCTAATAAAAGGGACCCTATGGTGGTCTAGTCACAATCATCACAGGCTCGTTCATTTGTTTTCTTCCCCTACACATTTTTAAGATACACTACGTGACTATGCAAGGAACTACGTTATTATGGATGCATACATAATTATGAAGTTCAGTGCACGGAAACCGCAGTAAGATTTATTATGGGTAAAAAAAACCGATAGTGGCAACAATAACGAAATGTGAACAATGTACAGGAGGTACGGTGAACGCACCAATAACGCTTAATAGACTTGTATATAAGTGTCCCTCCTACATGGTAAGCATGATGTTATTTAAAGTTACTAGAGGTACAAGAACTCTAACCAGTGTTGTTCGATCTTTTCAACTTCATGTTTTAAACTCTCACAAGTTTCCTCTAAATAAAATTTCGGGACGAAATTTCCTAAAGTAGGGGAGACTGTGACACCTGTGCCTCCACGGCCATCAAAAAAATACTGTATCAATGAAATACTGTATTTCATACTTGGGAGTTGTATAAATATGTGTATTGTTTGCACATATCAATTCTAGTTCGATTTCGGGCTCTAAATCGCTTTCTGGAAGGTTATACGCGCACCGATGCGTAAATATAACCAGTTTAATGCAACAAACACTCCGGAACAGTGAAATAGGGGTAACATACCTTAAATAACCTTTACATAACTTAGAAATAAGTTTTGGAGGCTTTGGTATGGCAAAATCAAGTTAATTCGCTTACAGGGACTAAATTTGACAAACTGTGAAAGTATGCCAATTTGAACTGTAACAGACACTCCTGAGCATGACCATAAGTTAAACATACCATAAATATCCTTTACATAGCTTAGAAATAGGCTTTGAAGGGTTCGGTGTGCTAAAATAAACTTTTGGGTCATTTAGGGACTAAAAGCGTCAAAAAGTGCATAAGTTTGCATCTTCGCGCATAACTTACATTCTGAATACATCCGGACATCCAAAAATTTATGTAAGCACTAAAATATTTTATTTTAATGTTTGGCATAAGAAAAATCCATTCGTCGTGTAATTTGGATCATTTTTGCGTCCGTTACGACTTCTGTCGTAATTAACCGAACAACGCAATCGTACGGCCAAACGAACCGACATCCAAGATATTTTGGAGCACATTTTAAGTTCCCTATACTTTAACTTCATTTTAGAGCTTTGAAATGGGGTTAACGGGGCTTAAACGTGTCGAAAATGCATCGAAAACCAAGTTTGGAGTTGTAGGGACCAAAACTGTCATTTCAGCAAAGTTGATGGCTTACGGACCGTAAGCCCTCACCCTTATGGTCCGTAAGGACCTCCCAGCTGATTATAACCTTCCTTCCATCCTGTTTCCAGCTGTCGCACACTCAAAACCCAATTGCACTTGCCTCTTCCTGATAATGAGGGGCCATTTTGGTGTTCCATGGAAATTTCAACAAGTGTAGGGGTGAGATTTAAGCACGATTTTCGATAAACGATCCTAACGGTCCTAGTAATCCTATAAATACCCCCACCCTTCACTTGTAAAACCCACTTGAAATCTGAGTTTTTCTCTAAGTGGTTGTGTTTATACACTTCCTACCTGAGATTACTTGGAAATCAAACTTGCGGGGACCCGTTGTAAGTGTTCTTTCGTTCTTTTCCATTCGTTTTAGCGTTTAAGTCAAACTGCGTTTGACTTTCTGCATTGACCAGTTTATGGTCAATGTGAAGTTCATTTGAACTTCATAACGTGAGCGTAATCAAGATGGTTATAGTCCCTTGTGACTATACCTACTGATTACCACGATATCTAGGCTCAGTGACGAGTCGTAGTTTCGGCCAAAATACGTATTCTTGCGTATTTTGAAACCAAACTACTTATGGGTATTAAAACCGTTTGTTTTGATACCAAACCTATTTTCAAACCTTGTTAAACATGTTCTAACATGTTTAGCTCGTCACTTTTAGTTTAGTGCTTATATAGGGTCGTAAGGCAAGCGATCTAAACAATCGCTTATACTTTCGAACCCGGACCGTTTGGTCGATCATTAGGATCCGACCAAACACATTAGGTAACCATAGTATATAGGGAATAACCTTCCTAGGTTATACCTTATGGTCGCTTCGTTAAGTAGTTGTATGATAGGTAGTTTATATGCCTTAGGTAAATTGCCAAAATGCCCTTTTTACGCCAAAATTCATTTTAAGCATATGTAACACAACTTTAACATCTAAACTGATTTGGAAACAATATTAGACATGTTAAGGCATATTTTACTTGTCATAGGACTAGTTAGGCGTTCCGAACGTGTTTTACGCGAACGACGCGTTAAAGTAGCATAAGCTACCTAAACGGGTCGTAATGGGTCGTAAGCACTTAGGTTAGGTTTCATTTTAGTATGTGGGCTTTGTTAAACCATATTACATGAGTTCCCATACTCATTTGGTTTACGAGCCCTCATTCTATCCGATCCTCCGATTTAGGTCCGGTTTATTAATGTAGTTACCTATATTAGGTACCGTTTGATTCCGTGATCTTCTAGCATTTTCTTGGTGGTTATCCTAGGACTATTGAGAAATCTCAAGTGAGTACATAGACCCCTCTTTTACTGTTTTTCAAACATTTTGGGGTGAAACACATGTGCCTACTTGTTACTTTCGTGCCTTTCATGTTTTCATATCATATGCTTGTTATGTTCAATAGTACACTTATAGTACATGATTTCATTGTGTTTTTGCTATGTATGTCCTTTGTTGCATACTTAGTACATCGTTTTACATTACATTTTATGCTATGTATGTCCATTGTGTGCATACTTAGTACATCGTTTTACATTACATTTTATGCTATGTATGTCCATTATGTGCATACTTAGTACATTGGTTATTCATCAAATGCTTACATTTTGGTATGACATTTGGTTTGTTTAAATGGGACAATATACATTCATTAACACCGATCATGCCACTCGGTAGTAGGTAGTGGTACCATAGAACTTGACAACTCCCATTCCTAAACTCTAGGTTTGTTTGGGTGGAAGGAATGACCGAATCCGAATACATTTCTAGGTGGACCTTAGACTTTGTGCTAGGGTTTATTCTACAGTCACAAGGCTTGGATGTATGCATTTTTACAATACCGCATAAATGTTTATATTCAGTATTAGCATGCATTTTCCACAAGACATAACATTGATTTAAACCATGTTTTACTACAATACCTTGTTTTGTGCATTTTACATATGGTTTAGTTCATATATTTCACTTACCATACATGATATTTTGGATACACATTACATGATTTGCATTATACATAAACATTTTTACATTGACATACACAATTCATGATTTACATTAGACATAGACATTAGACATGGTTTTCACACAAACATTTTGACATTTGATTATACATAAACATTTTACTTTGGTGGTTTGGTTTGAGTAAGTGATTTAAGTAACGAGGCGTGTGAAATATGATACAAGCATGGTGGATACGCCGCTGGTACTTCCTATATATAAGTGCTTGTATGGTATTACATATCGTAGCATTATTTAAACCATTTCAATTTAGACATATAACATTTTATACAAATAACATACTTTTCACAACACATTGTTTTACAAACAACTTATCTGATACAAACTCATTTTACTTGGTTATTCATTTAACCATGTATTATTCTTTTATACATATATATCATTTGGTTTATTTATCACTTTTCAAATGATTTACAAGACAAAGCAAATTACAAGGTTCATGACTAAACATTTTCTTAAACATAAGTCATGAATTCTATTTTCCCAAAACCTATGTATCTCACAGGAATTTTATGCTGACGTACCTATTTTCACATGTGTTTCAAGACATGATGCATAGGATTTATCAAGATACACTTAGGCGGACTTGGGCCTTAGCGACAATAAAAGATGCAAGACTAGTTATTTATGTTATGTTTCTTTGATTGTCAAGACATTGTAACACTTTTAATCAATAAAGAATATTCAAATTTCCATGTGTTATGAAACAATGATTATGTTACAACACTCCTCGACGTTTCCGCCACGTTTTGTTGTTTTACGTGGTCGGGGTGTGACAAACAATCTTCTCCACCACTTTCTCAGTTGCTGGTTCAACATTAGCTTCTCCAGCTTCTGTCTTTGTCTTTTCATCAGATAGCCTTCTTGCTGCTTCCAGCTCTTTCTTCAATCTGGCAATCTTCTTCTGATTCAGCATCTCCATTTTATCTGCAAAAAACAAATTAAAACTAGTAGGATCAATGCCTTTTCTAGCTTTGTTGAGATGTTCTTCCTCATCATCGGTATCCACATCACTTCCAAGATCTGGAAAAATCGGGATTCTTTTCTGATTAGTCTCATCTTCACCCTGAATTCTAGCAACAAAACCTGAACCAGATGGAATGTATTTATCCCAGCTAAATCCTTCAGCAACAAATTCATCATCTTGATCAATGATACCGAAATAAGCTTTTCTATTTGCATCTTCGGTCATTTTCCTTTTGTCATCCACAATTGGTCGAGCATGTGCAGTTTGTGGTTCCTTTTGTTGAGTAATCTGATGAAAGATTGATTTCTGATAATAACTGTTCTTTTCTTGATTCCCTGTTACTTCTTGATTTTTACACTCCCGTTTGAAGTGTCCCTTTCCTTTGCAACGGAAACAAGTAACTTTTGACTTATCAAATCCTAACGGAGAAGTAGCCATTCCTCAAAACTTATCTCTACCAGTGATTTGTTGAAACTTTTCTGCCCTCCTCCAAGCACTAGCTAAACACCATTTAATATCCATCAGCTCAAGTTCCTCTGCATCTATTTGGTCATAATCCTCTTTGGTAAGCATTGGATTTCCAATTCTGCCACCAATCAAGCTTTCATACGATTCTAACATAGCAACGAGTGATGCCATGTGTTGCTTGGCTATTTCTGGAGACAAATTCTGACCATTCTGAATGTTCAAAGTAACATTGCATTGAAGATTTGTAGAACTTTGTTGTTGAGGACTTGATGTTGTGCTGTTTGAATCAAAACTTGAAAATGATGAAGAATATCCACCACTCTGAGTTGTAGCGCTAACATTCGGACTAGACGATCCATCAGCACTAAAAGCAGTACTAATCTTTGGACTTGGAGTGGTTTCAAATTTGTTTCCTCGGTAATACAGACTGACATCTTGTTTAGCATTTGGATTTGTCATGATAGCCGTTTTCTGAATATCCAATTCATACTCTTCAATCTTTTGAATAAACTGTGCCAAGTTCATATTCTCAGACTTTCTTGTGTGTTTTAAAATCAGCAAGTATGTTCCCCATTTCTGCTGTGGTAACACCTCAGCAAGTTTATCAACCCACTCCTCATCATCTTTCTTTATTTCCAATCTTCCCATTTCCAAAACAAGATGACAATATCTGTCAATGGTCGTTTTTGTTGATTCACCTTCTAAGGCTGTAAACGTATCAAATGATTTCTTTAACAAAGCTTTCTTGTTTTTGATCATATCTGCGCTTCCTTTGAATTTCTGAATCAAAGCTTCCCAAATTTTCTTAGCTGTACCATTATGTTGGAGTAAAACAAAGATATCTTCTTTAATCGCTTGTTGAAGAATACTGGTCTTCATTTTCTCACTAGTAAATTTCAATTTGTCACTCTCTGAATAATCACAAATAGCTTTTTCAATCCCACATTCATTCTTTGGTTTCTCATAATCTTTCAACAATGAACACCATGCGTCAAATTTATAGGCTTGCACCCAGTTCTCAAATCGATTTTGCCATCCTTTGAAATCTTCAATGTACATCAGTTTTGGTGGTTTCTGGTGAGTTCCCGTCTCATTCTCACTGTACAATGTTTCAGCAGCTGTAACAGGAGCAACTGGTGTGGCAAAAGCATTGTAAAATTCCTCTTCCATGTTTAAGCAAATTGTTTCACAAATACAAACTTTCTTGTTTTAAGAATACTGGTCTCAAATGAGTTGGATCTCCTCGTAAAACACATGCAAACAATCAAACAAACGATCAGTTTAAACGAACTGAATACGTAAAAGTGTGTATTGATGAAATCAATCTAAGACTCGTGTCAAATATTTGTGGACTCGTTTCAATGTTGATGAAGTGAGATCGCTAAATGAATGGGCTTGAAAAAGAACTGATGTGATACACTTTTTGGATGGGCTTAGAATGATTTAGACCAAGAATCTTGTAACAATGAATGTGGTTGACAACTCTCAAGTATTAAGAGACTATGATTGGGCTGTCAATGATAGTGAAACTTGGGCCGATAACAAACAAATGATGAATTAATTGATGATTGGACCAACAGAACCTACTAAAGCCGACAAACTTTCAAAACTCTTTGATTGGGCCACAAATATTCAGCACATGGATCTTTAGGTCAGTACATGAATTTGATTTGGGTCGCCTAGAACAGTACCGAAGTCATATGAATTCTCATGAATTGTTTGAATATCTAAAATGCAATTCGACCACAATCACCTCAAATCTGATTGGACCTTGAAATGTGACTGACAATAATGCATGAGCTGCTTTGATTTACTTTGAAACAAATTCACATGGGCCGAATACACAATTTAATCTGATTGGACCTCCACTATGACCGACAATTTTTTTGATAACTACTCAATTCCCATTGGACCAATGTAAAAGACTTATCACATGCAACTTTGATTCTATAAATTTTCGACAACTTTTAGGCTTCACATGCAAACATTAATAGCCGACAAACTAATATCACATGCAATTCTTGAACAAAGCACTCACATAACCAACTGACACACTTTAATATCTTTTACATGCAAACTGACTTTTTCACCCGATATACGATTCAAGCGGAATAGTTATCAAACAAGTTTTCAAGCAGAATGTCGTTTTCAAGCGAGATCAAAACATATTTTCAAGCGGAATCTCAGTGTAAACTCAAGCGAAATGTCATTTTTAAGCGGAATCTCAAGCTAATCTCGCTTGAAAGCTGCTGACGTCAACACAACATAATACGATCTGTTTCAAGCGGAACTATGAATTTGACCAAGTTTAAAGCTGAATTAAGTTCTAATTCTTTCAAGGATTAGTTAAAATATAGTTTCGCACATAATATGTGAATTTTAGACCATTTTGACCATGAAAATTATCAAATTTGTGAAAGAAGGTGTAGAAAACAGATATTGTGATGAAAACAGGCTGTTTTGGTATGAACTCCTCGTCCTGAGCTCTGATACCACTTGTAGGATCGAATCGTGACCCAAACGAGTCGTTCAGAAGAGCTCTCATCTATACGAAAGGCGGAAACAGACGTATAGACTCGAAACAGATTGATTCACACTTTAAACATCTTGTATATTGATATTACACTGATTAAATGCAGTAGACAGACCGGCAGAACTTCGGTATACAAATCAAATTATGTTTCAAATGAGAAAGACAACTAGTCTATCTATAGTATTCTAAGTTCGCTTGAAACCTTACATCATAATTCAAGCGAACTCACCTAATTAACTTTCAAGCGAACCTACATGACTTTCAAGCGAAATACAAACAAAATTACATTCTTGTTTCAAGCGAAATGCCTTATCTTTTGTATAATGATGCAATGATGATGTCATCTTTATGATGTCATCATTGAATATGATGACATCATGCTTGAACAAATCCGCAACGAATCCAAGACTCGATATAAGACGAAGTCGACAGATGTATGCACCAACAAACGAAATTAGTCACAAAAACTAATTTTGTGCGAAATCACAAGTGCTATTTCGAGCGGAATTATGGTGACATCATCAAATCGGCCACCATTTTGTCAAATTGATCCGGTTTTTGTTCGAATTTTGGTCCAATTCTTTCAAGGATTCATAAAAATGGTGTTTCGCGTGTAATGTATGAAAATTAAGCCGTTTTAACCGTAAAATCTCGTTTAATTTTGAAAAGGAGTAGAAGTGATGAAAACAAGCTGAATTGGTATAAACTCTTCTTCCTGAGCTCTGATACCACTTGTTGGATCGTTGTGTGACCCTAATGAGTCAATCAGAAGAGTTTAACATCAATATCAAAGGCGGAATCAATGATATCGATGTGAATACAGCTAGATTCTCCTTAATTATCTTCCTTTTATTGATTTCAAAGCTTTTACAGATCGTTTGACAAACTGGCAGCACCTCGGCTCTGAATCGGAAAAGTTACAAATGAACTAGCAACACACCTATATATAGTGGAGGTAATTTCGCTTGAAAGTGGCAATGACCATTTCACACGAAATTACAAAGTTTAATTTCGCTTGAAATGGTCAGTACCATTTCATGCGAAATCACCCAAATTCACACAAACCCTAGTTTTTAAACTGCTGTGTGCTGGCTAATCCTATCTAGACACAAGACTCGATAAAGACAAAGTTAACAGACATTTATGCACCAACATAACTTCTGGATTCGAGAGGTACATTTTTGGGTATATGAACAACGAAGTGGGAATACGCGTGGATCTCGCCAAGATCCATTCTGTTAGAAACTGATCAACACCAAAGATCCCTTCGAGGATACAGCAATCTCTTTAGCACCGCAGGGTGCTGTGCTCGTGGAAGACAAAACAAGAGGACGTCTTTTCAGTTTTCGAAATCCCAACTCTACAATGCACTGAGCATCGCCTTTACCCGAGGGTGCGGGTGATCTGGTGGTATACCATGATGATTCGAATCAGAGTCCAGTTACACGCCGAACATAACTTCTGGATTCGAGAGGTACATTTTTGGGTATATGAACAACGAAGTGGGAATACGCGTGGATCTCGCCAAGATCCATTCTGTTAGAAACTGATCAACACCAAAGATCCCTTCGAGGATACAGCAATCTCTTTAGCACCGCAGGGTGCTGTGCTCGTGGAAGACAAAACAAGAGGACGTCTTTTCAGTTTTCGAAATCCCAACTCTACAATGCACTGAGCATCGCCTTTACCCGAGGGTGCGGGTGATCTGGTGGTATACCATGATGATTCGAATCAGAGTCCAGTTACACGCCGAAACAACGCGAGAAAGTGATGGCTTACGTAGTGGATTTACAAGAGGAGTTGCACGAATCACAACCTGGGATGGAAACCATGGTCTTGGGATTTAAGTTGGAGGCGTTACTTGGATGGTACCAGATGCGCTACTTAGACCGATCATAAGGGCCTCCCGTGTACCGTTGTTTCGAAGGAGCGAAAACATGTAATCACATCGCTGGATGGAACCTTTGAATGATTTCAACTATGAAACCTAGACGTGTACAAGCCTCGCAGCACACCATCGACTCTAACCTACCTAATCAGACATGCTCTGTTCAAACGGGAGAATTGAAGGAAGAGGATTTTCAAGTTAAACCCATGCTGGGCATGGAGAAGCAACCTTTGGCAGGTCGGATAATATTCGCTACCTCATGGAACGAATGTGGATCTCATTATACGGCAAATTTAGGGAACTTGCGTTGAGCAAAGCACATTGGCCTCGATATTCTAGTCGTCTGGGTTTCGATAAGAGGTATTAGGATCTATAAATCTTGTACCGGTGGTCGGGGCATGAAAACCAACCTAGCAATGTATGTGTATGATGCTTGACTTGTGGGAAAGACAAGGTGGAGTATCAGCAACAGGCAACACCCATATGGAAAACGAGAGCAGACTACCATGGATTCTGTCACTAGTCTACTTACAACTCAGTATGGAAACAATATCACCTGGGTAATCGTTGATTGTCACATCGCATGTAACCAGTACTCCTTCTTGCAATCCAGGACATTGACGAGTCATCACGGTTTGTGAATATTCCTCTGAGAGAGGCGGCTTTTAGGCACGAGGTGCCAACTCCTGTTACCTCTAATTTTGAACTATACCTGATTTATGGCGGACAAAACACAACACCCTCGACTCACGTCTAGACATGAGCATTGCTTATCACCGTAGGACAGACGGTCAGATTAAACGAATCATCCTGACACTCGAAGACATGCTACGAGCATGTGTGTGATTGACTTTAGCAAAATTGGAAGGACACCTGACTTTGCTTGAGTGTTACTGCAGCAATTATCATTCTAGTATCCAGACAACTCTGTTTGAGGTATTGCATGGATAGTAACGATAACCTCCTCGTGGGATTAAGGTGGGTGACAACCTAAACACAGGTCCATGACTTGTACTTGAAACTCTTGGGAAGATTACTTAGACCGGAAACTGTTTGACGACAACGCATGATTGTCAGGAAAGCTGATAAGCTTGGGAAGCACTAGGAGTTCGTTGTAGGCGAACATGACATAATCGAGAGTCTCACCCTAGGAGGGTGTGGTATGCTATAGGAAAACGTGGCAAGCTTAGTTTACGAAGCGTTGGGGCATTCGGATTTCTGGAACGAATCGGTGACATGACTCACGAACTCGGGTTGACTGACGAATTGGGTAGCGATTGCGATGATATTTATACCTCGAATCCCGGGCAGTGGTTGTCCGATGAAACACTTTTGATACCTTTGCCAGAGTCTAAGGTTAACTGACCAGTTGTATTTGTCAGGGAATCTATTGAGGACATGGACCAAGAAGGTAAGGTTAGTTGACATAGCCAAAGTCCGGTCGTAAGAGTTTGTTGGAGGTTAGTATGAGAACCGAAGTCCTTGTGGGAACGTAATAATCATAGGGAGCTCTAAAATCTCCAGTTGTTCGAACAGTTGAATAAACTCTTGATATCATCGAGGAATTTCGGTACGAAATTCCCTTTCAAGTTGGGGATGATGTGGTAACCGCGAAAAATCCATAGTCATCCTGAGTTAACGTAACATCTTGCTGTTTCGGATTACTTATAAAATTTCAGGACGAAATTTCTTTCAAGTTGGGGATGATGTGACAACCCGAGTTCTCACAGGTCTTTCCCCGACACGTTACTTGTTACAATTCTGTTTTCGTAAATCTGTTTGTGTTATAACATGTAAATGATTAATTAAAATAGTGTTATGTGTGGTTGATAATAAAAAGCTTAGGATTAGTCTTTGTTGCATGTTCCTTGCCAACCCCACTTCGATGAAACTCTGCTCGACGAAACATCGGAGTTTCGTCATCCTCCTTGCTCGACGAAACATGCTCTTTCGTCGATGGAGTTGTTCACCAGTTGGGCTGTCGGCCCAAGTAAAGCCCACATGTGACTCAAATATATGTTATCCGTGTCGCACTTGTGTGCGGCAGTTATCCATTAGCAAAACCCTAATCTCCATGTCACCTCTCCTCTCCTCCTTTGAAGCCGACGGCAGACACTCTTCTTGTCACGACCCCCGACCCCGCCCTTGGACGGGAGAGGGTGCCGCGAGCAGCCAGGTGGTACCGGTGGTTATTTTGAAAAGTATTACAGCGGAAAATTTCATCAGGACCGTGAGTTAGGAAAAATATCAGAGTTTTGAAACACCGGATTTTATTTATTAAACAGATGGGAATAAACCCATATTTTACAAAGATAGCTTTAGTATTGGGATAAACCCGAGTACATAAAACAACATTTAATTTAATTTAATTTATTTGATAAAATAAGCCACGTCTGTAAGCCTTGTTGGTGTTGTATCCCACTCTTATTCCGATCTAGTGTTATTACCAGAAACGCGTTTTAAAAAGGTTTTGTTAGCAGGAAATACTGGTGAGTTCATTCATTTTTATATAAAACGATGCATTGTTATAGATTATAGCATAAGAGCGATTACAATGGCTACTATCTTATTGTTATCTGGCGCCGTGTCACACCCTGGTGACGATGGTCATACCACTATTGGGTCCTTTCACCCAAGTAGTGATGATTATCACAGTTAGGTTTGTTTACCTAACCGTGAGAAATTAGTAATGTGCACAATACCCCACTTGCCAGTGATTTAAGATAACCAAGACTTAATCCCTGTAATTATAACTTTGAAAATAATTTGAGGTTTGATAAAAAGAGAATGACTCACCTTGTTAGCATACAGTCTTGATTAACAAGCCTTCTGATTCTATGCCTTTTGATAACTAAGCATCTACTTTCTTTAGAGTTCTAAATCTTCTGATGATTAATCATCTTGTTTGATAGTGAGTATATAGTTTGGAGTTTTCTGATAGTTAAACATTTAGTTTAACAGAGTGGAATACGTATTAGTGTTATACCAAATCAAACCTAACGATGGTCACGAGATCAGAACCTTAACGAAATTCACAAAGTATAGTCTTGTTTAGACAACACTTTGGCATTCGTTTCTTAATGAAATTCACAAAGTATAGTTTTGTTTAGACAACACTTTGGCATTCGTTTCTTAATGAAATTCACAAAGTATAGTCTTGTTTAGACAGCACTTTGGCATTCGTTTCTTAATGAAATTCACAAAGTATAGTCTTGTTTAGACAGCACTTTGGCATTCGTTAGTTGGTTCCCAAATCGATCGGACAGAATATCGTATCGGTGATTATTGGTTAGAATACCAACGTATAAAGAGAAGAATATAAGAAATGAGAAAAGGAAAATGAATCCTAAGCTTCCTATTTATAGCCAAGGGATAAGTCTTACCCCTAGATAAAACCTTCCCTAGATAAAACCTTCCCTAGATAAAACTTTCCTTAGATAAAACCTTTCTTAGATAATACTTTCCTTAGATAAAACCTTTCTTAGATAATACCTACCCCATATATATCTATTTTTCATGTATATCTTAGCTTAATTAATCTTGCTTAGCTTAATTAATCTTGCTTAGCTTAATTAATCTTGTTTAACTGATTAATTAATTATACTTAACTTAATTAATCTTACTTAGTTGATTAATTAATCTTACTTAACTGATTAATTTTCCTTAACGGTTTAATTAAGTAATTACTTAGCCGATTAATTAAATAACATATTTAGCTGATTAATTAACTTACTTAGCTTGCTTAACTGCTAAGTTTCCTTTTCTGTTAAGTTTCCTTTAGCTATTAAGCTTCTTAACCGCTAAGTTTTCTTAACTGCTAAGTTTTACCTAGCCATTAAGTTTACAAAATTACTAAGTTTACTTAATCGCTAAGTATTCTAGTTTAACAGCTTCCTGATTATGAGTTCTAATTTCTAATGGAACTTGTATTAGTATATTAACTCAATTCAACTTTAACGATAATCACGAGATCAAAATCTTCACGACGAATGACAAAGTATAGCCAAGTACTGGCAGCACTTAAACATCCGTTGGATCGGTTTCAATCGATCGGATATAGTATCATACCAGTGATTAGAGTTATTACCCTAATATGGGCAGAGTTTCGGGATTTAGAAGTTCTTACATTAGAATGACAGAACAAGAGAACAAAAGAAAGAAAAGAATTGAACGATTTGAAAAGAAACTCGAACTCCGTATTTATATGGCTGAAAATGGGGTGCATCGCGGCCCGCGAAGCACATAAGCTTCTTCTATGCGGCGCGCAAGGGAGTCTAGGTTGACACGTGTAACGACGCGTGTCCCTCATCCTTATTCGGTTATCCTTGAGCTGTCGCGCCCCGCGTAAGCTTTGGTTAACTCTTACGCGGCCCGCGAGCGATCCATAAAATTGAATTTCTTGATATTTCACAAGGATTAGGGTTTTAGGGGTCTGGGTTTCCACTTACGGAGTGTTTTGGGACATTTTTGCAGGTCCTTACATCCTCCCAGAAGGTGGTATCAGAGCCACTGAGTTAAGACAATAGGTGTTGTGATAATAATACCTAAGCTTAACCAAAAGAGTTAGGAAATTGCTATTAACTGATAGCACACTTGATAATATTTAGAGTTGAACCTAAGAAAAATTGCCTTAGTATAAGCTTCAAGATAAGCTAAGTACTTTCATGGTTAAATTATGATGGGTGTTTGTATGCCGTGAGGATGATAACTAGAACATTGCAAGTATGGTAAATAAGCGATAACACTTGGCCACTGTTATTTCTTATTTATTGGTACTACTTGGTTCTGGAATATGATCCGTCATGGTAAATAATTCTAGATTTCTATATTAGGAATCTCTTGTATACATCTATAATTCCGATACCGAACATTATTTCGTTTGGTCATCTGTCTCGTAACTCGTGCGACAAGATGAACGACGGGAACCCTTTAAGTTGGGACGTCATCGAAAGTATAAGAATTTCCCTTTGCGCTACCTTAGATTACTAACGCATTAGGAACCCTGTAGCTAAAGTTATGCTAGGCACAAACCGTCTCAAAACTTACGCTAATAAGAGTAATTATACTTTTTTTAAGAAATCTTGCGAAGACAAAAGTAACCACGACTAGATGCACTTACAAAGATTTTTTTCACCTATAATCCTACTAAGATTACCAGTAATAAAGAAGCTGTTACGAAATACATGGGCTGCAAAGGACTAAAGTTGTCCAAACCATTAGTATATATGTTAAGAAGAGTGAAGTAAGGTATGCTTAAAAATTTAGACATTTAGATAGGGAGACCCAAGCTTCGAAACACATGATCAAGACATATGCCATGAAATGGAAAGAACTGACAGAAAGGAAATCATGTCTGCTTCATAAAAAGGAATAAAATGGCAACAATGATTCCTGAGGTGATTGCTGACTTAGGTTTAGATTTGCAAGCCAACCGGAGAAGTGACTACAAGGAGACAAGACAAACCAACCGATGAAGTTCATCTCTGTAATGAAAGCTGCGAGTTATGCACGGAAGTAAGACATAGCGCATATGGTCTCAGAGTTCATTAACACTAGAGGCTTGGAACTGAAAGAAATTCCGACCGACATCTTCCCAGAGGATCTACTTGGACCATCACACCGTCGTGAGGAGAAACTCATAATTCATCTGAGACTAGAAACAACACCGATCGTTATATCACCAAGTTAAAACTAATGTAGTAATTAATTCTTTAAGCCATAAGTTTCATAAGAAGCCAAACCAAGTAAGTGCTATTAGATTAAAATTGCGAATAGATTTAATAAAACAATTAAAGAATGCCCAAGAAACAGCAATCAAGAATGATGCTAAAGATTATAAAGGAATTAGAGAACTAATGGAATTTGGAGATTCCATAAGAAAAGAATTTGGGTACTAATCAAGGAAACCTATGAGAAGGAATTCTCGAAGGAACTCATAGAACTAAGTATTTGTTGCATCGTGTAAGTGGTATGAGGTATCAAGAGTTTATAAGAATTACTGATAGATAGCAAGTTATCTGTTAGCTAAACGTTAGAAACCTTTAGGTTTACCTCCGCAATTAGAAATGCAAACTTGGATATGAGATTGATAACAATGGATATTGTTACCAAATTACCCAAAACAAGAAACGACACAATCTGGGTGATTGTGGATCGACTAACCAAGTCTGCTCAATCCGTACCAATGAAGGAAACCCTTTAGTATAAAACCCTTAGTTAAGTTGTGTGGAGACAAAATAGTCTCTTTACATAGAACTCTATTATCTATTGAGATATTCATTTCACTTCTCATTTCAGGGAAAATTTTAACCCGACTTATTTGAATAGTGTAAAGGAACACTACAAAACATAGAAAGAGGTGCTAAGTACAGATGCAATAAATATTTGGTGAAAGTAGGACTATCACTTATCACCCATAAGATTTTTTTTCAATAACTAACCGACCAGTATTAGTGTTACCCGTTTAAAACACTTTATGGATAATAATATCATCCAGTATGTTAGACATACATATGAGAAAAGCAACTATCAGGCCATGAGATCGGCAAACCATTGAAATTTAAATCAGAGAAAGGATATCACTAAAAGTCTCTCTGTGTTTGAAAAGGAAAGTTAGGTAACTAAACAAAGTGGACCAGTAGCCTATCAGCTAAAATGGCAAGTATACATAATACATTTCGTGAAATACTTAGAAATCTTTAGTTATACCTCCTCAAGATATAGAAGGAAATGCAAGACCTTATCAGTCAATTATGAGAATTCCAAAAACATGCAAGATTTGTTCTGGTCAGTGTAAAGTAGGACTTAAAGCTTGGACAAGAATATACTTGGGTATCGAAGATAAGACGGAAGTATCCTTACTTGTTCTAGTAAATCTCGAGGACGAGATTTTAATTAAGGTGGGGAGGATGTAAGGACCTGCAAAAATGTCCCACAATACTCCATAAGTGGAAACCCAGACCCCTAAAACCCAATCCTTGTGAAAAATCAAGAAATTCAATTTTATGGATCGCTCACGGGCCGCGTAAGAGTTAACCGAAGCTTACGCGGGGCGCGACAGCTCAAGGATAACCGGATAAGGATGAGGGACACGCCTCGTTACACGTGTCAACCTAGATTCCCTCGCGGGTCGTTTAGAAGAAGCTTATGTGCTTCGCGGGCTGCGACGCGCCCCATTTTCAGCCCTATAAATAAGGAGTTAGAGTTTCATTTCAAATCGTTCAATTCTTTTCTTTCTCTTGTTCTCTTGTAATGTCATTCTAATGTCAGAACTTCTAAATCCCGAAACTCTGCCCATATTAGGGTAATAACTCTAATCACTGGTACGATACTATATCCGATCGATTGAAACCGATCCAACGGATGTCTAAGTGCTGCCAGTACTTGGCTATACTTTGTCATTCGTCGTGAAGATTTTGATCTCGTGATTATCGTTAAAGTTGAATTGAGTTAATACACTAATACGAGTACCATTAGAAATTAGAACTCATAATCAGGAAGCTGTTAAACTAGAATACTTAGCGATTAAGTAAACTTAGTAATTTAGTAAACTTAATGGCTAGGTAAAACTTAGCAGTTAAGAACACTTAGCGGTTAAGAAACTTAATAGCTAAAGGAAACTTAACAGAAAATGAAACTTAGCAGTTAAGCAAGCTAAGTAAGTTAATTAATCAGCTAAATACGTTATTTAATTAATCGGCTAAGTAAATTACTTAATTAAACCGTTAAGGAAAATTAATCAGTTAAGTAAGATTAATTAAGTTAAGTATAATTAATTAATCAGTTAAACAAGATTAATTAAGCTAAGCAAGATTAATTAAGCTAAGTATGATTAATTAATCAGCTAAGTAAGATTTATTAAACACCTAAATAGATATACTTGAAAAATAGATATATATGGGGTAGGTATTATCTAAGGAAGTTTTTATCTAAGGAAAGCATTATCTAAGGAAGTTTTTATCTAAGGAAAGATTTATCTAGGGAAGGTTTTATCTAAGTAAAGTTTTATCTAGGGAAGGTTTTATCTAGGGGTAAGACTTATCCCTTGGCTATAAATAGGAAGCTTAGGATTCATTTTCCTTTTCTCATTTCTTCTATTCTTCTCTCTATACATTGGTATTCTAACCAATAATCACCGATACGATATTCTATCCGATCAATTCGGGAACCAACTAACGAATGCCAAAGTGCTGTCTAAACAAGAATATACTTTGTGAATTTCGTTAAGAAACGAATGCCAAAGTGCTGTCTAAACAAGACTATACTTTGTGAATTTCATTAAGAAACGAATGCCAAAGTGCTGTCTAAACAAGACTATACTTTGTGAATTTCGTTAAGAAACGAATGCCAAAGTGTTGTCTAAACCAGACTATACTTTGTGAATTTCGTTAAGGTTCTGATCTCGTGACCATCGTTAGGTTTGATTTGGTATAACACTAATACGTATTCCACTCTGTAAAACTAAATGTTTAACTATCAGAAAACTCCAAACTATACACTAACTATTAAACAAGATGATTAATCATCAGAAGATTCAGAACTCTAAAGAAAGTAGATGCTTAGTTATCAAAAGGCATAGAATCAGAAGGCTTGTTAATCAAGACTGTATTCTAACAAGGTGAGTCATTCTCTTTTTATCAAACCTCAAATTATTTTCAAAGTTATAATTACAGGGATTAAGTCTTGGTTATCTTAAATCACTGGCAAATGGGGTATTGTGCACATTACTAATTTCTCACGGTTAGGTAAACAAACCTTACTGTGATAATCATCACTACTTGGGTGAAAGGACCCAATAGTGGTATGACCATCGTCACCAGGGTGTGACACGGCGCCAGATAACAATAAGATAGTAGCCATTGTAATCGCTCTTATGCTGTAATCTATAACAATGCGTCATTTTATATAAAAATGAATGAACTCACCAGTATTTCCTGCTGACAAAACCTTTTTAAAACGCGTTTCAGGTAATAACAGTAGATCGAAATAAGAGTGGGATACGGCACCAACAAGGCTTACATACGTGGCTTATTTTATCAAATAAATTAAACTAAATTAAATGTTGTTTTATGTACTCGGGTTTATCCCAATACTAAAGCTATCTTTGTAAAATATGGGTTTATTCCCATCTGTTTAATAAATAAAATCCGGTGTTTCAAAACTCTGATATTTTTCCTAACTCACGGTCCTGATGAAATTTTCCGCTGTAATACTTTTCAAAATAACCACCGGTACCACCTGGCTGCTCGGGGCACCCGCTCCCGTCCAAGGGCGGGGTCGGGGGTCGTGACACTTCTCGACCCGAGTCTTTCCTTCAATTCCATCTTGATCAAGTAAGCATCTTGTTCCTGTTCATCGGCTTAATGATCTGTACATGGTGTTGTGTGGTGATGATTTTGGTATGATTATCTAGGGTTGCAATAAGTTGTGTGATTAGTTGGGAAATATACATAATGTTAGTCAATAATCCGTAACTGTTAAACATAAATTGATATGGTGTTGTATGTCCTTGGTAAAACATGTTGATTTGACCCGAATAGGAATTGCATCGTAATACTGATAAATGGTAATTAGGGATTTATGAAAACTAGGGTTTATATGGTGATACTGTTAAACGCTGTTATACATGCTTGCACTGAAACCTGCTCCTGACCTATAACTGATTAACATGAGTGTATTGAGAAGTTGATGAATGTGATGATTTGATATAAACAAAGATGATTAAGGTTGCATGCTGATGATTGAAATCATGGTATCATTGATCTGAATAGGACTTGGTGGTCTGTAAATCGATTAGGATAATTGTTATTGTTGATGAACTGGCTTATGACGAAACATGGGGAGTTTCTCCAAACTGGCTTATGTCGAAACATGGGGAGTTTCGCCAAACTGATTTACGACGAAACATAGGGTGTTTCGTCGGAGGGTTATTTCGTCAAGGTGAGGATTTTCGTCAAGCATGCCACTGTATTAATCATGATTATGTATGTTAACGTTGGTGCATATTATTTGAAGTGTATGCGAGCAAATTATGCATGTGTGTAATATGTTTGGGCTGTTACTAGTCTAAATTGTGAACAAGTATTAACAATTGAGTTAGGTTTATGAATTGAATTGGTAAAACTAGTACACCTACAATCTGTGGACCGAAGCCGTGGTGGGCTGTTACATGTTAAGTGACTATTCGATGGCACTGGGTGAAAGGATTAACTGTTATGACTTGAATTACATGTGTATGCTACGTGTGCAATAAATGTGCATTATGTGAACAAGGAATACGTGAATTAACCGTACGTGAAAGATGTAGTTATGTGCACCTGAGACTGACTGTTATCGATAACTATGCTAGGATATGTTTGATCAACTGTTAAACAAGAAACTAATCTAACCGAGCAAATCAAAGGTGAGTTCACTGCTCTTTTTCCAAGCATGCGTCCGGTGGGGACAATCAAACAGACAAAACATGTAAACGAATTTTTATAAACCCATGTCCTTGTAGGGGATATGAGGAGGTTTTCAAATACCCACATCCTTGTTGGGGATGTGAGGCGGATTTCACAACGCTATCCTTGCAGGGGATATGCATCGGTTTTCAGTAAATGTTGGGTAATGGGTTTGACTGGAATGTTAAACCTGGGTTGTTGGTTAATACACATCAATATCTGTCACTCAAGTCCCTCCTACCGATTGTTGCTTGTAGGGCAACGGGGTATTAGTTAGTAGCGCTACTTAGGTTTGGCACCCTCACACCGCACCGAGGAGGTCGGGAGTGAACTAATGACCCCCATCTTGACCATTGCTTTGATAGAGGCAATGGGGTTTAGGGAAAATAATCTGGAGCCATCTGCGGTAAGCATGTGATTAACAATAATGCATCTGTGAAACGTTTTAATCTAGTAACTGGTATCTAAACACGTTAACAAAACTTTGAACTCACCAGCGTTGTCTGATACACATTTTCCGCATGCTTGCAGGCTTGTAGGTACACGTCATTGGAACTTGCTGTCTGGGATGCTGGAGTGGTCATGGGTCGAGCTGTATGGAATCACGAGACATGTCTAATGGCTTTTATACACTTGGGTTATGAAAATCTTAACTATTGTAATATGCTTCCGCTGAATAGTAAACAATGATTTGTAAAGCTTGCTTTAATAAATGAAAGTTTTACTTAAAAAAATTATTATGAGTTCAATGTGATTGGTGGCTAGATCCTGGTACGTCACACGCCTCACGGGGGTTACCGCATGAGGTATTTTGGGGGTGTGACATGTCCGCTCTAGGAACCAAAAGCTTGTCCAAATGGGAGCCCCAACCCCCTATTTATAGACAACTAACACTATGTGTCCATCCGGTCGGATGGTCATCCGTCCGGATGGACCTTTATAATATCAAAACTGTGTCCAACTTTCTCTATTCTATACAATATTCAACACATGCTCTATCTAACTATTCGTACAGTGGTAGACGTACGAAATATGCACTAACAGTTTCATTTAGGGTGTTGTTGGTGATGAGCAAGAGGGTGTGTCTATGCGAACAAAAGCACATGTAAATGACAACTTTTTGATCCAGTTGTAGTAAATTTTTAAGTTTTAAATTTGCTTTATGGGTTTGCATGTTTCATCTAGGTTATTGTTAACAATGATCCACAGAGCGAGTATAGTGAATGTAATGTGTTGGTTGGTTATGGTGACAATAGTAAAAACTCAAAACTAAAGGTACGGTATATGGTTTAGTATAATTTAGTTTTATGAATGTTGTTATTTGTAATTTGATTAATGGTTCGTATGTTACATTTAGATTATTGGAGATAACAAGACAGCTGGCAACCATTTGCATTCTGAAGTAGAGGTAAAGTGTATTTTCCTTTAAATTTTATAGTATTAGTTAGCTGGAAATTGATTTTGATGTCATATATAGGTTATTATTGATACAGAGGCAAATGATTGCCTTACTAAAGCGAGAGTTCAGGTAAATGATTGTTTTATTTGGATGTGTATTATTATGTACTTTGAATGTAATATTGGTTGTTTTGTTATGACAGGACATTGGTAATGATAAGAAGCATGATGACAGTTTTGGTCAATGTGCGATGGAGGTGAATAAATTGTTTTATTTTTATGTTATTATGTTGGTTATTTTTTAGTGTAACATGTTGGTTTGTTGCATTTAGGGTATTGTTGGTACTGAGCAATATGAGGTCTCTGCCAGACAAATCAATAAAGAGGTAACTGGTTTTTTGTATATCATTTTAATAATTTAGAAATTATAGAAGTGTTTCATGTTGTCTATGTTTCATGTAGGGTGTTGTTCAATATGATCAAATGACTGATTCTAACAAAAGTCATATAGGAGTGCAAGATGTTGACAACAATATGTCTAATTCAACGGTTGGTGGTTGTATGGTTGTTAAACAAATTGGAGAGAACTACAAGAAGAGACTTAGGAATAATTCGGAGAAGGTGAAACGCGTTAGGAAGTAGTTCGTTTCCGTCGTTGTCTGTTCACATTCCATAAACGGTTTATGTTTTTTTTTATTTTAATGCAGTTAGTATGTTTGTGTGTTCAAATAATTTGTTAACTTTATGCTTGTACCTTGTATTGCCGTTTTTGTGGATTACGAAATCTTTTGTTTTCTTTGTTTTTTTTTTTTTTGTATTTACTTTTAAAGCTTTTGACTGGTGTATTTTGTGTGACTATTATTTGTATTAGGCTGTTATTAATGTTCATAGATGTCAATTTATGTGTAGATAATAGTTAATTACTTTTGTAATAGCGAAATTTACATTAGAGTAATATTTAACAAATATAATATATAACAAAAATGCAATATTTATGGTGATGTTTCCCCCCACATTGTTATTATTAACACAATGGCAATAACACAATGGTATATGTTAGGTCCTCGTGCAGGATCTGTTTGTCAAGAATTGTGGATGAATCGACCTCGATCAATGTGCGGAATCCATTGGATCAAGTCACAGAAGTACGACAAATTATTCAACGTTAAACACCGTCTGATCTTTCTATTAAGATGATATGAAAGTACACAAGTGCCTAATAGAGAGTCAGACCGGACAGAGTTTCTCCAACAGAATGAGCAAAAGTCTTAAATGACATACCCTAACCGGGTATTTATAGGCAAACTCAGGGAGCTAGTAAGTGCTGTCCGATCGGATGGCCCATCCGACCGGGTGACACAAGACATCCTTAGGACTTCACTTTTATAGTTCAATCCTATTCTCTGAGCTGTCTTTCTACGTACATACATACATATACATAAATGTTCATGAAAGACATAAACAGAAAAAATATGACTCAATGCTGACGGAAGCTACAGACGTATGAACTAACAGACTCCCCCTCGGATGTAGTTGCAGTTCCTTCCAGCATAGTCTTCATTCCTTTCTATTATGTCTTCGTTCCCTGGCCCTCTGTCTCCTTTTCTCGGCTTTTTCTTCTAACATTTTTCGTCTTAGAAGCCTTCCCTCTTCAATCCACCATTTCCTGTATACCGGATCACCATCACGCTTTCTGTCCCACTTGGGAATCTTGTTTTCTTCCTTTTCAATCGGCATTTGATCCGTTGGCGGAGGTCTCATGAACTTCAACTTCCCAAGCTTTGCTGCTTTCTCAGATATAGCCTTGGATCTTTGTTCTCTCTTGTACTTCTTCAGAAACTCATCAATCTCCAAGTCTCTCCATTTAGACTTCCAATACCTGCTGGAGTTGATGTCTTGAGCAAATCATACATCCACGATCTTTTAGTATTGCATTGCTTGTTCTTTGTCAGGTTTTTCGTAGACGATCTTGTTGCAGAACAAGCAATCAATGTCGTTCTTTGAAAAATTTACTAGCCACATCGGGTCTAGTATGCAGATTCTCCTTGATTCCCCTTTAGACTTATCAGACAAAGAAATTACCGCTTCCGCTGTGCTAGGATTGTATAACCAACCTTGAAACTCTTCATGGAAATCTTGTTCCATAGCACGAAGTGGCATGTTCTTTAAACACCGTGGAGGCTTGATATCCAAAGTTATATCTTTCTCTCCGCTTTCCAGGATAGTAACAATTTGCTTTGGATGGTGCGGCTTCCAATCAGGATATCTAGCCTTAGTTCCACAAGTGTTGATCGTGTTGCTTTACTTCCAAACCATGATAAAATAGCTTTATGTTCTTTGTTTGGACAAGTTCATCAACATCCCACCATGGGAGGGTCTTTATGTCTGACAGAAATTCAAAATACTGAACACCCTGCTCCCGTCGAATGGCGTACACTTGCAAATCTTCTAAATATCCCCACGAAAGAATATCTCCCCACGAAATATCTTTATTGTGCTTGAAGTACTGAAGTGGTCTGATATACTTTCTTTCTTTTGGCATCACCTTAAACCATTTCTTTCTCTCTTCACCAAGATTCTCTCGAGGAATGGTCTTTGGCACACCTTCTGTTGAAATCTTCTCTACAATCTTTCTCCTAATCTCATCTTCATTTCGATCCTTGAACATTTCAGCGAATGATGGAAACGTTTCATCAACACCAGAATAGTAAAAATCAGTTTCCTCATCAGATGAGTCAGAGGCATCTTCTACAATCACATAATCATACTTATCTGCTTCCTGTGCATAAACAAACTCATATTCTTTTTCTGGTGACACAGGAATTTCATCTTCAACATCGAACTTGAACTTTCCATCATCTAATCCCAGTTCTTCTAACATTTCTGCCCTTGATCATGGTACCTCAAGCTCCCCCTCAGATTATGCATGTAAATAAATGACAGTCGGTTGAGTTAGGAATACCTGGTTGGCATGTTGCTTTCCTGATGAAGAAGCCTCTTGATGTTGATCATCTTCTTGTTCATTGATCTCATCATTCAGGAAATCTTCAATCCTTTGCTCCACATTTGGATTCACAATCAACAACCCAGATGTACCTTGATCATTGTCATCATCATCACCTTCTGGATAGTTGTCAATTTCAAACAAATCATCATCTAAATTTGCTTCTTCCTCTTCTTCCTCTTCTTCCTCTACTTCTTCTGCTTCTTTCCATTTCAACAACAATACTTCTTTTGCCTTCTTTTTCTTTTGCAAAACATGTACTCGATGAACAATGTCATTGAGATCAAAGGATAGAGTAGAAGACTCACCAACCAACACGAATCCCTGACCTTGATCAGTCTCTACATCAACCATTTCTACATCGACTTGGATTGAAGAACCACCAGCTTCTTGAGATTCTTCTATAACACTTTTTGTTCTTTTGTGTCGCTTCTTCAGCCAGTCTCCTTTCTCGTTCAATTCTTCGCTCTTCAGCTCTTTTCACTTCAATCTCATTGAAGGCAACATGAACATCAATGTTTAGATGGCTTTCTATAACAGAGTATAGCATGTAGAGCTGTTCATCTTTCATCACTTTGTCAGCCTTCATCGCTTCCATCTCCAACTTCATCATTTTCATTTCATTTGATGAAGCTTCATTGATTTCACTCAAAAGCTGATTTAGAGTTTGATTCACATCTTGCAGATTCTTCATCTTCTGATTCATCTTAACATTCTCAGCCGAAAGAATCTCAAACAATTATGAGTTGTCATGATTTTCATCTCTCACTTTCTTTAGCTTTTCTTGTTGCTTTATCATGACAGATTTGATTTCTTCGTTAACTTGCATTAACTCCTCAACCTGCTGTTTTAACACATCTCGTTCAGCTACAGCTCTGTCTTTTTCTTTTTCAAGTTCAGCAACTTTCTTTGTCAATTCTTTCACAGCTTCATTGTTGAGCATATCATAATCTTCTTCTGGAATATCATCTCTATATACCCCAGTTGCATGTGGAAGCTCTCCAAATAGATCAGCAAAAGATGTATTCTTTGGTTGTGAGGATTCAGGTTAATCTTGTGGTGGTGGTGGTGTAGTTGCTTTATACACCGTGATTTCAACATAATCATCACCAACTGTTTTCTTTTGAACTTCAACCTCAGGAACCCTTTGTGATTGAACCTCTGGTGCTTTTGGAGCTTTAACACTTTGAGTCTTTTCTGCTTTATGAACTTTTGAGGTTACAACATGCTTTTCTTTCTTTCCATCTTTATCTTTAGGCAATGTAGCACCAGCTTTCTTTGCACGTACTCTTCTAGGAATCACCCCAGTTTGAACAGCTTTACGCTTTGCTCTTTGCTTCTTTGGCTCATAGCTGATGGTGTATAAGTAGAATCTTCTTCATCAGATCCTTTCTGCTTCTTTGTTGGCTTTTTCTTCAACTGAGCTTTACCTCTTCCAAGTGTTGTAGGATCCAGTTCTAACTCTGTCTCAGTGGATTTAGAATCAGCTTCACTTGAATCATTATGAACCACACCATCAAGCTCTGTAGCTTTGACACCTTCATCTTGAACACTTGAACTTTGGTCTTTAGCAGTTGAAGCTTCATTGAGCTGTATGAATTGTTCAAATGTCACCTTTTCCAGATCAATTCCTTCTTGTGGTATGCTTGATGGATCTAACACTTGTTCATCCACCAGTCTTTGTTGTGGTTCTTTCGAAGGCCCTGCAAAACAAGTATTGACAAATTCATTAGAAACATATAACAATTTAAAGTTCTAACTACCTTATGACTCCCCCTTTCACTATACCCTTAACAACTATCTTAGGAACTGGCTCCTTTGGAATAGAAACTGCAGGGGATGTCTTTGGCGTTCTCTTTCTCTTTCCATCTCTCACAAACCACCATCTGGTTTTCATCTCAATCATCTGACTCATCTTCTCATCTTCATTATCAGAATCACTATTCTCATGTCTCCATTTATCATTCTCTTGAGCTACATAAGCTGGTTTTCTAATTCTGCACATCATTCCCTTAGCATTGGTTTCAGGTCCTTTAGTCAATCTGGTTATCATTTCAGATGTCATATTCCTCAGACCTAGAATATCATCATTATCCTTCTGAATATCCTTGAATTGATCATCAATCATCATCATGATAAACCTTGGATACATGATGTATTTTGTACTACCAACTTTGATATTTTCTTTCAAGTATTCAAAAATCACTTGTGAAACATTGTATGGTCTATTCAACACCAGACATGTAATAGTATTCATGATGTAGTCAGATGTTTCATCATATGCTCCCTTCCTGTGAGATAGAGCATGTACCACACAGTGAATCATGAACTTATAAGCATGAGAGAACATTGTTTTTATCATTTTTCCATTGATGTGACCTGTGAATCCATCCTGCACCATAATCCGTTACATAAACGTTCGGGAATGATGGTCAGATCATCGTTAGAATCACCTAAGTCTTAAACTCGTCTAAGATCACCAACATTGAATTTTATTTCCAAATCCACATCTTGTCCATTCTCATCCTTCTTCCTTACAGCAGAACAAATTGTCTTATATGTCTCTTCATATCTTGCTGAGTTCCAGAACCGTCTCACATGAGATTCGTATACTATGGTCTTGTCAGTTAATGCCTTAGCAATCCTGCTTTCTCTCAAAAATTTGGCTATTTCCTCGACCACAGTTTTGTCTGTATTAAGCGCATCTTACAGACAATATACGTTATGACCCTTGTCCCAGTCTGAACCTTTTCCCTGCAAAAATATTCATTGTTAATCATTTGCACAAGGTTTGAGACATAAAGGTGAATGATGAAAATTTTGAAAAATTCAATTTTTTTCTAACTCAAGAACTCTCTATGTGCTAGTACTGAGAATCGGATGGCAGTCCGATCGGGTTGTCACCCGATCGGGTTACCATCATGTGCAATGAAGAAGTCAACAAAGTCAACTGTATTTGAATCGGATGCCCACTCGTTCGGATTATCACCCGATCGAGTAGTCACTCGATTTATGTGACAGGCTAGCAAAACCTTTGACCCGTCAACATTTTGAGAGAATGTTTTGAATCGGATGACCACCCGATCGGAGTACTGTCTGATCGGGTTGCCACTTGACTTTTGGTAATCTTGAAATAGTTGAAGTGTTTTGTCGTTTAGTGGCTGTCCGATCGGATTACTGCCCGATTGGATTGCCACTTGATCAATGACATGAGTGCACAATTTTCAAGACATAGTGATGTGGATAGGATGGTTGTCCGATCGGATTATCGCCCGATCGGATTGTCACCCTATTCATGGCATCTGATGAACAGTGTGTGAATGACTTTGGAACGAGTTGCCACTCGATCGGATGGCCACCCGATCGGGTTGCCAAAAATCCCAAGTGACAATGTGAACATTAATGGCACACAAAACAAGGTGAACATTGTGAAGTGCAATGAATCGGATTGCCGCCCGATCGAATTGTCACTCGATCGGGTTACCAAACTATTCAAAGCAATTGTTTAACAATTAAAGGCATGAATTTCAAGGAAACTTATCTATCAATTAATGCACAGATTCCTAGGTACATACACTTAGAAAATTTATCAAATCATTTAATGAATCAGGTGGTCACCCGATCGGATTGCCGCCCGATCGGGTTGCACCTCATTCCAAGAACAATGAAGAACAACATGAACATTCAAAGTATCATCAAAATTTTCTAAGTCTAAACATCAAATTGAACATAGATCTACGTAGAGAATTCAAACGCGATCAAAACCCTATGTTCAACATGTTCTAACTCGGCCTAAACAATGATTAATTTGACACATAAAGGGTCTGATAGCCGACTCGTTCAATCATCAGATCTACAGATTTAAACATGTTTATGAACAAATTGGAATGGTAAACTAGTAGATCTAAACATTCCGATCAAAACCTAGTGCTTAAATCTCATCAAAACAGCCTAAATCTGCTTAGATCTAACATTTTAGGCTCCGAACAGATGATGTCATGAAGAACACGATAACAAAACATCAAATTAATCAGTTTAGATCTTGAAAAACTTACCTTTTCCATTGATAAGGTTGTGCAAACCAACAATCCAATGTTCTTGTGCAAAGAGAAAGTGTGAAAATCAAAGATTAGATGAGAGAGTGTGAGAGAGAATAGGGCGGTCGGTCGAATGAGGGAAAAGTTTGACTGAACTATTGACCTCCTATTTATAGTGTTCTCATGAATCAGAGTGTTGTCCGATCGCGCTGCCACCCGATCAGAGTGCTACTCGAGTCAAACTCACACTTTTGACTTTCAAACATGACCTTTTGACTTTTTGACATTTTAATCAGATTTTATCAGTTTTAAACATCCACTTAAGTATCTAGGTCCAAGTTAATGACCCTGGGTACCTAATTTGCCGACCAAGTCCAACTTAATTGACCATGGTTGACCCGAAACAAAGCAAAACTGACATTTTATTCAATTTTCAAACACTTTTCTGAAAATTTACAAGTTTCAATTTAATGAACTTGCATTGACTTTGCATTTTTCCAGGTTTAATATGATAAGCTCCCAACCCATCTATCCAGCTCAGAAACTTCCTGCATCTTCCTCAAACTGCGAGTCTAAAGATCAGCTTTCCACTTTGATTTATCGATAAAACATGTCACACCCCGACCACGTAAAACAACAAATCATGGCGGAAATGTCGGGGAGTGTTGTAACAGAATCATTGTTTCACAACCATGGATTAAATTGTTTCGTTTTATTGAATTATTGAACTCATTGTTTTATTACAAATAAGATAAATACAAATATTATCTTCAAGTTTTAATGTCACTAAGGCAAGAGTCCATCCTATGTATAGCATGCATCAACAATCATCACATAGTAGCACCTGAAACATATGTGAAAATAGGTACGTCAGCATAAAAATGCCTGTGAGTAACATAGGTTTTATGAATTAGATTCATGGCTTTGGTTAACACAAGAAAATGTTTTATGTTTACAAAATAATAGCCATGAATCTTTGTAAAAAGTTTGGTTTTGAAAATACATTGTTTTGATAAAAAGGTTTGTAGTATATACAGAAATACCCTTTGGTTTTGAAAAGATCGGATAAATAGTATATCAAAGTATACTTTAGTTTTGAAATAGTTAAATAGATAAGTAGTATATCAAATTATAGTTTGGTTAATCAAAATGATAGATTTGGTAGTATATCTCAAGTATACTTTGGTTTAAGAATGAAAGTATCGGTAGTATATCAAATTATACTATGGTTTGAAAATAGCATATCAACTATGCTTTGGTTTTGAAAATAGCATATCAACTATGCTTTGGTTTTGAAAATAGCATATCAACTATGCTTTGGAAGTATATCAAAATATACTTTGGTTTACGATATAACAAAGTCGGTAGTATAGCAAACTAAACTTTAGTAAATAGTAAATAAAAACATATGTTGGATTTTGAACATAGTATATCAAAAATATACTTTGGATAATATCACATTTGAGAGCACATCAAACTGTACCTTGGTAGTATATCAAAATATACAAAAGAAACTGTGATTTAGTATTCATTCAAACCTTAGTGTATCAAACTACACTTTGGAGACTATAGAAATACCACAAAGGCAATTTCTATTTGGTTAAAATTTGGTTTCTGACATTCCATACAACAGGAATGGGATGTCTAGTCCTATAGCGCTATATCGTACTGCCAATCGGTTTGGGGAATGTATAAAGAAAGTACAATCCAACAATTAGTTTTAGAATCTTTGAAAATAAGTGTTTAAACCATAGATAATTGTTCAATTCGTCAAGAGATAAGTACTAGCATGTATAATCATATGGTTGAAATCATGAAAATAACAAATAGGCACATATGTTTAACCCCAAAACATTTGAAAGCAGTAAAAGAGGGGACTATGTACTCACTTGAGATAGCAAGTATCCTTGATTAAGTGGCCTAACGAAGCTCGGGAAATCAAGGAATCAAGTGGCACCTAGTATGGAATCACTATGTTAAACAATCGGCTCCTAAATCGGGAGGTAGGATAGAATGAAGTTCTATAAATCAAATGAGTATTTGAACTCATATGGTATGATTTAATAGAGCTAACATTCTGATTTGGAAGTCTACCTAAGTGCTTTTGACCTATTTCGACCCATTATGGTAGTGTAAGCTACTATAATGCGTCGTTTGCGCAAAACTATGTTCGGATGATGAACTATGTGCTATGTCAAGTCTTACATGCCCAATTATACGTAAACATGTTACTAAATCAGATTATATGTCAAAAATATGTTAACATATGTAAAATACGGATTTATGCTTCAAAAGGGCGTTTTGATAATTTCCTATGGGCATACAAGCTACTTAACAAATAACTAACCAATCCTACGTGATCATAAGGTATAACCTCATAGGTTATTCCCTATGCAACTATGATCACTAAACATGCTTGGTCAGATCCTAATGATTGACCAAAAGGGTCGGGTTCGAAAGTCTAAGCGGTTGTTTAGACCGCTTAACTTACGACCCTAAACAAGCACTAAACTAATAGTGACGAGTTAAGCATTTTAAAACATGCTTAACTAAGTTAGAAAACAGGTTTTGATATCAAAACAAAGTGTTTTGATACCCAAAAGTAGTTTGGTTGCAAAATACGCTTAAATGCGCATTTTGATCGAAACTACGACTCGTCACTACGCCTAGTCAACGTGGTAATCAGTAGGTATAGTCACTAAAGACTGTAACCATCGTGATTACGATCACATTGCGAAGTTCAAACGAACTTCATGCTGACCAACTCGTGGTCAAAGCAGAAAGTCAAACACTGTTTGACTTTCATGCTAGGAAAGCGATAAAAGAACGAAGGAAGCTTATAAAGGGTCCTTGCTTGAACTTGATCTTATAATTCTCAGGTATGAAGTTATAAAACCTCAACTTAGAGAATTTAGATCAAGTGTGAGTTGCAACAAGTGAAATGCTAGGCTATTTATACTTGTTGGAAGCTCACAAGATCAAAACAAGTGTTTGTGTGGCCATCAAGCATTAAATCACAACCATACAAGTGTTAGAGGCCAGCTAATTTGCTTGGGGAGGTGCTAACTTGGCTACCACACAAAGAAATTGCAAGAATGGTCCCTGAACTATCAATCGGATGCTGAAAATAAAATTTCTGCCCAGATGTGGCCGTGGCGCCACACCACGGAAGACTGGCAGAGGCATGTGGTGGTGGCGCAGCGCCACCATGTGCCAGTTGCCAAAATGGCAGAAATGGTCCCTGCACATGTTTAAGGCCTTTTTCGATGTGTTTAAACCCCGTTAACCCATTTTCAAGGCTCAATAATGAATTTTAAGTATAGGGAACATGAAACATGCTCAAAAACATCTCAGATGTCAGCTCGTTTGGTCGTACGGTTGCGTTGTTCGGTTAATTACGACGGAAGTCGTAACGAACGCAAAAACGATCCAAATTGAGCGACGAATGGTATTTTTGCATGCCAATCACTAAAATAAAAATATTTTAGTGTGTACAAAAATTTTGGATGTCCAGATGTGGTCAAAACGTAAGTTATGCGCGAAAATGCAAACTTACGTCGTTTTTGACACTTTTAGTCCCTGTAAGATCAAATAAGCATGTTTTCGCACACCGAACCTATCAAAGCTTATTCCTAAGCTAGGTTTAGGTTATTTATGGTATGTTTAGCTTATGATCAAGTTCCGGACTGTACGTTGCCTTACGAAACGGCAGACTTTTGCAGTTTGACGCAAATAGTCCCTGCGAGCGAACAAACTTGTTTTACCATACCAAACCCTTCAAAACTTATTTCTAAGTTATGTAAAGGTTATTTAAGGTATGTTATGCCTATTTCACTATTCCGGAGTGTTTTTTGCATTAAACTGAACGTGTTTACGCATTAGTTTGTGTATAACTCTCCAAAAAGCGATTTAAAGCTCGAAATCGAACAAGAATTGATATGTGCAAACGATGCACATATTTATACAAATTCCTAGTATTAAATACAATATTTCATTGGTTTGGTATTCGTATGATGGTTGAAGTGACACAGGTGTCACAGTCTCCCCTACTTTAGAAAATTTCATCCCGAAATTTAATTTTAGAGGAAACCTGTGAAGACAACTGTGATTGTTTCGCTTTCGAATGAATCCTTCGTTTCCCAAGTAAAACTCTAGGTCACGTTTGGATTTTTAGCGAATTTGATAATTACCAACATGTTGTCATTGTTGTAACAAAAGCATGGAGCTTTGCACAACGGACAGGAGAATGTTTCCTATGAAGACTATTATAGGAAACTTGTGTGTGCTCAAAATCAGAGTTGAAGAGTGTAAGAGAGAATAACAATGGTCAAGGTCTAGGACTTCTAGTAACTCAAATAACGCTACGCTTGCAATGTAATAGGGAACACTTATATATAGGAAGTACCAGCGGCGTATCCACCATGCCCTTTTTACATTGTTCCCGTCTCGTTATTTTCATCACTATAGGTCTTAACACATGACAAAACTTGCTGTGGTTTCTTTGCACTGAATTTCATAATTATGTATGCATCCATAATTATGTAATTCCTTGCACAGTCCGCACAGTTCATTTTATAATGTGTAGGGGGAAAATCAATCGAACAAACATATAGTGACTTGACTAGACCAGACCACCAAAGGATCTTTTTAACTAGATCGACGAATGATCTTTTTAACTAGATCAACACATGATCTTTTTAACTAGACCGTCGTACGGTCTCTTTAAAATAGACCACTTAAGGGATCTTTGTAACTCAGAACCAAATAATTGTTTTGAAACAGCACTTTGGAATCCAAGGGTCTGACTATTTGCATAGAAATCTCCTTAAGGATTTAAGATAGTACTTGGAGTATCCTTCTGAGAATCTAACATAAGAAAATACGGAAGATTCTACCAGGACTTAGATAGCGAGCTTTAGAATTACACATAAACACATAATCACATAATCATGTATTCGTTAATTTAGTTATTAGCTAGTTTGTTAATTTGAATTAATTCATTTAAAGTACACTAGAAATCCAATCGCGGACTTCATTTAGTACTTAAAACATCCTCAAGAATCTAACTATGAAGATAGGAAGATCTTATAAGGATTTGGAATTTGTCTTTGTCGTATCGTAACATTCGTATTAGGACACATAAGGAATCCAATTAAGGACTCACGATAGCACCTTTAGATATCAAATCAAGGATTTGAAATGGTACTTCAAATATTTGTTTAAGAACTCGTAATTTGTACCTTGTACTTTGTTTCTTTAAAAGAAACGAGTACATAGGATTTTAGGGGAGATCACAAGTGATCATGGAATGAAAGAACCACACGAGTAGTTTGTTTTGCAAGGAACACGGTTCCTTAGTGTCGGTATCATATGGGTATGTCATATAGACACACAATCATAAAATCTTCGTAAAATAAAATTGGAACAACAATTTTATTTATATAGTAGCTGAATTGTTTCAAAAGATAACAACAAAGGAAAAATACAAGGTCTAATTGTTCACTGCTGCATTGCCATTTGCATCTGCCTCGTTTATGTTAAACACTCGTCCACGTGCTGGATTTATGTTAATAAGTCTTGGGCAATTGTTTCGGTAGTGAGTAAGATCACCACAGTTGTAGCACGATCCGGGTGGATATGGTGCTTGAACAGCAGCAGGATTTGTAGCATTCTGGTTTTGGAAAAGATGACGACATGTATTGACCAAATGTCCTAATCGTCCACAGTGGGTACATTTGTGACACGGTGTCTGATTCATATGCTGACGGTTGCATTTGTTGCACAAGGGTGCAGTACCAATATAGTTTTTCCTAGCACGAGGCTGTACTGGCTGGTTTAGTGCAACCTGATCATTCTGAGCAACTACTGCGAAGTTTTGTGAAGCCTTACGCTTATTCGACTTCTTAGAGGACTTGGTCTGTTTATCCTTTGGTTTTTCTTGTGCTGACTTGTCAGATGGTTTCTAGTCGCCTTTAATGAAAAGTTTACCCTTCCTGATTTGAGATTCAGTCAGGGTAGCAGACAGTTCAATGGCCTGTCTGACGGTAGTAGGGTTGCTACCAGTAACAATGTCCTGAATTGGGTCAGGGAGGCCATCAATGTACTTTTCAATTGCCTTCTCCAAAGGCGTAACCATGGTAGGACATAACAGACTTAACTCCTCATAACGATCAGTGTAGGCTTGATGTTCACCGCTGTCTTGTTTAAGATCGTCGAATTCCCATTCCAAAGCCCTGAGCTCATGACGATGACATAATTCCTTCATCATTAGAGCCCGAAGCTCTTCCCAGGTTTGTGCCATTGCCACATCGGCACCCCTATCACGCATCACACCGTTCCACCATGTAAGAGCATGCTTCTCGAACGCACTGGATTCAAACTCAACCTTGCGCTCATTCGGACATTGCACATGTCTGAATGTGCTCTCCAAACTTTCGAACCATTGCAGGAGCATGGTTGCTCCTTGAGACCCAGAAAACTTCAAAGGTTTAGCAGAATTGAAGGTTTTAAAACTACACTGAGCATTGTTGTTGTTATTGTTGTTATATATCTGATGGATCTGGGTTACTAGGTTCGGAAGCACTGCAGCCGTTTGCTGAGAGACAAGGGCTGTGACTTCTACGTTGGTTAGAGGTTGTGCATCTCGTCGAGGAGGCATTGTCTAATAGGAACAAGGGAACATGAGAAACGAGTGGGGTTGATAATTGGAAAATCAAATGGGGTATTGAAAATATCAACAAGTCACAAGGAAGGCAATCATTCGTTTGTTACCTCAAACAAACAAACGACACGCAGTAACTAATCAAAGTAAATGGGTCAATATAATGTATCACTGAAGACATGCTCGCCTATAAGTGAACACTCACCCCAAGAGTTCCCAGGTAAGAGTGACTGGTCCGATACTGCGGATTTGTACGAACACTCTAGCCTTAGACAGAAAACTCAGGGTACAGGCATTCACCCTTCCAGTTTGCACGTGTTCACATTATTTTAGACCCAAACTTTGACGAGATTTTGAAAACTTTGAAGGTTCAAAACCTTATAATAAATCATCCTAGAACAGATGATTAGTTTTCAAAGCAGATACGAAAATTTGTATTCTTGTTGTGGTTGTCACTTAAGGATGAGTGACGATATTGTTTTAAGATCTAAACACAAGAATCTTGTGTTAGGGTCCTAGGAAGGTTATAGTCTAGGTCAAAGCATTACTAATAACCTAATTCCCAATAACCATTAGCTCTGATACCAACTTTTCTGTCACACCCTGACCACATAAAACAATAAATCATGGCGGAAACGTAGGGGAGTGTTGTAACAGAATCATTGTTTCACAACCATGGATTAAATTGTTTCATTTTATTGAATTATTGAACTCATTGTTTTATTACAAATAAGATAAATACAAATATTATCTTTCAATTTTTAATGTCACTAAGGCACGAGTCCATCCTATGTATAGCATGCATCAACAATCATCACATAGCAGCACCTGAAACATATGTGAAAATAGGTACGTCAGCATAAAAATGCCTGTGAGTAACATAGGTTTTGTGAATTAGATTCATGGCTTTGGTTAACACAAGAAAAGGTTTTATGTTTACAAAATAATAGCCATGAATCTTTGTAAAAAGTTTGGTTTCGAAAATACATTGTTTTGATAAAAAGGTTTGTAGTATATACAGAAATACCCTTTGGTTTTGAAAAGATCGGATAAATAGTATATCAAAGTATACTTTAGTTTTGAAATAGTTAAATAGATAAGTAGTATATCAAATTATACTTTGGTTAATGAAAATGATAGATTTGGTAGCATATCTCAAGTAAACTTTGGTTTAAGAATGAAAGTATCGGTAGTATATCAAATTATACTTTGGTTTGAAAATAGCATATCAATTATGCATTGGTTTTGAAAATAGCATATCAACTATGCTTTGGTTTTGAAAATAGCATATCAACTATGCTTTGGTAGTATATCAAAATATACTTTGGTTTATGATATAACAAAGTCGGTAGTATAGTATATAAAAACATATGTTGGATTTTGTACATCGTATATCAAAAATATACTTTGGATAATATCACATTTGAGAGCACATCAAACTGTACCTTGGTAGTATATCAAAATATACAAAAGAAACTGTGATTTAGTATTCATTCAAACCTTAGTGTATCAAACTACACTTTGGAGATTATAGAAATACCACAAAGGCAATTTCTATTTGGTTAAAATTTGGTTTCTGACATTCCATACAACAGGAATGGGATGTCTAGTCCTATAGTCTATATCGTACTACCAATCGGTTTGGGGAATGTATAAAGAAAGTACAATCCAACAATTAGTTTTAGAATCTTTGAAAATAAGTGTTTAAACCATAGATAATTGTTCAATTCATCAAGAGATAAGTACTAGTATGTATAATCATATGGTTGAAATCATGAAAATAACAAATAGGCACATATGTTTCACCCCAAAACATTTGAAAGCAGTAAAAGAGGGGACTATGTACTCACTTGAGATAGCAAGTATCCTTGATTAAGTGTCCTAACGAAGCTCGGGAAATCAAGGAATCAAGTGGCACCTAGTATTGAATCACTATTTTAAAGAAATCGGCTCCTAAATCGGGAGGTAGGATAGAATGAAGTTCTATAAATCAAATGAGTATTTGAACTCATATGGTATGATTTAATAGAGCTAACATTCTGATTTGGAAGTCTACCTAAGTGCTTTTGACCCGTTTCGTCCCATTATGGTAGTGTAAGCTACTATAATGCGTCGTTTGCGTAAAACTATGTTCGGATGGTTAACTATGTGCTATGTCAAGTCTTACATTTAACATGTTACTAAATCAGATTATATGTCAAAAATATGTTCACATATGTAAAATACGGATTTATGCTTCAAAAGAGCGTTTTGGTCATTTCCTATGGGCGTACAACCTACTTAACAAATAACTAACCAATCCTACGTGATCATAAGGTATAACCTCAGAGGTTATTCCCTATGCAACTATGATCACTATACATGCTTGGTCGGATCCTAATGATCGACCAAATGGGTCAGGTTCGAAAGTCTAAGCGGTTGTTTAGACCGCTTAACTTACGACCCTAAACAAGCACTAAACTAATAGTGACGAGTTAAGCATTTTAAAACATGCTTAACTAAGTTAGAAAACAGGTTTTGATATCAAAACAAAGTGTTTTGATACCCAAAAGTAGTTTGGTTGCAAAATACGCTTAAATGCGCATTTTAACCGAAACTACGACTCGTCACTACGCCTAGTCAATGTGGTAATCAGTAGGTATAGTCACTAAGGACTATAACCATCGTGATTACGATCACGTTGCGAAGTTCAAACGAACTTTGTGCTGACCAACTCGTGGTCAAAGCAGAAAGTTAAACACTGTTTGACTTTCACGCTAGGAAAGCGATAAAAGAATGAAGGAAGCTTACAAAGGGTCCTTGCTTGAACTTGATCTTATAATTCTCAGGTATGAAGTTATAAAACCTCAACTTAGAGAATTTAGATCAAGTGTGAGTTGCAACAAGTGAAATGCTAGGCTATTTATACTTGTTGGAAGCTCACAAGATCAAAACAAGTGTTTGTGTGGCCATCAAGCATTAAATCACAACCATACAAGTGTTAGAGGCCAGCTAATTTGCTTGGGGAGGTGCTAACTTGGCTACCACACAAAGAAATTGCAAGAATGGTCCCTGAACTATCAATCGGATGCTGAAAATAAAATTTCTGCCCAGATGTGGCCGTGGCGTCGCGCCACGACAGAGGCATGTGGTGGTGGCGCAGCACCACCATGTGCCAGTTGCCAAAAAGTTTGCCAAAATGGCAGAAATGGTCCCTGCACATGTTTAAGGCCTTTTTTGATGCGTTTAAACCCCGTTAACCCATTTTCAAGCTCAATAATGAAGTTTAAGTATAGAGAACATGAAACATGCTCAAAAACATCTTGGATGTCAGCTCGTTTGGTCGTACGGTTGCGTTGTTCGGTTAATTACGACGGAAGTCGTAACGAACGCAAAAACGATCCAAATTGAGCGACGAAAGGTATTTTTTCATGCCAATCACTAAAATAAAAATATTTTAGTGTGTACAAAAATTTTGGATGTCCAGATGTGGTCAGAACGTAACTTATGCGCGAAAATGCAAACTTACGTCGTTTTTGACACTTTTAGTCCCTGTAAGATCAAATAAGCATGTTTTCGCACACCGAACCTATCAAAGCTTATTCCTAAGCTATGTTTAGGTTATTTATGGTATGTTTAGCTTATGATCAAGTTCTGGACTGTACGTTGCCTTACGAAACGGCAGACTTTTGCAGTTTGACGCAAATAGTCCCTGCGAGCGAACAAACTTGTTTTTGCCATACCAAACCCTTCAAAACTTATTTCTAAGTTATGTAAAGGTTATTTAAGGTATGTTAAGCCTATTTCACTATTCCAGAGTGTTTGTTGCATTAAACTGAACGTGTTTACGCATTAGTTTGCGTATAACTCTCTAGAAAGTGATTTAAAGCTCGAAATCGAACAAGAATTGATATGTGCAAACGATACACATATTTATACAAATTACAAGTATGAAATACAATATTTCATTGGTTTGGTATTCGTATGATGGTTGAAGTGACACAGGTGTCACAAAACAGAACTGTAAAAATCTTTTTGGAATTTTAAGAAAGTTTCTAGACTAGAAAGCAATGAAATATTTTTGGGTTTTGAATGCTAAATTGAAATGAAATGAAATGAAATGCAGTAAGCGAAAACTATTTACAAACATATTTTTGGTGAGAGTGTTAGGGGATCATATCACCTGCTGACAAGCTACTAGTACCGTTAAGCTTGATTACATATTACACATTAAGCAATTCACAGTGATTGCCGATATACTGATCCAATTTAAATTTTCACACAAATTTCAATCTATTCAGGATACGAATTAGTGTTTTAAAGCCTTAACTTATACGCGTGTACCATCTCAGAATATACTCCCGTATCAAGACTTTCTATATTCAGTCTTACAGGTGAATGTACAATAATGATATCTCTTAAACGGGTAATGTGAGGCCATGAGAGCTCAGGTTAGAACTTTCGTTCAGACAGAGAGATGATGGCTCGACTTTCAGTGTGTCCCGTTTGGGGATCTTTTCTTCAACAGCACATGATTAGCATTTTTCAATGTTTCATCATTTTTTATGTTGAGGGTGAGCTTTAAGAATAAAGCAGTGCAGAGTATTATACGAGGACTAGGCTATTGCTTCCGCAAAATCAGAAGTCCTGGTATAATACCCTAGATATCATTACGCACATAGACCTAGTATGTCAGAAATAAAGTCTTTCAAACAGGATTTCAGGGGTTGCATATATATCCGAGAGATGTTCCCCACGTAATAAGCAAGAAATGATTTATGTTTATATCCCGAACAAATTTACTAAATGTGTAAAAACCTATCGGCATATTATCAGCGAGACTGCTTAACACTATTAAACTTTACATTTCTTTAGCTTACTGCAACTGTCTAGCTGATGTACTATCATTTCCCCTTTTTACTCAAGCTCTTTTTCGGTTTTCTATTGTTTTTTTATTTTGAAATATTTCATGTTTTTGGGTTTTTGAATTTTTTATTGTTTTTGTATTTTCTGAAAATATAACCTATCTCCCCCTAAATACCAAAACAGCTAAAAAATCGACAAACCATTGCAGATTGCTTTTCAACATCATCTAAAGTGGTACCTTCATCTACGCCAATAATCCCCTCCGCAGCCGATAGTAACTTCATACCATTAAGTTTTAAAAGATATTGAAAACGAGTTTTGTCAAACGCTTTGGTATGTAAGTCAGCTTTTTGTTCATCGGTGTGGATTTTTTCTATTCGTATCAACTTCTTCTCGAAACAGTCTCGGATGAAGTGATGACGAATTTCAATGTGTTTGGTTTTAGCGTGATGAACATGATTTTTTGTTATGTTAATAGCTGCCTCATTATCAACAAAGATAGGGGTGGTAAGAAATTGCAAACCGTAGTCGCGCATCTGTTGCTGGATCCACAAGATCTGGGAGCAGCAACTGCTAGCAGATGCATACTCGGCTTCACATGTAGACAAAGCAACAGAGGTCTGCTTCTTACATTTCCAGGTGACCAATCGTGGTCTGAAAAACTGGCATCCCGCAGTTGTTGACTTAGCGTTGACTTTGAAGCATCCGAAATCAAAATCAGAATACCCCTCAAGTGTGAAATCGCCATCCTTTGGATACCACAACCCCAAGCTTGGAGTTCCTTTCAGGTAGCGCAATATCCTCTTGACGATCATCATATGCGATGCTCTGGGGCTTGACTGAAATCGCGCTGCGAGGCAGGTTGGATACATGATATCGGGTCTTGAAGCCGTCAAATACATCAGCGATCCGATCATGGAGTGATACGTCGTTTCATCCACCTTCTCTCCGGTGAGATCAGGGTTTATTCCATGGTTTGTTGCTAACGGGGTGGAAGTTGGAGCAGTCCCAGACATCCCAAATTTCTCTAAGACATCGTGAACATACTTCGTCTGATGTATGAACGTTCCCTCGGGCAGTTGATCAACCTGAAGCCCTAAGAAGAACTTCATCTCACCCATTGATGATATTTCAAACTTCTGCTTCATCATCTTTTCAAATCTTTGCAGAGTTCTTCATTGGTCGACCCGAAAATTATGTCATCCACGTAAATCTGGACAATTAGGAGATGTCCGTCGACTTCTTTTGTGAAGAGGGTGGCGTCTATCTTTCCTCAGATGAAGTGGTTGGCTAACAGATGTTAAGACAGGGTCTCGTACCCGGCTCTCGGGGCCTGATGTAAGCTGTATAACGCCTTATCCAAGAGATAAACCTTATCCTTGTGGATTGGGTCGGTAAAGCCCGGTGGCTGTCCGACATATACCTCCTCCTTCACTTTACCATAGAGAAATGCCGACTTCACGTCTAGCTGATATACTTTAAATCCTTTCCAAGATGCAAATGCTAGGAAGATTCTGATCGCCTCAAGTCGAGCAACAGGAGCATATACTTCAGTAAAATCTATCCCCTCCTGCTGACTGAAACCCTGGACCACGAGTCGAGCTTTGTTCCTATGACAATCAGGCAAGTCCACCAATTTCCATACACCTAACTTCTCAAACTGATTTAGCTCCTCCTGCATTGCGTTGACCCAGGAATCTTCAGTAAGTGCTTCCTTGTACATTCGCGGCTCAATCTGCGAAATGAAACAACTTAGTGAAAACTCTGTTTGTAAAGGAGCAACTTTTGTATAAAAACAAGTAAGGCCCTGGTCAATCTGTCGTCTGGTGGGGACGCCTGATTACAACTCTCCGATAATCAATTCTTCTGGATGATGCGAAAGAGTTCTTGGCATCACCTCGCCTGGAACATCTACCTCACTATCCAAATTCGTAACGTTCTTATTCGCTGCTTGTTCACTGACTGGAATTGTTTGATCTGAAAATTGGATTTGCTCCCCCTCAGATCCTGAATCACCATGGTCAAAAACAGGCTTATCATCAGATACTGATTCATTATTAACCACGGTCTGATTGTCAGGAGCATGTTCACGTTCTGAAGACGTCAGAGTTTGCTGAACTTCGTCATTCTCTCCAGCATTGCTTGGACCAACTTCATCATCGTTCGAAGTTTGTCGTTGACATCTAGAAGGCTCTGCTGGGAATCTTTCTTGTGTTGCTTCATATTCTCTTAGAATATCCAACTCGTCAAAGAACTCTGGTTCTTCCTCTATTTCAAATGAGTCCCATAGAGTATCATAATTGAAGCGCCATGAATCGCCAGGATTCTGTGGTGGCATTGTATAACCTTGGCACTCAACATGATGTGCTTCGATGATCCGCTTAAAGCTTGGAATAAAGACTCTTTTCATTGGACTTGCATATCCCACAAAGATTCCTTCAATGCTTTTTGGACCAAATTTGCCATAAGGTTCTAGAACTGTGCAGGCAGACCCGAACGGTTCCAAATACTTAAGGTTAGGTTTGCGGTTGTTGATCAACTCGAAACATTTCTTGTTAAACTTCTTCACCGTAAGAACCCGGTTGAGCATATAGCAAGCGGCTGACACTGCTTCTGATTAGAAATTGACAGGTAATTTGGAATCAGCAAGCATCGTTCTGGCCTTTTCTATCAGGGTTCTATTCTTTCTCTCAGCGACTCCATTTTGCTGCGGAGTATAAGGTGCGCTGAATTCTTGCAGTATACCTCTTTCATCATAGTATTCTTCCATTTTGTTATTCTTAAACTCTGTACCGTTGTCACTTCTTAATCTTCTGATGCGGGTTCGGTACAAGTTCTCAATTTTTTTGAAAAGTGTCATCAAACTCTCGAATGTCTCGTCCTTTGTCTTCAGAAATGTTACCCACGAAAATCTCGAATAGTCGTCTATGACTACTAAGCAGTAGAGATCTCCAGTTATGCTTTTGACATTCACAGGACCAAAGAAATCCATGTGAAGTCTCTCCAACGGCCCTGAGATTGAGTTCTCCTTCTTTCCAGGGTGAGATTTCTTTCGCTGTTTACCTTTGACACAACTAATGCACTCCCCCTCAAGATGGAAACCCTTTAAGTGAACATCATTACTAAGTTGTTGTGCACTAGGTAGTTCATTTTTCACAGGTGAATGTGGCCCATCTTCCTATGCCACAATTGCGACTCCTTTTCAGTGGTTCTTGACATGAAGCAGTGAGCCTGACCCATGGTAGTAGTGGCTACGCTCATGTCCAACACGTACAGATCGTCGACTCTCGATGCTCTCATGATGACCCACTCCTCGGGGACAACAAACCCCGGTTTCAGGATCAAACATTCCTTATCCGTGAAGTGCGTTGAATACATACGGTCACAAATTTGAGATATGCTCAGAAGATTGTTTTCCAGCTCGGTGACGTAGTTTACTCTTTCAAACGTGACAATACTATTCGATAATGTTCCCTCACCAACTATACGACCTCCCTGATTGCCTGCAAAACCCACATATCCTCCATTAAACCTTCAAACATCATACAGTAGGGTTTTCTTCCCCGTCATGTGCCGAGAAGTTCCACTATCCATTATCCAAAGTGAGATGGATCTCGGAAGCTCCTGCACATGTTACAAACACTTAGTTAGATTTTGATGCCACCCAAGCCTCTTTTGACTCAGGTAGCTTGACATTGAGGTGAGTATCTGCAGTGTATAGTGGTGGAAAATTCTTGTCATTCATCTTTAAACTATCGTCAGACCCAATCTCAACCTCTTTGTATAAAAAGAAATCATTTTTCGGAGGTTGACCAGATGATTGGTCTTTCTTTGCAACATACTTCTTCCCAGAAGAAGTAGACTTTTGTTTCTTAAGTTTCTCATAGTAATCCAAAGGAACATTCATCTTTACCGGTGTAGTAGAAGATGATTGTTTTGCAGACTCAGAAACCTTTGGTTTTGGAGAACTTGTTTTCTTATCATCAGATTTTGGCTTCCAAGTTTGTTGAGACGAAGCAACCCGTTTGTAAAATTTATCTGTTTTAGTTACCAACTTCTTTACGGGTTCAGTTTTGATTTTGGTGTTATCATTTTTCAAAACTTTCTTCTCAACAACCATTGGAGCTTTGCCTTTTACATCAACTTTCTTTTTCGGATTCTCAACAACCGCAGACTTAGGCTTTGAGTTGGTGCACTTTCGTGCAATGTGTCCAACTTTGTTGCACTTAAAGCATGTTCGGGTGTCAACTTCCCGACTTGTGCCTTCGGTCTGAGGTTGTGAGGCCTTCTTCTCAAAGAATTCTTCATTTGATTTTGAAAAAAATTCAGATTCTTACTCGGAATGTGAACTCGAGCTTTTCACAAACACCTTTTTCTCAACAAACTTCTTGTTTTGGAAGTTCCTTCTTTGATTATTCTTACCACCCTGATAACCACCCGACCATCTGTTTTGGTTGTTGTTAGAAAAACGTGGCGGTACAACAGGTTTTTTGTAGTAAGATTTATCCTTTTCAAAGTTCAATTGCCTTTTTGAAACTTTCAAACCTTCAATTTCACAAACATCAATCTCAACCAATTTAAACACATTTTTCAACTTGTCGATATTCACATTCTCCAGTAGAAATTCAAGATCCGAATGCAACTTATCTGAGCCCGACATCTTGTACATCACAAGAGTAGGTTCTTCACTTAAGTTGTTTTTGGATGTTGATTTCGGAATGTAATTGTTCAAAAAGCAATCTCCGTCCTCAGTTGAGTCACTGTCGGATTTCAAAACATTTTCAACCACATTTTTAACAACTTCGGATGATGAAGAGAATGTGATATCGATCATTTCTGGAAGTTTGACCACATTTGTTTCTTCATCATTAACCAACCCAGACTTTTTCTTTGAAAAATTATTCAACACTGGTGGTGGAACTTGATGATACCCAACCCCAGCTCCATCTGAATATACATCTTCACCGGCTTTGTTCTTCCCAATGGGTTTGGGAACTATGTGCTGAAGAACAAAGCTCGAGGAGTTGTAACTGGTTAGTTTCAGATTGATTCGTTCGTTTTCAATCTTAGCTTCCTGAAACTGAAGCTTCAGATTAGCAATCTCATCCAACTGTTGGTTGATTTGCTTTTCTTTCGACTGAAGTACTCCCGACAGTTGAAGGTTTTCTTTGGTTGTTTTACTGTTTCTCTCATCAGAATCTTTTATCGTTCTTTTTAGCTTCTCATGACTTTCAGAAAGTTGTCGGTTTTCATGAATTAACTTTTCATTTTCTTTTCTAATTCGTTCTACGTCAATTTTAACCTTTTCGATTCTCTCAGTTAATTCCTTTATTCGATCATTTGAAGCTTTTACCAATTTATCACGACTTAAGATTTGATTTTCAACTTCTCTAACTCTTTCAGTCGGTTCTTTAGTCTTTTTAGCACTGAGATATGCATGTGTACTAAAAACCTTGCAGTCTTTCATGCAATTTTTGCAATCACTTTCAATTTTGGCCTTATCAGTCTTACCTGACCCATTTGTTGAATCATTAGAACTGACCTAGCTCTTTGACTCAAATCCGGACTTAGAATCTACCTCTAATTCCTTTGCTTCGAGCACTTTATCTGCCATTTTCTTTAGGTTCTCTGCAGTCATCTCTTTTGTCGTGTCGATTATCCCATCATCGACCTTTTTCGACTGTAATTCTTTTTCTTCATCTTCTCTTGCCCACATTCTTTGTCTCTCTTCTTCCTATTGTGCTATTTGCTCGATGAGAGTTTCAACAATGAGTGTTGATGGCTCAACAAGTATATTGCCCTTTGGGTCCAAATAGCATTCCCGATCAGCATCCCATCTGTTTGCACTTTTAGCCTCTTTCCAGGCTCGATAATGTCTATCTTTCATTGTTTGTGCTAACATCTTTCTGTTGACGTATTATTCTTCTTCTGTTCTGGTGTCTTTGAATGGCACAATTTTTGCCATGAAAGCATAACCCACGGCAACTTCTTAAGGTAATAAATCACTCTAGTCAAAGCCCTCATCATCATGGATAACTGCCAAGGCTCTTGACTTTTCTTTAGGAGTTTCTTCTATCTAATTCATTCTCAGTGGTTCTGCTTTGTTTTGATGATAGATGGCCTTTTTATAATAATCAACATGGAATGGATTGGCTGTTTCATCAGAAGCTGCATTCCTGCATTCTCGTTTAAAGTGCCCTTTTTGCTTGCACTTAAAACATGTAACCTTTGATTTATCAAAGCCTAGCTTTGTTGATGGTCCACCGATGGAGTGTCTTTCGGTTATTTCCATGAACCTCTGAGCCCTTCGAACAACACTCGCCATACACCATCTAATGTCAATCAACTCCATTTCTTCAGGGTCGATTTGATCATAGTCTTCTTTGGTAAGGTTAGTGTTCCCGATTTTTCCAGCAACTAGGCTCTCATAGGATTCCAAGATTGAAGCCAGAAATACCATATGCTGCTTGGCTACTTCTTCGCTAAAGTTTTGTGCATTGTTGAGATTCACAGTAATGTTGCACTTGAAGATATTTTTCAGAACAGATTGTTGATGTTGGCTAGGAGCAGATGAAGACGATCCTCCAAGATATCCACTGCTTGGAGCTGGACTGCTGTTTTGATTTTCTTGATTCGGCATGCTTGATTTTTCTGCTGAGAATGCAGTCTTTGGTGACACAGTCTTTGGAATCATGCTTCCCCGATAGTACAAATCAATGTTTTGTTGATACGGGGTGCTGTTTACTTTGTTTGTCTTCCTAATCTCAAGCTCGTGGCTTTCGAACCTCTCAATCAGCAAATCGACTATCAAATCAGACTTCTTCACTGTGTTCCTCAACAGCAGGGCAAAATACTGCCAATCCTTTTCGTCGAGCAGTGAATCCAACAACTTTTTGACCAACTATTCCTCAGTAAAAGTAATCCCATATCTCGTAAGCTCAATCTTTAAGTGACAAAACTGCTCTATCATCTTTGAAACTGACTCATTCTTCATACAACCGAACAAGTCAAATTCTTTCTTCAATAATTTTTTCTTGTTTTTAACAATTTCTGCTCCTCCTACTCACTTCATCTTTAATTTTCCCCATAAATCTCTTGAATCTTTGTAATCGATTAAAGATATTATATCACCCCTGATGGATTGATGTAGCAATGCAATACACTTCTGCTCAGCAATAAAACTTTCTTGTTCATTATCAATCATATTTTCATAATCATTTCTTCCAATATTGAAACTATTCCTTAAACACTTCCAACTTTGGTAGGCGAATGCCTTCAACCAGTCCTCGAACCTGCTCGCCCATCTATTATAATCTTCTATTGCCATGAGCTTAGGCGGCTTATTGTAAGTCCCATAAACATTGTCCACGCTTAATGAGTCAGCAATGGCTTTCTTAGGATTCGGGTTTTGAGCAGTGTTGTTTGTGTTGCTTGTCGTGGCATCTCCCGTGTTGCTGGTGTAAGCAAATACGTCACTAAATGGGTTTAGAAAATCGTCTCCCATTGTACAATACCTGAAACAGTTTTCAAACACTTAGTCAAAATTTTTTAGAAATTTCAAAAGATTCACACTGATGTACTTCAATCGAATGATGATCCGAACGAGTGGCACAATCAGATAACAAATGATGTAAACGAATCGGATTGTAACTAGATCGGGTAGTAGTCCGATCGAGTGGTTGTCCGAACGAGTGACACCAAGGCTTTTGAAAAAGCTTTGACTTTTCAACCCTTCACCGATCGGGTGGTTGTCCGATCGAATGACAGGATGATGTAAGCAAATGAAATCAAGACCAATCAATGTTGTCCGATCGGGTGACGATACAATCGGGTAACACTGATGACGTCAGCAACAAGTATCTATGAACAATCTAAGCCAAATCGTTCAAACAGTTGTCCGAGCGAGTGGATGACGTCAGCAAATATGAACAGTTCAACATGGTTTTTGGTGATTTTGATTCAGTTTTTGAAGGAATTTTCTTATGAAATCTTGAAGGATTGTACTATGATTGATTGCAAACAGATTGATAAAAAATTCGTCAAATTTTAACCGTAATTTCCCGTTCAATTTTATGTTTTTCTGGTTTTTAACGTATAAAAGTGAAGAACAAAGTAAGAAATGAGTAGAAAGTGAGAGAATTCGTCAAATTTCCGGTGAAATTTGACTCTAATCGGCAAGAATAGCTAAAATTCTGGTGAATTCGATGTCATAGATCTTGATTCAGCCTCCTGGATGCTCTGATACCACTTGTTAGGTCCTCGTGCAGGATCTGTTTGTCAAGAATTGTGGATGAATCGACCTCGATCAATGTGTGGAATCCATTGGATCAAGTCATAGAAGTACGACAAAGTATTCAATGTTAAGCATCGTCTGATCTTTCTATTAAGATGACATGAAAGTACACAAGTGCCAGTAGAGAGTCGGACCGGACAGAGTTTCTCCAACAGAATGAGCAAAAGTCTTAAATGACATACCCTAACCGGGTATTTATAGGCAAACTCAGGGAGCTAGTATGTGCTGTCCTATCGGATGACAATGTTGTCCGATCGGATGGCCCATCCGATCGGGTGACACAAGACATCCTTAGGACTTCACTTTTACAGTTCAATCCTATTCCCTGAGCTGTCTTTCTACGTACATACATACATATACATAAATGTTCACGAAAGACATAAACTGACAAAATACGACTCAATGCTGACGGAAGCTACAGACGTATGAACTAACAGTATATGTTAAATACAATTCTTTTGTAATATCAACAGGCATTTGCACATTAACAAATACGTTGTATCTACTGTCTAATATTTATTGGTATTCTACATGTAAAATAATCAACCTAAAGATTGTAGAGCAATCTAACCCAAGTTATGTAAGAAAATAAATGTTTATTAACTATAGCTTTGTTAATACTTTACAATCAATTAGTATGCATACTTCTATATGTTACTTGATCATGTGTTTTGTAATATGTTACTTTATGTAATACATCTAAATTCTAAGCTAAACAAATACAATTTTTGGTAAAATGGTAAAATAGAGTCATTAGGTAAATTTGTTATAAGACAGTGTCAATATTTAAATAAGTTTATTACATTAAGTAGATAGGATACACTTGTAGAAGGTCAAATACATGAGCGATCAAAAAAAATAAAAGTAAACATGAAACGTTTCTAATAGTTCTTCATTATAGTAATTCTTTCATTCTTCGTCTTCATGTACTCCGACAAGGTGTCCTTGAGTTCTTCTAACGAAACTGCTATGTTTTTCTTTATCTGTAACTGTTTATCCAGATATTGTATAATCTTTATTTGATCTTCATTATGTAGCCCATTCGAAATATACTCCAGAATGTTGTAGTTCATGTTCGTTTTGTTTCTCTTTACATCTCCAGTGGCGGTGTTATGCATGCTCTGTAGCATTCGTAATATTTCTGAATCCTTTTGATCCTCTACAAAGTGTGCAGTGGTTATAGTTTTCTAGGCCTCTATTGTGTCTCCGAAATAGTAGTGTGATTTAGGCATGATTGTAGCTGTTTTAAATGTAAAGGTGTTTCGAGTTTGTGTTAGAAGATAAGTGATGTGTTATAGGTTAGTTTATTTTATAGGTGGTCAGGGGTAGGGAATTAAATAGGCGGTAAAGTGATTGGATTATTATGTTATAATTACAAAGGTTATTAATATTTTTTGTTGATTCATGCGTAATAAATCGTGTATCAGTTTAAGTTTCCCGTGTTAACTGAATGGGTTTGTATGTGTAGTAATAACTGTATGTAAGCGTGTGTCTCTTCAGTTATTCGCATCGTTTCCCCAAGCAGTTTCTAGATTATGTATCCGTTCCTGCCATTAACCGTTTAGTGTTAGTAACCAGATCCAGGTTTATCTAAGTTTACTAACTTTTAAATTTTTTCATAATTTATAAAAAAAAAAAAACCAAACGTGTGTTGCTTGTGTACAAATATGTTATACAATTGTGTTTTTATCATTGTGTTTTTATGTCATTATTTTTGTGTATGTGTTTGTATGTCATATATTACATTTAATATTAATTCTATCAAAAGTCTGATAAGAGTACATGATGCTGATAACAATATGTCTAAGTCAATGGTTCCACTATCCGAATTAATTATTTACACATGTGCAATAAAATATAGACAACATAAAATATGTTACTAAATCCAGTTATCCCTTTTTCAATGTATTATCTGGCAACAATAAAAAAAATAAAGCTAATTTACCTCTAAAAATCAATAATTTTAATTAAACAATGTAACAAGTAATATTTAATATTTATTTTAAAGGTGTATTAACATTCGTGTCAGGATGAATTTGAGTTGCAGCACGCATAGAACCAATTTTAGTTGCAGCATACAACACCTGAAAGAAAAACTTAAATTATATATTAAGAAATAACCATTATTTCGATCTCTTAATATATATTATCTTTTTAACAAATAAAAATCAGGGATGTATCAGCATTTCATTATTAATGCATTAAATGTGTTCGAATGTTATCCCATGAGCTATATTCTGCAGTGTCATTGTATTAGAAAAGTCATCAGTCTATTTATGTAATTATTTATTTTTTAACGATTAGTGTAATTGGCTTCGAAGACACCTTATTTTGAATACAACTATATTTTCAACAAAATTTTTACCGAAAGGTGGTCGACGAAAGAAATTTAAACTTTTGTTGAAAATAGAGTTGTATTCAGAATAAAGTGTCTTAAAAGCCAATTGCACTAATCGTTAAAAAAATAAATAAAATAACTTTAACCTTAAAATTTAACTACTATTCACAAGGTTTATGAATAATATATTAAACTAGAATTTGACCCGCCGCGCGTTGCGGCGGCGGCGTAACTTAAAATAACTCAAACTTATATCGTCAAATATTTGACCTGAGTCGTTTTCGAATAGAATTTACGTCAAAACGTAGACCAACTGAAAACGCACATGAAAATAAGCACAAAAACGTATTATATTTTACCTGACTCATTACCGAGAAAATTTACGTCGAAACGTAAACCAACTTAGATTTATAACAAAAACGTACTTAAAAATTAGCATGTAAGAAAATAGTATTTTTTTACGTTGCGGCGACGGACTCGAAACGTAAAGTAACTCGAATTTGTACCGCCTAGTGAAAACGCATTATATTTGACGAAAAAAAAAACTATGAATATATAACAATTTACCTATCTATTGCAGCATCATCATAATGAATTTGCCTTGATTTCATTGCCTCGTCGTTCTCATCAGCAAACAATTCCTTTGAACCGTATCTTATGATGTCATCCAGCTCTTCCTACATTGTAAATTGTAATAATAAAACATCACAGAAAATATATCAACTTTTTTCATATCAATTCCAGCTGTAAAATGTACCTGGTTGATGTTTTGATTTTTAAGCTTGCCAACAACCAAATGCTCTAAAACCATCTTCTTTTTCGTCATCTCCACCATTCTTTCTTCGATTGTTCATCTATTTATCAGTCTAAATATCATCACCTGCAATGTGACAAATATACAAATAACGGGATTTAAGGGGGGGTTTTCTGTTTTAATATAAAAAGCGGGATTTTATAGGTATAAGATAGCGGGATTTTATCTTTTTTGCTAAATATACAATTAAAACAGCGTATTCAGATATAATTTACAAATCAATATTTCTAAAACTTTCTTCCAGTGTGTCGCTAAGCATAAAAAAACGCACGCTATTTCATCGCTATCGCTATGTAGCGTATAGGTAGCTTGTCGCTATCGCCTGCTATTCGCTATTAACAACTACGTGTATTATATAAAGTCCCCTTAAGTCTTAATTTAATGCATCACTAACACGTTAATTATTTATAATGAATTCAAACAGTCCAACCCGTTTTAAAAAGGTACTAAAAATGTCTCGTTTCATCCTGTGTTCTAAGTCGAAACCTCCTAAATCATATTAGAATAAAATGTCATTTTCGTTCCTGAGGTTTGGCAAGTTTTGCGACTTTCGTCCAAATGTATGTTTTTCCGCACCTGGATCCAAAAGGTTTGATATCTTGCCATTTTCACCCAGCTCATTAACTCCATCCATTTTTCTCCGTTAAGTCAGGGGTATTTCCATCTTTTTTGTCAACTTAAAGTAATTTTGTCTTACTTATTTATAACGAATGATATGAACCTAAACCTATTTTGACAAAGTATCCAATGTAGCAACTTCAAACCTTGTTTTTCTGTCCGAGACGATGAGCACGGGCCATAGCTTGTAAATCAGCATGTGGATTCCAATCACTGTCGTAAATAATAACCGTGTCCGCAGTCGCTAGGTTTATACCAAGACCACCAGCTCTAGTAGACAATAAGAAGCAAAATCTAGAAGAACCCGCAGCATTGAATCTATCGATTCGAACTTGTCTTTCACCGCCACTAACTTTCCCATCAATCCGTTCATACAGCCATTTCTGAAAAACATTCAAAGATCATGTAAAAGTCAAAAACAAAAGTCAAATCTTCAAATAGTCCGACCTGTTTCATACCTTGTAATTGCAATAATCTTCTAACAAATCCAACATGTGCTGAAACTGTGTATATATTAAAACTCTATGTCCTTGCTCTTTCAGCTTCACCGTCATTTTGTCCAAAAGCTGCAATTTTCCGGAAGCTTCCAACAGTTGTCTGATGTATTAAGTATAAAACATGAGATAAAGGAGTTCAACTTAAAGGCGATTGTTAATGGAACCCGATGTGGTTCTGGTATCTGCCCCAAATATGACTCCTCCTGAAAATGAAATCAAAACTGATCAATTACCTATTTGTCTAATGTCCCATAATCCTTGTATTCATTAACTACGGCATCGACCCTATCTCTTTATTTATATCCCGAAGTAATATATTGATAATGTTTAATTATTGATTCCATTGGTTCGTGTCGTCTTATGCTATTCATTCACTTCTAATGTGTTAGTAATGTCTAATCGGTTTGTGTCGTCTTATGCTTGTTTGTCCCACAGTATACATGTTAGAAGCATCAAATTAAATAAATAAGTTGTCTGGTTCGACTATACCTCTCCGTTGACCATGCTTGACCTACTGTTGTCCGACTTTGAGTTGGTTGAGTATGTTTGACCATGGTTGATCCCGACCCAAACACCATCAAGAACCACCACTGCTCACAACAACTGTTACCGGATATTGTCACCTGCTTCTATTACTCCGTCACCACCTGACGTCGTCGGAGAGCACCACACCAAACACCCCCTGACCCCATACAACAAATCGACCCACTAAGCTACACTCATCCAAAGAAATAGAGCAAAGGGATGTCAAGTCTAACCTTGTTCGTCAGAATACGTACCTTTTTGGGGGCGAAACCCTAACTGCCCGGCCATTGCATGTTGCCGGGGACATCGTCTTGAAGACAGATCGGCTGTGGGTATGGTAACCGACCGGAACCCTAGTTCCAAATTCTGCTGCCGCCTCCTTTCGACCTTGTACACCACCGAACCGACATGGCGACATCACTGATGGAACCCTTGTCCTCCGGTCGCTTGTACCACTGAACCGACATCATTGATGGAACCACTGTCGATTGTCACCACCGGTGCGCCGTCGGTGTGCCGTCGTGAGTCCGCCGTAAGGATTGGTGGAGGACACTATCTCTCTTCACTCCCGTCATGTGTCTGTGTCACTCATTTCCTTCTTCTACAAATATAAAAGGGGATGGCAGAACCGTAAATAACGTTCGGTTTTTGTCCAATCTGCGTACTGTTCCTAAGGCTTTCATCAATTGTATATATATATATAAATTCCCATCTACTATTCACAAAGTTTGTGAATTAATAGATAGGGTAATTTTTACCGAAAGGTGGTCGACGAAAGAAATTTAAACTTTTGTTGAAAATAGAGTTGTATTCAAAATAAATTGTCTTAGAAGCCAATTGCACTAATCGTTAAAAAATAAAAAAAATAACTTTAACCTTAAAATTTAACTACTATTCACAAGGTTTATGAATAATATATTAAATGCCCGTCTACTATTCACAAGGTTTGTGAATTAAGAGATAGGGTAATTTAGTTACACATAATATACATACAATTTAACCTTGTGTTTTAATACGTCTTGAAGGTTATCTATGTAATTTAGTAAAACATAATTAGATATATTCATTTTAACATTGTGTTTTTAAGACATTGTGTTTTTTAATACATAATAACAATTACTTCTGAATGGAAGCAGTTATTTCCTAGCAGCAGTTCAGGTTGAAACTTCGACATGGTCAGCCTAATAAATAGGAGATAACATTACGCGATCTAACAAAACAATTATAAAACTAATTAAAAAACTGCTAATTAGTTAGTTCCCCTATGATTTTCTACCCACATTCTCCATCTTTAGGGCATTTTCTGTTGATCCTGTACCTTATATATGAAATACAATTATGTAAGAAATCAATTTATAATTAAAAAATATCTGGTAAAATGACAGAATAGAGTTATTAAGTAAAATTGTTATAAATCAATGTCAAATATATGACCGATGTAAAATATAAAAGTAAACATGAAGTCTCTGTGTTGTGTGTAAACATATATGTTATACAGTTGTTTTTTTGTCATTGTGTTTTTTATGTTGGTACTTTTTAAGTAGTTTGTATGTTATTTATACAATTCTTTTCATAATATTCATAGTAGTTTATAAAAAATAAATGACTGTTTGGCTTGAATATTTTAAGAAAATCTCCTCTCTATATCTCTCTCTATCTCACTCTATCTCTATCTATCTCTCTCTCTCTCTCTCTCTCTCTCTCTCTATGTATCCCTGTTTCTCTTAGTCTCTCTCTTTTGTCGTTATGTATCTCTTTTGTCGTTATGTATGTATATATATATATATATATATATATATATATATATGGATACACTGCCAGTCTTAGAAACGGTTTTGCTATTTATATGGTTATCTATTTAATAACTACCTACTACTCGTAATTGTAGGAGCTCTAATATACATGTGTTAACTATTGCTTGTGATAATATTTGTTGGACTTTCATCTTCTTATGAATCACTTTTCATATTTGTTTTATAGATCGTCAAAGTGTATGTTATTTAACCTACATTGACAATGAATGTGAAGTTTCTTCCGTCTCTGCTGATACTGATGAAGATAATGCCAAGACTTCCGTCAAAAGTTGTTACACAGTGCAAGGTTGTGTGTAAAGATTAGTTAGTCTATCTTTCAACACCTGAGTTTGCTATGAATCATTGTCGTTTCATGCGCAGATTAGGTGATGATAAGATAATTGCCGTTAACCGATTATTGTGTGATATTCGTTATGTGGATAATGAATCCCCTAAATGTTTCTTAGGTAATAAAGTTCACATTCCCTTCAACGCTCATCCATGCAGTATTTTATTTCTAGCAAGTTTGGATGGGATGGTATGTGTTTGCCTAATCAATACTCGTGAATTGGTAGTTTGGAATCCATTAACTCGTGTGTTCAAGATGCTATCAAATTCTAATTCACATGGTTTTTTTAGTCTGGATGAGGATAGTCTTGGGTTTTATGTCAACTCTTCTGGTGATTACAATATTGTGCATATTAAACGGACACATATGATGTTGGTTGTTAACATTTATTCTCTCAGTGAAGGGTCATGGTCAACTCCAATGTTCTCAAACTACAGTCCGTTTAATGTTGACGTCTATAGTTGGTCTGTAGGTACGTTTTTTGCAAATTGTTTGTATTTCGTATTGACCAGGTTCTGGTGTGTGGGTAACGCATGTGTACTTCGTTTAGATGTTGATAACAGGGTAATTTTTTATGTAGGATTCCCAGATACAATGGATGTGGAAGCTAAGTATACGAGATCAACTCCATATGTTGGTTAGTATCGGATTCTATAGTGTGAATATGGAATTGTGGAAACTTGAAAATGAAAAGTGGTTGAAAGTATTTTTTTTGTCCACCTGCTATTTCTATGCCATTGATGATTGGGTCGTCTGTGCACTATATCAATAGAAATAAGAAGTTCATTATAGTACACGAATGGGGTGATATTACTGATGTAAATGTGGAGGCAGAGGAAATGCATAGTTTTTTGCCTATCATCTTTTCTCAAGGCGTGAATGGATCTGTTTATTTTGAAACTACAATTTCACCAAATGTTTAGTTATGCTATTTTATGTAGTTCTTTTATCGTTCTTCATTGTTTTGATCAGTTATTAATTGATGTTTGTGGTTGTTTCTATGTGTGGTATAGTTTGTCACAATGAGATTGAATCTTTATGAATTAATGTGCTTATATTATCATTTTAAATATTCATTGAGAGTGTATGATTTTAATATTTGCTTTGTACGTATTTAATTCTGATTACATGTGATTGTGTTTTAAAAACAAAAAGGTGTACCAAAAAAACACAATGGGCCCTTGGAGACCAAGCCCTTAGAGCAGCTTGGAAGCCCTTACCATTGTGCATTTACGTAGAATTAGAAACTTCCCACGTTGTAATAGGTGCAGTTAATGATTAGTTTTTAGTTGAATGATTTTTTTAGTATAGTCATTGTGTTTTTTTAGTATCATTGTGTCATTGTTTTTCTGTTTTTTATATATTTGATTTCTTTTGTAGTTGTCAATATTTAAATATAACATTGTGTAATTAACTTCCAACTTTTTGCTGTCTTTCTCATTCTTTTTCAATAGTGTTTACATATTATGATGTTAAGGACAGTTAGAAACTTTCCACTTTCTAATATGTCCAGTTAAGGAATAGTTCTTACTGTAATGTTTTTTTTTTTTGGAATATTTTCATTTTATGTTTTGTTTATCATTTTGTTATTGGTATTCTGTTTTATATATATTTGATTTTTTTTGTAGGTGTCCATTTTTATATATTGTATTGTGTAACTAACTTCTTATTTTTTTTGTGGTTCTTGTTATTTTTCAATAATCCAATTATCATAAAAAAAACATTATTTTTATAAAAAGGACAAAATAATATATATAAAACACAATGCCACAAAAATCTACGATGTAATTATTTTCACAATTGTAATAACATAATGTTTGACAACTAACACAGTAATTTATAAAAATAATATTGATTAATAAAAAGTATATCCGTGTATGTGATTGATTAAAAAGTATCTCCATGTATGTGTATATGTTTACATGTAAATTAGAAACGGTTTCTAATATATATTGTTATTTAATTTTATTTACCCCCTATCGCCCATAGTGTGTAAAAACCGTTTACCACCACTACTCGTAGTTTTAGGAGTTTTTACTCACCTGTGTCAACTGTTAATTGGGGTAGTTTCTATGTAAGTATTCATTTTTCAAAGGAATCGCTTTTTGTATGTGTTTTTTTCCTCTCTGTATCAACGTCAGTATTTCTAATTAAAGTATAATTGTAAGTGAATATGAAGGATCTTCCATCTCTGTTAATATTGATGAGGATTGTTCCAAGACTTCCAGCAAAGGAGGTTATACGGTGCAAGGCTATGTCTAAAGAGTGGTTAGCCTATCTTTCAACTCCAGAGTTTGCTAAGAATAATTGTCGTTTCTTACGACTATTAGGTGACTAGAAAATAATTGCTCTTGATAAATCATTGTGTGCGATTCGTTATGTTGATGTTGCATCTCCTAGATGTGTTTTAGGCAGTAATCTTCACATTCCCTTCGATTGTCATCCATGTAATGTGATCTTTCTAGCAAGTTTGGATGGCATGGTATGTGTTTGCCTATGTAATACTGGTGAATTGGTTGTTTGGAATCCACTAACTCAGGTGTTCAAGATGCTGAGAAATTCTAATTATCAGGGATTTTACAATATGGATGATGATAGTCTTAGGTTTTGTGTTGACTCTGCTGGTGATTACAAAATTGTGCACATTAAACGCACTCATTTCAGGTTGACTGTTAACATTTATTCTTTTAGTGAAGGTTCATGGTCAACTCCAAGGTTCTTAATTTATAGTCCATATGATATTGTTGTTTATAGTTGGTCCGTTGGGACGTCTTGTAGGAATAGTTTGTATTTTGTACTGACCAAATTCTGGTGTATGGGTAACACAGCGGTTCTTCGTTTGGATGTTGAGTCGAAGGTAATAGAAAATGTAGGATACCCAGATACATTGAGTGTGGAATCTATAGGTCAGTTGGTGACTATACGAGATGAACTTCATATGTTGGTTAGTATTGGAATGTGTAGTGTAGATGTTCAATTGTGGCATCTATAAAATAATACTTGGTCGAAAGTGGTGTCTTTTGTACCCCGTGTATTTATGCCATTGATGATAGGGTCATCTGTGCACTACATTGATGGAAATAACAAATTAATTATAGTACACGAATGGGGTGATGTTGCTCAGATAAACGTAAGAGCAAAGGAGATGCATAGTTTTTTTCCTATCATCTTTACACAAGGCATTGTAGGTGCAAGCTATATTGAAATTGTAGTTTCACCACATGTTTAGTTATGGTTTTGTATTTAGTTGTTTGTTGTTATCATTGTGTTATATACATACTATTATGTTTGTGGTTGTTTTTGTGGTTGGTATATTTTTGTATATGGAGAATCAATATTCGATATTAATGTGTTATTTTAATTGTTCTATTATGTTTATAATATGTTTGGTGTGTAATATTTTATGCCAATAAATATAATCAACGTTTGGTTGTCATTGATAGTTTTTTTAACACTTTGTAAACATCAAACTTTCATATATCTTATCTAAGTTCATTTAATGGTGTTATTAATGTGACAACCCGAACATTTAAGGTCAGTGCCTTTTAGTCACTTAATCCCTGTTTTCTCATTGTTTCTCTTTTACGCCCCTTACGACAATATAAATTGTTACAAAACGTGTGACTTTAATAAACTTGCTAAACGAAAAATCCGGTTTAATATGTTTGTGTGTTAGTGAGTTAGTTTAAGTGTCTAGAGTATGTGGGCCGAAATCCTTAGTAAACTACATCAAATTGTAATAGGGTCGTACACGTTAGTGGCCTAGACACTTAAATCTTGGTTATCTCATAATCTAACAAACTGAGCCCACACCACTTAGCCCCTTTCTGATTGTTTTTGAATAATCGGCCCAGTTCTTGTGCATCTCATGACCGGCCCACCTCATTTGTTGATTAACAATATAAGTAGGAGGCTACGTGACCTCTTTACAATTATCACATTATCACAAATTTTAAGATACAGCAAACCCTACCCCCTCTTCCCTGATCGCACGATTTCAGCAGCAGACCCCCCCCCCCCCTTCGTGTTAGCATCTTGACCGGTCGAACCTTCTGGTTAGTAGTTCTCATTTATTGATTTTCATGCTTGTGTGACAATGAATGGTTAAATGGTGTTAGTTATTTGTTGATTGGACTGATCATATTTATATGGGTCGTGTATAGTGCTAGTGTTCTTGCATATTAGTGACTAGGGTTGCATCGGATATAAAAGATGGTTGATATGTTTATAGTTGTGCAATCAAAATGTTATGTGATGTTATGATCTTGGTGCGATGTATGTTAGGATATATACATTTATGTTAGCCGATGTTTAGTTGCATCTATATGTTAGTGGTTAATGTTACAGGAATTAGATGTGTCACAACTTAATAGCCTGCTAATTAGTTACCAAACGGATTATGTTAGTTAATTCACTTTTGAACTTTAATCTTGAATCAAAGGGGCAGGATAGACATATATGGTAATAATTAAAATTCATGCTATGATAGACATTGGGTGATTAATTAGAACTTGGGATATGTAACTATACAAAAGATGGATTGGGCTGTACACAAATTATCGAGCACACACACACATTTAGATTAATTGGGCTTTGATGGACCACCCACATATACATGAACGGATATTAGAAAGCAGGATACATTTGGCCCAATGTAGTAAACTGATAACATGCTATTCGGTTGGGCCTGATGTTAAATATTGGGCCGCATGTTTATATAAATGCAGGAATGGGCTGTAGGTTGTTGTTTATCTTGTATGATTGAAATAGGAAGTCGTATGTGACTCAACTGAATAGTGTATTAATGTGATGATGTTAAGATTAATGATGCTAGAATTGCTACATTATACACACTGTTTTTGGACTAAATATATGTAGTTTGGGCCGCACAAACTAGTCAACACACACATGGTAGGGGCCGCTTCCTAGTGGGCTGCTCACATGACTTTACTTGGGGTTTTAATGGATAATTGGGCTGGGACTAATTGGGCCGCACACTATGATGAACACTTTAATGAATCGTCAAATTGTTGTTTGCCTAATATGCTTGTAATACGAAGGTGCTGGTAACTCAAATGCTTGTTGGGTATTAATTGTATTTGCATGTTACGTGAGTATAAACTGAATTATTTGAGATGTGTTATACTTGCTTACACTTGTGGAATATGTGCAAAGAATATGTGAATTATGGGAATGTGAAACTGACTATCAATGGAACTATATTAGGGTTTGGGGTGTCCAACGATAAACAAGTAAATTAATCTTACCAAGCAAAACTAAGGTGAGTTCATCTATTGAGCATGCGTCCCGGTGGTTGGGACAGTCTTTGGGTATCCCGGAGAGGGATAAGTCTTTTGGGTAAAACTGGGATGTTGGATAATAATCTCACCCTATCATTCTTAAGTCCCATCTTTTGTTACCGGGGAGGTAGCGGGGTATTAGCTGGTAGCGCTACTTAGGTTTGGCACCCTCACACCGTACCGGGGAGGACGGTTATGAACTAATGACCCAGTCATGCCCAGTGTTTTGATAGGAGCACTGGGGAACGGGAAAAACATACATCAGGAGTCGTCTTGTTCAGTATCGAGATATTATCAACATTACTTTTGGAATTAAATTCAATGGATTTACTAAACACTTGGTAACTAACATTTTCGTAAAACTATGAACTCACCAGCGTTGTCTGATACACTTGTTGCATGCTCGCAGGACGTTAGATATCATGGATTTGGGAATTTGCTGTCTGGAGAAGCTGGAGTAGTCATGGGTCGACTGGAGGGATTCATGTGATTGATTCATTGATACTAAACATTGGTTTTGAAACTGTTTAACATTGGTTTACTATTTGCTTCCGCTGAACATATTGGTTTCCATTTAAACTTGATGATGGTATTTTATTAATTGAGGAGTTTTATTTATTAACTTGATGGGTTCAATGTAATTAGTGGCTCATTTTTGGTACGTCACACGCCTAAAAGGGACATTCCCTAGGTGGTATTTTGGGGGTGTGACAATTAATTTCTACGTTAATCAATTTACAAATAATTAATTCATTTTAAATTGTGCGAATTAGATGTAAGATTTTAATTTAGTACGTATGACAATTCGATGTATGATAATACAAGAATAGTTGAAGTTACTAATCGCAATGGCATAAAAAGTCATCATTATCTTAAATATGGAGACACTTATTTATGGAGACATTTATTGATGTTCTTAATAGTTGGGTAAGAAGTCATTGTGATATTAAAATATGCAGTGCATTTTGTTGATGGAAATATTACCAATAAGACTTCTAATGTTGTATACAGGAAAACATAACTAAATATGAACTTCGACTGCCGTTTACAAATTCTAAACAAAATATGTCATCCATGCCCTAAATACTAATAATTGTCATCAAGGTTAGACTACCAACCAACCAAAAAAACCTGTGACACTTGTGCTCCGTAAACACACACGATGTAGGACACTATCTTTTATCGAAGAAACAATGTGTTTTGGTCTCAAAATTTGTTTATTTTTGTTTTACAATTTCACGTTTTGATTTTAAGTTCAATTTCAAGCTTTAAATCGCTTTCTGGAAAGTTAAACGCGAACTGATACGTAAACGTAACCAGTTTAATGAGGCAAACACTCCGTAAGAGTGCAATAGGCTTAACATACCTTAAATAACTTTTATATAACTTAGAAATAAGTTTTGAAGGCTTTGGTGTGTCAGAAACAAGTTTTTTCACTCTCAGGGACTATTGCGTCAAACTACGAAAGTCTGCTGATTCGTATAGTGACGAACGTTCCGGAACTTGATCATAAGCAAAACGTACCCTAAATATCCTTTACATAGCTTAGAAATAGGCTTTGAGGGCTTCGTTATGCGAAAATATGCTTATTTGATCAATAGGGACTAAAAGCGTCAAAAACAGCGTAAGTTTGCATTTACGCGCATAACTTACGTTCTGAATATATCCGGACATCCAAAAAAAAATTTAATCATTAAAATATTTTATTTTAGTGTTTGGAATGTTAGATTTTCACTCGTCGCGTAATTTGGATCGATTTCGCGTTCGTTACGACTCCCGTCGTAATTAACCGAACAACGCGATCGTACGACCAAACGAACCGACATCCAAGATGTTTTTGAGCATATTTCATGTTCCCTATGCTTTAACATCCTTGTAGAGCCTTGAAAATGGGTTAACAGGGTTTAAAGGCATCAAAAATGGCCTAAACGAGTTGCAGGGACCAAAACTATCAATTTTCAAAAGTTTCTGGTAGCTGGCATGTGGTGGCGCTGCGCCACCACTATATGGTTTTTCCGTGGTGCGACCCCATGGCCTCATCTGGGCAGAAACTTCATTTTGACAACCAGGTTGAACTTGGGGGTCTTTTGTGTAGCGTTTCTCAATACCGTGTGATGGTTTTGAAGCTCGTAAATCGAGGAACGATCCTAACGGTTGTCCAAATCCTATATAACCCACCATCCTCATCACTTTCACTTGCACATTTACTCTCAATTTCTTCTCTAAGTTGAAGCTTTCCTTGTGAAGCTTCATACCTGAGAAGTTTTGAGTTCAAATCCTCCTTGCTTGGACCCTTTGTAAGTTTCTTTCATGCTTGTTATCATTTTTCAAGCGTGAAAGTCAAACAGTGTTTAACTTTCTGCTTTGACCAGTCTTTGGTCAACACGAGGTTCGTTTGAACTTCGCAATGTGAGCGTAATCACGATGGTTATAGTCCCTTGTGAATATACCTACTGATTACCACGTTGATTAGGTATAGTGACGAGTCATAATTTCGGCCAAAATATGCGTCTATGCGTATTTTGCAACCAAACTATTCTTGGGTATCAAAACCATTTGTTTTGATATCAAACTTGTTTTCTAACTTCATTAAACATGTTTCAACATGTTTAACTCGTCACTTTTAGTTTAGTGCTTGTTTAGGCTCGTAAGACAAGCGGCCTAAACAACCGCTTAGACTTTCGAACCCGACCCGTTTGGTCAATCATTAAGATCTGACCAAACATATTTTGTGACCATAGTTGTATAGGGAATAACCTTCCGAGGTTATACCTTATGGTCACTTCGTTTAGTTAGTTATATGATAGGTAGTTTATATGCCTTAGGAAAATGACCAAAATACCCTTTTTGCACATAATTTCATTTTAAGCATATGTAACACATGTTTTGACATCTAAACTGATTATATAACAAAATTAGATATGTTAAGGCATATAATACTTGTCATAGGACAAGTTAGGCGTCTCGAACCCGCATTCGCGCGAACGACGCATTAAAGTGGGGTAAGCTACCTTAACGAGTCGTAATGGGTCATAAGCACTTAGGATAGGTTTCAATTTAGAATGTAGGCTTTGTTAAACCATATCACATGAGTTCCAACACTTATTTGGTTTACAAGACCTCATTCTACCCGATCTTCCGATTTAGGTGTCGATTCCCTAACATAGTATATGTTACCCTAGGAACCGCTTTAACACTTGAACTCTTGGTCTTTTGAGCTTTGTTATACCCTTTGAACCGGAACTATACGCAATCCCAGGCGAGTACATAGTTCCCCTCTTTTACCGTTTTCAAATGTTTTGGGGTGATTCATATGTGTAATCCATTTGTTTTCAAAATGTATGGCATATATGTGTTCACTAAGTACTTTTATGTGTATTATTCCCATTATGCATATGCGATGTTTATCTGAATCCTTAAGTGATCTACCTATCTTCATAGTTAGATTCATATAGGATATTTGAAGTACAGTCTTAGATCTTCCTATCTTCATAGTATGGTTTTTAAGAAGTACTTTACAACTCGATGGTTGGTTTTGTGTAGATGGTTGGTGTTTCAGATAACGAAACTAGATAATACAATAAGCACATGGTGGATACGCCACTGGTACTTTCTATATATAAGTGTGCTTATTGTATTACCCTTTGTGGCATTATCCCGAATTACCATTAGGATTTAGGATTGTTTTGATTCAATGTAACAGAAACCGAATCCTTATAGCATCTATCTATCTTCATGGCTTGATTCTTGTAGGATGTTTAGAGTACTAATATTGGAGTCCTTGATTGGAATCATTTTGTGCTTTAATGCATGTTTACGAGTTGGTACAAGTTGACGATTTATGTGTTATGTGGTAGTTGTGATTTAGATAACGAAACGGGTATAATAAAATAAGAACATGGTGGATACGCCGCTGGTACTTCCTATATATAAGTGTTCTTATTTTATTATTCTTGTTGCGTTATCGTTATCTGGATCACTTTTGGATTTTGTGTATGATTGTTTCAATGTTCAATTATCCAAATCTTTGTAGAATCTTCCATATCTCTATATGTTGGATTCTTAGAAAGATATCTGAAGTATTATCATGACTCATTGATTTGATTTATATAATACTTACAGAAGTTTTGATTTATTTCAAAACAGTTATTATTAATCCTCGATTGGATTTCTAATAACATATTAACGAGTTTTTACGATGATTTAAACAAGATTACAATGTAAGGCATAAAAATGACTTAGTAATAATCATATTGCCATATACAAACCTATTTTGTCACGAGTTTTCACAATTAAGATTATGTATTACAAATGCTAAATTTTTGCCATTCTTTGGCTTCAAGATTTATTTTCAATTGACAGTTCTCGTAGCTGTTAAAGTATTGCAATACCAATTTTTTTGCCATTTATTTGGCTAATAAAACCTATGTATTCGCCGGCATTTTTATGCTGACTGTTTTTCGCATATGTTTTAAGTTTTCGACTGTTCAAGCATGCAACGCATAGGACTGCATTCGGGCCTTAGACTTCTAAAACAAAAGAACAATTACATGTATTATTTGTTTGTAAAAACGATGTTAATAATATTGAAACAATTTAGTACCAATAGTTGTGAGTAATTTGTAACGTGACTCCCTGATATTTCTGCCGTGTGTTGTTATATTACGTGATTGGGGTGTTACAGATTGGTATCCGAGCACTGGTTATAGGGAATTAGGCTATTAGCATGCCTTAAACCTAGTCTATAACCTTCCTACGACCCAAACGTGAGTAGACTTAGGAACTCTTTCCTTAATCCTCATCCTTATTCATGCCATAACTATTCTATGAATTACAAATCATCTAGCCTTAGATGATTTATCCTGAACCTTAGGCTTCATGACTTTGGGTATTCCTCAAAATGTTTTCTTAAATATTTTTGTTAAAATATTTCACAACATGTTTTATCTCAAACGATTTGTATCAAAAGATTTCTTAAATATTTTCCTCAAACGTTTTCATCGAAATCTCGGGTTTAATAATGTGAACACATGCAATTTGGAAGGGTGGATGCTTGTACCCTGAGTTTTCTGTCTAAGGTTAGAGTGTTCGTATAAATCTGCATTATCGGACCAGTCACTCTTACCTGGGAACTCTTAGGGTGAGTTTCCACTTATAGGCTAAAGCATGTCTTCGTGAAGCATTATAAATACCTATCCATCTTGACCCTACCGAATGATTTCTAAACGACCTTTGTAACACTACTCATTCATATTACCCTCGTTAAAATATGTTTGCTCTTCATGACAATCGAAACAACTTTCCTTTCCCGGTACTATTTCATCATATTACCTTCGGTGATATGTTTGATTCGATACAGTTGAAATGAATCTCATTTCATTTCATGACACTACGAGATCCTATTTCGTTTTCAAAACACTACCCTTGTCTTTCAAAATTTCAAGTTTTTACCATTTGGATGAGAATTTTCAAAATTTCAGACACAAAGTTTCTTTATTTTAAAATTTTAATTTAAAAACATTTTGTCCTAGAAGCAATAAATTTTTAACAGGTAAAGAATTTATAATACAAACCATTAACTCGGTTTGTATTCTCTCATCCAAGAATATTACAAAAAAATTTATTTTTCAAATAACTCTTGTTTCAAAATAAAATCCACAACACCATATATTCTAAGTACAAGAACAAGACCAATGAACAAAATTCTACTAGATCAAAGTTTCCACAATACAATAATGTTACAAACTCATAACAATTGGATAAATCTAACTTATTTAGTTTTCTCTATAGCTGTACTTTCAAAATGCCTCCTTGACAAGATGCACAACCTCAAACCAACGAAGAAATCGCAGCCCTTGTCACTCAGCAGATGGCTGTTGTGCCTCCGAACATAGTAACCCAGGTTCATCAGATATACAAAAACAAAAACAATAACAACAACAATACCCAGTGTAGTTTCAAGACCTTCAATTCAGCCAAACCACTAAAATTTTCTGGGTCTGAAAGAGCAACCGCACTCCTACAATGGTTCGAAAGTATAGAAAGCACATTCTGCCATGTTCTGTGTCCTAATGAGCGCAAGGTAGATTTTGCTTCGAGTGTCTTTCAAAGGAGAGCACTCACTTGGTGGAATGGTATTATGAGAGACCGAGGTGCCGATGTAGCAATGGAACTGACGTGGGAAGAATTTAAAGATCTTATGAAGAAAGAATTCTGCCCACGAAGCAAAATACGGGCACTTGAAGATGAGTTCTGTTATCTAAAGCAGGATAGTGGGGAAAACCGTGCCTACACTGACCGATTTGAACAATTAAGCCTACTTTGCCCCACTATGGTCACACCTTTGGATCGGGCCATTGAGAAATACATCGATGGTTTACCTGACCCTGTCTAAGACATTGTCACTGGCAGCCAACCTGCAAGCAACGCTTAGGGAAGCTAAGGAGTTAGCCGCTATCTTAACCGATTCCCAGGTTAGAAAAGGTAAACTGTTTCGAAAAGGAGATAAGAAACAAAACACTGAATCTGTTAACGATAATTCAAAAAGATCAAAGGCCAAATCTTCTAAAAGTTCTAGGAAGCGCGAGGCTTCAAAGAATTTTGCAATTCCTGCACCTGTTCCACTGAACTCAGTACCCTTTAAGGGATTTTATCGTGGGAAGCAACCTCGGTGCAATCTTTGCAATTATCATCATGCATCAAATTCCCCTTGCCACCAGTGTACAATTTGTGGTTTATTTGGACATCTAGCTGTGACCTGTCGTATCCAGAATCGAGCAGCCCCTACTCAGACTCGCCCGAGAGCATGTTTCAATTGTGGTGACTTAAATCATTTCAAGCGAAACTGCCCCAAGCTTGCCAATGTTAATGGACGAGTATTCAACGCTAACGAGGCTCAAGCTAATGATCAAGCGCTTATGATCACCTGAACCTCTAAATTTCCTGTTTATTTTGAAGAACAATGTACATATTTTAACTATGTTTGTAATGACAATATAAATTTCAAGAAGTTTATCCTTATCCTTGTTATTCATTTCCAAGTTTCAAACTCTAATGTGATTACACTATGAGTAATTATAATTACATGCTGATTTTGAGGATTCCGTTCTTTACGAACCAAACCTTATAATTTAGCATAATATGATTGCACTCTGGTGCATTCGTACAAACTTATTAACACAATCGATACGAACACTATGAACAAGTTAATACCATTTTATGATCATAGCATTATATACATGATTTGTTTATCTAATATGTATAGTACATGATTATAAATACAATTTGCTTCGTATGTTGATTTAACGTACTTAGTGCCCTAATTTTCAAATGCATTTTGATTAGTGTGTTAACTTAGCATACCTAGCGCATGATTTGAAAAACATTTTCCTCGATATGCTTATATTATGATGACAATGCATGATTTGTATATGTTGCATTTAACCTATTTGGTTAAGTATGAAACAAATATAAATCTTCGTACTAGAATAAAATACCTGCTACTAAATTTGTTGTATGCAAAATAAGTAGTGCTATCATTGCTAGTATGAAATATGATTCGATTTAACAGATGTTATGTTGTAACGATATTTATTTGATTTAGATGATAGTTCGACCTTATTATTTGTTTACCCTTGCTTAACAAGAGGAGCTATGTGGACCATGTGACGAAACGAGTAATTATGGGTGGACACTTAATTATGAGTTTCGACGCATGAGAATCATAGTAAGCCTTGTTGAGTATGGTGGCATAAGATCTAGAGTGATTAAGGTAATGGGAGAAGTATGATGCGATAAGAACACGGTGGATACGCCGATGGTACTTCCTATATATAAGTGTTCTTATTGTGTTATTCTTCAGAACGTTGCTGAGATCATTTGGTGATTTTATGTTATCTTGGACCATTATGTGATTATGTGCTTATTTGTTATTTATGTGGTTATTTTCGATGGACTATAGCGAGTACATTCATTAACTCAAATCGAGCCGACCGGGAGTATATTACGGTGTTAAAGGTGACGATCTTGATTCCATATGTATGATGACCCGTCTCCTATGCATGAGATGCTCATGGTGCATTGGATGTACCTCATGGGACGATAGAAACCACGTACGTGTAGGGCTTGAATGTACACCCCTTTTTTTGCTAGGTATTACACTAGGAGCTTAGTATAACATAGTGCCATACTTAAATGATTTTTGAACACTAGTCGACTTTCACAAGTTTCAAAGGGTTGAATACCTTAACATACTTTGGATATCCCAAAACACATTTTGAATTCCCTAAAATTACCAAATGATGCTCCACATCTTTGGGATCTAGCAATCCGCTTATCCATCAGTTGTTTCAATTCCACTCTACGGTCTCCTTCGAATAAATTTCGGGACGAAATTTCCTGAAGTAGGGGAGACTGTGACACTTGTGCTCTGTAAACACACACGATGTAGGACACTATCTTTTATCAAAGAAACAATGTATTTTGGTCTCAAAATTTGTTTATTTGTGTTTTACAATTTCACGTTTTGATTTTAAGTTCAATTTCAAGCTTTAAATCATTTTCTGGAAAGTTAAACGCGAACTGATACGTAAACGTAACCAGTTTATTGCGAAAAACACTCCGGAACAGTGCCATTTAACATACCTTAAATAACTTTTATATAACTTAAAAATAAGTTTTGAAGGCTTTGGTGTGTCAAAAACAAGTTTTTTCACTCTCAGGGACTATTTGCGTCAAAATGCGAAAGTCTGCTGATTCGTATAGTGATGAACGTTATGGAACTAGATCATAAGCAAAACGTTCCCTAAATATCCTTTACATAGCTTAGAAATAGGCTTTGAGGAGTTCGTTATGCGAAAATATGCTTATTTGATCAATAGGGACTAAAAGCGTCAAAAACTACGTAAGTTTGCATTTACGCGCATAACTTACGTTCTGAATATATCCAGACATCCAAACAAATTTTAATCATTAAAATATTTTGTTTTAGTGTTTGGAATGTTATATTTTCACTCGTCGCGTAATTTGGATCGATTTCGCATTCGTTACGACTCCCAGCGTAATTAACCGAACAACGCGATCGTACGAACAAACGAACTGACATCCAAGATGTTTTTGAGCATGTTTCATGTTCCCTATGCTTTAACATCCTTGTAGAGCCTTGAAAATGGGTTAACGGGGTTTAAACACATCAAAAATGGCCTAAACGAGTCGCAGGGACCAAAACTATCAATTTTCAAAAGTTTCTGCTAGCTGGCATGTGGTGGCATTGCGCCACCACTATATGGTTTTGCCGTGGCATAACGCCACGGCCTCATCTAGGCAGAAACTTCATTTTGACAACCAGGTTGAACTTGGGGGTCTTTTGTGTAACTTTTCTCAATACCGTGTGATGGTTTTGGGCACCCCTAGTATTCCAAAACCGTGTGCCTTACATGTATGGTTGAGATTGAAGCTGGTAAATCGAGAAACGATCCTAACGGTTGTCCAAATCCTATATAAACCCACCATATTCATCACTTTCACTTGCACATTTGCTCTCAATTTCTTCTCTAAGTTGAAGCTCTCCTTGTGAAGCTTCATACCTGAGAAGTTTTGAGTTCAAATCTTCCTTGATTGGACCCTTTGTAAGTTTTTTTCATGCTTGTTATCGTTTTTCAAGCGTGAAAGTCAAACAATGTTTGACTTTCTGCTTTGACCAGTCTTTGGTCAACACGAGGTTCGTTTGAACTTCACAACGTGAGCGTAATCACAATGGTTATAGTCCTTTGTGACTATACCTACTGATTACCACGTTGATTAGGTATAGTGACGAGTCATAGTTTCGGCCAAAATACGCGTCTATGCGTATTTTGCAACCAAACTATTCTTAGGTATCAAAACCGTTTGTTTTGATATCAAACTTGCTTTCTAACTTCGTTAAACATGTTTCAACATGTTTAACTCGTCACTTTTAGTTTAGTGCTTGTTTAGGCTCGTAAGACAAGCGGCCTAAACAACCACTTAGACTTTCGAACTCGGCCCGTTTGGTCGATCATTAAGATCTGACCAAACATATTTTGTGAGCATAGTTGTATAGGGAATAACCTTCCAAGGTTATACCTTATGGTCACTTCGTTTAGTTAGTTATATGATAGGTAGTTTATATGCCTTAGTAAAATGACCAAAATACCCTTTTTGCACATAATTTCATTTTAAGCATATGTAACACATGTTTTGACATCTAAACTGATTATATAACATAAGTAGATATGTTAAAGCATATAATACTTGTCATAGGACTAGTTAGGCGTCTCGAACGCGCATTCGCGCGAACGACGCATTAAAGTGGCGTAAGCTACCTTAACGGGTCGTAATGGGTCATAAGCACTTAGGATAGGCTTCGATTTAGAATGTAGGCTTTGTTAAACCATATCACATTAGTTCCAACACTCATTTGGTTTATAAGACCTCATTCTACCCGATCTTCCGATTTAGGTGTCGATTCCTTAACATAGTATATGTTACCCTAGGAACCGCTTTAACACTTGAACTCTTGGTCTTTTGAGCTTTGTTATACCCTTTGAACCGGAACTATACGCAATCCCAGGCGAGTACATAGTTCCCCTATTTTACCTTTTTCAAATGTTTTGGGGTGATTCATATGTGTAATCGATTTGTTTTCAAAATGTATGGCATATATGTGTTCACTAAGTGCTTTTATGTGTATTATTCCGATTATGCAAATGCGATGTTTATCTGAATCCTTAAGTGATCTACCTATCTTCATAGTTAGATTCATATAGGATATTTGAAGTACAGTCTTAGATCTTCCTATCTTCAAAGTAAGGTTTTTAAGAAGTACTTTACAACTCGATAGTTGGTTTTGTGTAGATGGTTGGTGATTCAGATAACGAAACTAGATAATACAATAAGCACATGGTGGATACGCAGCTGGTATTTCCTATATATAAGTGTGCTTATTGTATTACCCTTCATGACGTTATCTCGAATCACCATTAGGATTTAGGATTGTTTTGATTCAATGTAACAGAAACCGAATCCTTATAGCATCAATCTATCTTCATGGATTGATTCTTGTAGGATGTTTAAAGTACTAATATTGGAGTCCTTGATTGGATTCATTACGTGCTTTAATATGTATGTGAGTAGACAATGTAACAGAAACCGAATCCTTATAGCATCTATCTATCTTCATGGATTGATTCTTGTAGGAGGTTTAGAGTACTAATATTGGAGTCCTTGATTGGATTCATTGTGTGCTTTAATGCGTATGTGAGTAGACAATGTAATAGAAACCGAATCCTTATAGCATCTATCTATCATCATAGGTTGGTTTTTGTAGGATGTTTAAAGTACTGATATTGGAGTCCTTGATTGGATTCATTGTGTGCTTTAATGCGTGTTTACGAGTTGGTACAAGTTGACGATTTATGTGTTATGTGGTAGTTGTGATTTAGATAACGAAACGGGTATAATAAAATAAGAACATGGTGGATACGCCGCTGGTACTTCCTATATATAAGTGTTCTTATTTTATTATTCTTGTAGCGTTATCTGGATCACTTTAGGATTTTGTGTATGATTGTTTCAATGTTCAATTATCCAAATCTTTGTAGAATCTTCCATATCTCTATATGTTGGATTCTTAGAAAGATATCCGAAGTATTATCATGACTCATTGATTTGATTTATATAATACTTACATAAGTTTTAATTTATTTCAAAACAGTTACTATTAATCCTCGATTGGATTTCTAATAACATATTAACGAGTTTTTACAATGATTTAAACAAGATTACAATGTAAGGCATAAAAATGACTTAGTAATAATCATATTACCATATACAAACCTATTTTGTCACGAGTTTTCACAATTAAGATTATGTATTGCAAATGCTAAATTTTTGCCATTCTTTGGCTTCAAGATTTATTTTCAATTGACAGTTCTTGTAGCTGTTAAAGTATTGCAATACCAAATGTTTTGCCATTCATTTGGCTAATAAAACCTATGTATTCGCCGGCATTTTTATGCTGACTGTTTTCACATATGTTTCAGGTTTTCGACTGTTCAAGCATGCAACGCATTGGACTGCATTCGGGCCTTAGACTTCTAAAACAAAAGAATAATTACATGTATTCTTTGTTTGTAAAAACGATGTTAATAATATTGAAACGATTTAGTACCAGTAGTTGTCAGCAATTTGTAACGTGACTCCCCAATATTTCCGCCGCGTGTTGTTGTATTACGCAATTGGGGTGTTACAAAACCCAATAAACTGTACCAACATGTCCACCCAAAAACCATCAAACGATGACGACAAAAGGCATTAGTTTATATACGCAGACATCTGCATCATTAGCGGATAACGTTAACTGCTAAGCTTGGTTGATTGCATCCTCATGCGTCAACATGAGGAGGTTTTCTGATTCTACATAAGTCAAATGCATAATGTCACCCGCGCTAATATCATTTTCTTTCATGAGACTTGGCCACCTTCAATCGCATACCTAAATCCATTTCCATCCTTCTGTCGCTTAACTCTCTTCACAAATGTTTTCCCATTCATGTTTCTGACATTCGTCTGATACACCTTCTTTGTTAGCCTTGCCCTGTTTACAACTTCTACAGGTAATCGTTGCATTGATGTAAGAGTTAACAAGTATATTAGCCGTGTTGGAATATAATTGTCAGTAGCAACAAATATCAATTGTTAATTTATGAATAAACATAATTTAGTATGTATTATCTATTATAGTTATTCTATGAAGGCTATAAGTGATGTTATACTTTATTGTTTAAAAAAACTGTTTTAAGGTTTTTTGTTGCAAACGAAGTTGAATTATTATGTGGTAATTCTGTACGTATAAATAGCTTCATGAATGGTGTTGTAAATTATTCTCATTAAATAACAGAAATGACATACCATTCGATAATTTCCTTTCCTGTTGAATCGAAACGCATCACTTTCTTGAACATCATTTTGACGTGCAACACGTTTTTCGTCTACATTGCTTACCTTCAACGCCATCCCACTTCTTTTCCCGTTTGTGTTAACCTTATCATTACAAACATGCATTACCTTTCAAATATATATATATATATATATATATATATACACACACATATATATATATGTATATATATATTATATGTTAATGTATAAGAAATATATATTGGAATATGTTCATAACTTATGCTTAACTTACCAAATGATCACGTGTTTGTCGTCCAGTTGCTGACACGGTAAAATGATTATAAGTTGTACAACATATCAGTTGTTTAGGTTCCTCAGATGTAGAATCGGATGCAATCTGTTTACCTTTCTTTTTAACCTGTTATTACAGCCCGTAACATTAAAGCAAATTTAACTACAATCGTCTACTAAGTATGTATAATAATATGAATAAATAACTTATCTTCTATTATGTTTCAAATACTTACATCTTCTTTTGTCTGGTTGTTATTTCCTTCACTTACAAAACTCTTTCTTTCAGACTTCAACTTTTCTTTTCCAACACTTTTCTTATTCACTTCATGTTTCTCATTAGTTTCATTCATCTACATCCAAGATTTTTAAAATTCATTAACATCTGAGGATTAATATATTGTATTGTAAAAATATGTAAACTTATTACCTCAGTAATCAATTGGTCGATTGAGTCCTCTTGATCAGTGAAGATCTGTTATACGATAACATCCGTAAATAAGTCGTATTGACTAGCAAACCATTTTAACTTACTTTAAAATACTTACAGAGTTGAAGTGTTCATAGTATGCGTGTTTAGGTATTTCAACAACTGAGTTGTCTTTAGTTTTCTCCTTTTCACTAAAAACAACCTCAACTCCGCTACGATAAAGTGTCAAGTCAAACGATTCGCTGTCTGTTTTCATCAACATCAGTATATCACCGTCTTCTATGTCAAGATCTTCAAACAACTCCGGACACCCTTTAGCAAAAACGTAGCATGCATTTATTTTTTCGGTCTCAACTTTCCAACATTGACCTGTTGTGTATATATTATAAGAATCTTTCACTGGGCAGTAACAGTAAAATTTGTTCACATAAGCTTCTGGAATGACCTGAAAAGTTGTGTAATATCTTATAAACATATATTCATTTATTCTATTTACTGACAGGTATAACAAAAAAACAAATTCCTACAAACATATAACTATACTTACTATGATCTTTAAATCTCCGTAACGGTTGACTGTCAAGAACGATTCATCACAAACGTTTTCTAGGGAACAATGTATTTGTAGACATTTTTCTTTGATTATCCTCAAAACCAAGAAGGTGTTCTTTGTCAATTTATGACCTTTTACAATACTTACCCATCCGTCAGTGACAACACTTTCACCACTTACACTTCTCAGCCATGCCGTACAGCTTATTCCACTTACATGATTTATCGTTACCTTTGTCCGGTTCCAATAATCTCCTCCCACAAGCTTTACAAACTCAATTGGTAATGCCTGTAGTTATATTTACTAATTTCAGTTTATGTAATAAAGTTTACATTTACTTATTGTAGGCATTACAGCATAACAGTTTCAATGATTTAGGGTCTTGTAATAGAGACAGGCAGGACGTAATCATTTTTGTTTACCTGTGATATATAACATTTAATATTAACTGTTAGTATTAAGGCTACTACACAATATGTTAAAATTTAATCTTTTGTCATGAGAATATTATTAACCTATAAATAAGCAACTTAATTATGCATAAGGTTGTTGTACCTTTAGCTTACGGAGTTTAAAAAAAATGGAATTTTCCCTTTTAACCCTAAAGTTTTAATCTTTGACAATTTAAGTTTAAAGTTTTAATCTTTGTTTCCTTTTTAACCCTAAAGTTTTAATCTTTGACAATTTAAATTAAAAGTTTTAATCTTTGTTAATTTAACCTCTTTGATTAATTTGATTTTTCACTTCTAATTCAAAAGTTTCCATCTTATACAATTTAACCCCTTTGATTAATTTGATTTTTCACTTCTAATTCAAAAGTTTCAATCTTTTGTGATTTAACCACTTTGATTTTTTTTACTTATGTGTTGTAATCTTGGCTTTGGGGGTTTTTCAAAGAAAAAATGGCTATGCATATGGTTGTTGTAACATTGGCTTTGGGGGTTTTTTTTAAAAAAAAATGATTTTTTTTACTTTTCACCCAAAAGTATTTCATAAATTACTTTTAAACCAAAACTATTTGTTTTTTTTTTTTTACTTTTAACACAAAACTTTTTATCTTTTGCAATCTATCATCACCACTTTTTTTACTTTCAACTTTGGTCCTTTATAGTTGTCATTTTCCGCGAATTTTTCGCTTTATGCTTCGTTCTAAATTTTGTGACTTAACTCATCGCAATGTGCGTACTTGGTTTAACGTTTTTACATTTCGTTTTAAATTTTGCGAGTTAAAACGACGCAACGTGCGTGTGTGGGTGAACGTTTTTACATCGTCTGTTTTTTTCCCGTTTGACAGGTTCAACGTAATGTGCACGTCCTAAATCGACTTAGTTATAACTAAAGAATCTCCGTCACATTGCGGCGGGTCGTAATTCTAGTTATTCCTAATTCATAATGTGCAATAGATCTTTTATATATATATATATATATATATTCGTAAAATAACTCTTTTCGCGTAATCGTACATGGGTTAGGTTATTTTGGAGCAACTTATAACTTATTGACTTATAAAAGTTAATAAGTTGTCTTTAGTGTTTGGGTTAGCTTATTTAAGTTATTTTTGTGTGTTGAGAAGTTGTTTTTGATAAGTTAGTATTTGTAATTTCTCACTTATGACTTATATCAGTTAATAAGTACTTTTTGAGAAGGAACCCCAAAAAAAAAAAAAAAATTATAACAGAATCATATGTTTTAATCCGTATTTATGTTTGATTACAACTTTTTCATATATTATTCTCATTATACTGTAAACATTAAGTCGACAATGTCTATAACATGCAATACATAAGATATATATCAACTATACATAACATATGAGAGGTTGAAGATGATTGAAACCTAAAATCAGATTTGACGTCTACAAACAAGTTATTCGCCGGAGAAACCAACATATGTCGCTGATTAAGTATCTAACAGAGGTTTAGAAAACTAATAGAACTTAAACCGTTAAGATTTACAATCGGAAGTTACCTTTTGCCGATCAAATCTTCGGCGGCGATGATCTTCAAGGAGATATGAGACGCCGGTGATGATGAAGTTGATTTGATTGTGAGAGATATGATGTTCATTGCGTATCTTTTATAATCTTTTATATTTTATTTTTTGTTTCATTAAATAATGAAATACTTGAATATTGGTCGTATGGATAGTGTTAATATTAGCCATGGTATTGCAACTGATTCTATATATTGTGTTATTGCATCTGATTATTGTGTTTTGCAACTAGGTGGGTTTTCTATACATTAAGTTATGTATTCTTGTCATTGTGTTTAGCTTGTATCCAATGGATATTGATTTTATTTAATTAAATATAAGGAAAGATTAAAGAGTGAAATATGCATAAAATATTACACGCTTCAATTAACACTTCCTAAGATTTCGACGACTCTCGCCTTCTTCCACGCGATTTCATTCTTTCTTTTGTTTTGCAGATCGGCTAGGATGTCGTAGATTTTAAGATCCTGTTTCAACAGTTGTGTGATAAACTCTTCTGCGTTGCTCTTGAAATCTGATGGGGGAGAGTGGAGGACTTCATCAAGCTATCCGATGCTGTTCCAGGTTCGCTTGTAATTGTTATCACTGATTATGCCGACTTTTCTGTTTAGTTCTTCATATGCTCTCTTTTCTTCGAGCGACCATCTGGAGAATTGTAATTGATTTAGTTTATTTTGATGTTAGATTGTGCCTGAATATAGAGTTGCAAACATGAAAAAAAAAATACTATCTATACCATAAACATCTAACTTTGATAGATCTAATCTATGTTTATTTAATGGTGTTAGCAATTTCTATGTTAATCAATTTAAAAATAGTTACTTAAAATTTTTAAATTGTGTGAATTAGAGCATTCACATCCAGCTCTCTAAAATTATACATACATTCCACTAAAAAACAACTCCTATATCAATATATTTCCACTAAAAACAAATACTTTTTCTCTTTCCTTTTCAATTAAATAATATTTTTATACCTTTATCATTACATTTTTCTCTCTCCTTCACTCACAACCACTTTCAATATATATTAAAAAATTATAGTGGGTGAATAGTGTTGTAACACCCCAATCGCGTAATATAACAACACGCGGCGGAAATATCGGGGAGTCACGATATAAATTGCTCACAACTACTGGTACTAAATTGTTTCAATATCATTAACATCGTTTTACAAACAAAGAATACATGTAATTGTTCTTTTGTTTTAGAAGTCTAAGGCCCGTATGCAGTCCTATGCGCTGCATGCTTGAACAGTCGAAAACCTGAAACATATGCGAAAACAGTCAGCATAAAAATGTCGGCGAATACATAGGTTTTATTAGCCAAGTAAATGGCAAAACATTTGGTATTATAATCCTAATTCTGAAAAATCGTGACAAAATAGGTTTGTATATGGCAATATGATTATTACCAAGTCATTTTATGTCTTACATCGTAATCTCGATTAAACCATCGTATAAACTTGTTAATATGTTATTAGGAATCCAATCAAGGATTAATAATAACTGTTTTGAAATAAATCAAACTTATAAAAGTATTATATAAATCAAATCAATGAGTCATGATAATTGATGTGTGTAAAATGCAACATATAAATTACATCAAATGAGGCATAAAACTAACCCTTTTTAAGTACTAATATTGGAAAAAGAGTGTTTTTGTCTTCCTTTTGTATTTTCAGGATTAAATGAGCTCAAAAACGCAAAAGAAGCAAAAAGACAGCTAAATCCAACATAAATACAAGAAAAGGAATATTAGTGGACTGCCCGAACCCTCAACGGCACCTTCCAAAGCAAAATAGAGAGATCAGAAGACTGAACACGCCCCGTGCTCAGCCAGCACGGGGCCGTGCCCAAGAAGCAGCAGAAAAGACAAATCCATAGAAGCTTCTATTGCCCACCACGGGTCGTGCTCAGCGGACACCGGGCCGTGTCGAAAGTACAGCAGGTGCATTTAATGTAATTGCGAATTACAATTAATGAGGAGAGAGAGTGTCAGACGGACACGGGGCCGTGCCCAGCGGACACGGGGCCGTGTCCAGCTCTCTGTTCAGCCTATAAATAGGAGTGCTTGGATTCATTTCATCTCATCCCTTGGCACACCACCTCTCTCACACTTCATCCACCACCCACCACCATCACAACACCATCATCCACCACCATCATCCATTGTCCATCGTAGAGTGTGTGAGTCGTCTCGGGATCCAAGATTGATCGTAAGAGTTCTTGACAATCAAGGCCATGTTTGCCTAAGTCTCTTACATCACTTGGTGAAGACAAAGTGTCTAGTATAATACTTTTTATTTCTAATCTTTTGCACTTTTTATTTGGTTTTGTATTAATGACTTTAATAACTAGTTACTTATGTTGAAGGTGATCTTTCCTTATCGTTTGTCCGTGGTGTCTTGGCATTATTTTACTGTCTATATAAAATAAAGGATTTTCACCATTCATATCTCCACGGTCTATATGGAGGTATGTTGGCTACCTGGTAGGGGGTTAAGGGAACGGTTTGGTAAAGGTCTTGCCATTGTTCAGCGTTTAGAGGTCCTGCAATGGACCTGGGTCAAATTTAGTAGGACCTCCTTCAATACTTCACGGTATTGGATGGCGGGGGTCCAAACTCTTTGATCCCCTCATAAGTTAACTACTATTAATACTATAACCCGGCTATTTAGGACTGTATCCCTGCTGACTCAGACTACTTAGCCGAGGGTAACGTCACCGCCAAAAGCGGGGCCTACCACAATACTACATTAATAACTTAATTCATTATCTTCCAATAATCCACCCTTTTAGGATTGTATCCCTGCTGACTCAAACTACTGGGGTGAGGGTAACGTCGCCTTCAAAAGAGGGGCCTACTACAATAACTAAGATAATCTCTTAATTATGTGCAAAAGTGCGGAAATAATCAAAGGTTATACTAGATACGAGTCGGAACCAAGTGATTCATCTTGTCTATCTGTTTTTTCTTTTATTTTTATTTTCAGCATTTTAGTAAGTTTTATTTTTCTTAGTTTAAAACATTTTTCTAAACTTTTTATTTTGGTTAGACGTTGAGGATAAACCGGTACTAAAAGCTCTTGTGTCCTTGGACGACCTCGGTATCTTACCAACGCTATACTACACTCAACGATGGGTGCACTTGCCCATATGTGTGTTTAGTGTTAGTGAAATATCGTGTTTTATAAATTTAAAACTTGGCTAAAATAAGTGTTAAAAAGGGCTTAAAATACACACCTAAAATATATAACACTTAACACGCATCAAGTTTTTGGCGCCGCTGCCGGGGACACAAGGATTTTAAGAAAGTTAGGAATCAACGGCCTAATCATCTTTTATTTTTCTTTTTATTTTTTTTTTAGGATTTTCTTAGTTTTTCAGCTTCTGCAGAGCTCAGCACGGGCCGTGCTCGGTCAGACACGGGCCGTGCCCAGCATCATCACTGGCAGTTTTTATTTTCTGAGTTACAGAGAGCTGAACACGGGGCCGTGTCGGTGCAACACGGGGTCGTGTCCAACTCCCAGTAACTGGGAATCCAGAAAACAATTACTGTATCTCTGACCACGGGCCGTGTTCACTGAGCACGGGGCCGTGGTGAACTTTCTGACCAACGTTCTTTTCTGTTTTTATTGCAGGACTTGGAACCCAGGTGCCACATTTGACCCTCCTACGTAGTGCATGAGCTCCAGTTCTAGTAGAGACATAAAAGAACCCTTAGAAGAACCCGAACGCTTTCTCAGAAAAAGACTTAAAGCTAAAAATCAAGAGAAAGCTTCGGGGGAACCAATCCCAATGGCGGACCAACGTACCCTCATGGATTACCTACGGCCTACCGTGGGCAATCTTGGCGCCGCTATCAATGCACCGAATGTCGAGGCCAACAACTTCGAACTTCGGCCGCACTTGATACAAATGCTCCAAAACTCCGCAACCTTCCACGGGCTTGCGGACGAGGATCCCCATCTACATATTACTAACTTCTTAGAAATATGTGATACCTTTCGGATCAATGGAGCATCAAATGACGCCATCCGCCTTCGAATGTTTCCATTTTCACTAAAAGACCGAGCTAAGGCTTGGCTTAACACCCTCCGAGTTGGATCGGTAAACACCTGGGATGAACTTGCCCAAAAGTTTCTATATAAATATTTCCCTCCTGCTAAAACGGCTAAATTAATGACTGAAATTAATACATACTCACAAGAGGATGGGGAATCTTTATATGAAACTTGGGAAAGGTTCAAGGAGCTTCTAAGAAAGTGTCCTCATCACGGTCTAGCGGTGTGGCAACAAGTATCCACTTTCTATAATGGGTTGTTGCCACACACAAGACAAACACTTGATTCAAGCTCCGGGGGACTCTTAGGTAATCGTCGCCCAAACGAAATATATAATCAAATTGAGGAAATTGCTCAAACCAATTTTCAATGGCACACTCCCCGAGGCAATAAATCTATTGCCCCGGGCGCCCATAAGGTTGATGAAAGCACCTCTTTACAAGCCCAAATCGATGCCCTCTCTTCAAAAATCAAAAAGCTAGAAATGACAAAAACGGCCTCGGTTATGGGTTGTGAAGGGTGTGGTGGGTCACATGAAAATTGGAGTTGTATGAAAGAATTAGATGAACAAACTGAAACGGTAAACTACATGGATAATAGACCTAGGCCGTCGGGTCCTCCAACGGGTACCTACAACCAAGGATGGCGTAACCACCCAAACCTTGGTTGGAGAGATCCCGGCAATAGTAGTAACCAACAAAACCAACGAACTAATTTTCAACAACCGCAAAATTTTTCTCAACAACAAGGTGGAAGAGAAAGGCTCGAGGATACTGTATCTCGCCTCATCTCTGACACTGAAAAGAAAAACTCGGATCGATTTCAACAATTGGAATCAAATTTCAGAAATCAACAAGCTAGCATTCAAAACGTTGAAAAACAATTAAATCAACTAGCTCAAAATTTCTCCGAGAGACCACAAGGCGCGTTACCTAGTAATACCGAAACGAACCCAAAGGCACAAGTACATCTCATCACATTAAGAAATCGAACCGTGGGTCCCGAGGATGCTCCATTGCCACCAAATAAAAGAAGCCATTCTAGCCAGCCTGTGACTCCTTCTGCGCCAGAAAAAGCTTCTCTACCAACTCAAGAGCCCACCAAGACTCCTCCAATTCCGTACCCCGGTAGGTTAAATCATCAAAAGACCGACGAGCAATTCGCTAAATTTGAAAATTTACTAAAACAATTGCATGTTAATATTCCTTTTATTGAGGTCCTAACCCAAATGCCTAAATACACAAAATTTATGAGGGACTTCCTCACAAACAAAAGGAAAATTGAATCATTGCAATTAGTTAACTTAGGCGAAGAATGCTCCGCTTTAGTACTCAACAAACTTCCACAAAAGAAAATCGACCCCGGGAGCTTCACAATCCCTTGTTCGATTGGGAAGTCCCCCGTCCGAAATGCTTTAGCCGATCTTGGGGCTAGCATCAACCTCATGCCCACATCAATGTTCAAGCGACTCGGCCTAGGAACAACAAGCCCTACAAAGATGAGCATACAACTCGCCGACAGGTCCGTCAAATTCCCACAAGGTATCGCCGAAAATCTGCTAGTCAAGGTTGACAAATTCGTCTTTCCAACCGACTTTGTCATCCTAGACATGGAAGAAGACACCGATGTCCCTCTTATCCTCGAGAGGCCATTTCTAGCCACCGCCCAAGCATTGGTGGATATGAATGACGGAACTCTAACATTGAAGTTTGGGGATGAAGAGGTAAAATTTGAATGTGGAAAGCGAGTAGAGGAAGAAGATCCGGTCAACTACATGAAGGTCATAGACTCAAGCTTGGATGACGCTCTCCGACGGTGTAACATGGGATGCAACACATCCCAATTGGGTAACATATGACCAGGCTTTGGGTCTAGCCAAGGACCCTTATAAACGTGGCGCACCACGGAGGCATTCCGCGGAACTATCCTTAGTTTAGTTTAGATTAATTTTTATGTTTTCTAGTTAGTTTTAATTTTCAGGAATAAAACACACTCATGGTGGTAAAGGATGAAAAGGGGAACAAGAAAAATGATCCCATGCACAAGAACAAGGCAACCCGACAATTCTCCCCATTTCAGAAGGCTCAACACGGGCCGTGCCCAACCAATACGGCCCCGTGCTGAGCACCCTGCAGAAAAACGCCCAATTCAGGTACCTGGACACGGGCCGTGTTCACCCAACACGCCCCCGTGTCCAGTCTTCTGTTTCTCTTATTTTAATTTTGTTACTGGCACTTGAACACGGGGCCGTGCCCGGATAACACGGGGCCGTGTTCAGTGACCAGTAACACAAATTTTTGCTTTTTAACACTATTTTACACATCTAATCAACCTAAAAATTTATTTTTGGGACACATTGAGGACAATGTGTAATTTAAGTGTGGGGGGGATGCTAAAACCTTGAATTTTGCAAGTCCTAAATACAAGCCTTACACAAAACTCTATTGGAACCGCTAATCACCCCAAATTTTTTCAAAAAAATTTTCATTTTTTTACTTGTCTAGGTTTAACTCGGGAAATTCAAGTTCTCAAAAAGGTTATATTTTTACAAATTTACAACCGATAGCGTAGTGATAAAAAGAACCAACATAAGAAAATTATGAAAAGGCATAGCAAACTTATTTAAAATTTGATTATATATACTTGATCACATAAAAACCCATTCCCACAAAAGTGAGTTTTGAGCCTTTATTGAGCACACAATTACATATCATTTGACTAAATGCTCATTTTTCGTTTCTTGTGTGAATAGCCGCTTGGTTCTTACGACTCTAGAACTTGCCATGACAATGCATTCCCAGTCCTTATCAACTTAAACCCGAGTAAGTAAATGATGGAGGCATTAGGACTAACCCTTTTTATTTCTACACCATTATTTTTCTTTTTCTTTTACCACCTACCCAAAAATCCCCCTAGTTAGCCCCTTTGAGCCTAAACCTTTTCGTTTCATCACCCAAACAAAAACCCTTTTACCCACCAAAACCTTTTTCTTTTTTTTTTAACCCTTTATTTTAGTAACAAGTTCGGTTCTTCGTAAAAAAAAAAAAAAAAAAAAAAAAAAAAAAAAAAAAAAAAAAAAAAAAAAAAAAAAAAGTATGATAATGATGAAGCAAAAAGAAAATAAACAAACAAGTTAATCAAAAATAACTTAGTTTGAATAAAAGCTTCATCAAAATAAAAAGTTGCAAAAATACGAAAACCGACACTTGTTACGCTTTTAGCCCTTTTTCTACTAATCACTAACCCAACCACCTACTTTTAACCCTAGCCAAACCCTTAACCCACAAAGTCCTCTTGATATCTACAAAGGTATAAAAGTTAAAAAGGAGGAGGATTGATTTCTTGGCAAGCCTATGGTAGGAATAAGTTCCATGCCGCTCTCGAGTGATTCACTAAAAATACACCTTCGGCCGAGTGTGAGTGATTTCCCCGCGAGGTATGTGAACTTGTATATAAATAGAATTTTAAAAAAAGGCATGTTATGCCCAAATGAGTAATTTCTTTTATGAAAAGTTCCAAATAAATCATTACGAATAGGAGTGTAAATAAATAAAAATAAAACCCCAAAAAGATCTTGGAAATCCCGACACTCTACGACAAGCCCAAAACCTTCTCTTCTACCTATTCCATTTGGGAGTGTAAGCCACATATTAAAGAGTTTTGCTTGAGGACAAGCAAAAGTTCAAGTGTGGGGGTATTTGATGTGTGTAAAATGCAACATATAAATTACATCAAATGAGGCATAAAACTAACCCTTTTTAAGTACTAATATTGGAAAAAGAGTGTTTTTGTCTTCCTTTTGTATTTTCAGGATTAAATGAGCTCAAAAACGCAAAAGAAGCAAAAAGACAGCTAAATCCAACATAAATACAAGAAAAGGAATATTAGTGGACTGCCCGAACCCTCAACGGCACCTTCCAAAGCAAAATAGAGAGATCAGAAGACTGAACACGCCCCGTGCTCAGCCAGCACGGGGCCGTGCCCAAGAAGCAGCAGAAAAGACAAATCCATAGAAGCTTCTATTGCCCACCACGGGCCGTGCTCAGCGGACACCGGGCCGTGTCGAAAGTACAGCAGTCGCATTTATTGTAATTGCGAATTACAATTAATGAGGAGAGAGAGTGTCAGACGGACACGGGGCCGTGTCCAGCTCTCTGTTCAGCCTATAAATAGGAGTGCTTGGATTCATTTCATCTCATCCCTTGGCACACCACCTCTCTCACACTTCATCCACCACCCACCACCATCACAACACCATCATCCACCACCATCATCCATTGTCCATCGTAGAGTGTGTGAGTCGTCTCGGGATCCAAGATTGATCGTAAGAGTTCTTGACAATCAAGGCCATGTTTGCCTAAGTCTCTTACATCACTTGGTGAAGACAAAGTGTCTAGTATAATACTTTTTATTTCTAATCTTTTGCACTTTTTATTTGGTTTTGTATTAATGACTTTAATAACTAGTTACTTATGTTGAAGGTGATCTTTCCTTATCGTTTGTCCGTGGTGTCTTGGCATTATTTTACTGTCTATATAAAATAAAGGATTTTCACCATTCATATCTCCACGGTCTATATGGAGGTATGTTGGCTACCTGGTAGGGGGTTAAGGGAACGGTTTGGTAAAGGTCTTGCCATTGTTCAGCGTTTAGAGGTCCTGCAATGGACCTGGGTCAAATTTAGTAGGACCTCCTTCAATACTTCACGGTATTGGATGGCGGGGGTCCAAACTCTTTGATCCCCTCATAAGTTAACTACTATTAATACTATAACCCGGCTATTTAGGACTGTATCCCTGCTGACTCAGACTACTTAGCCGAGGGTAACGTCACCGCCAAAAGCGGGGCCTACCACAATACTGCATTAATAACTTAATTCATTATCTTCCAATAATCCACCCTTTTAGGATTGTATCCCTGCTGACTCAAACTACTGGGGTGAGGGTAACGTCGCCTTCAAAAGAGGGGCCTACCACAATAACTAAGATAATCTCTTAATTATGTGCAAAAGTGCGGAAATAATCAAAGGTTATACTAGATACGAGTCGGAACCAAGTGATTCATCTTGTCTATCTGTTTTTTCTTTTATTTTTATTTTCAGCATTTTAGTTAGTTTTATTTTTCTTAGTTTAAAACATTTTTCTAAACTTTTTATTTTGGTTAGACGTTGAGGATAAACCGGTACTAAAAGCTCTTGTGTCCTTGGATGACCTCGGTATCTTACCAACGCTATACTACACTCAACGATGGGTGCACTTGCCCATATGTGTGTTTAGTGTTAGTGAAATATCGTGTTTTATAAATTTAAAACTTGGCTAAAATAAGTGTTAAAAAGGGCTTAAAATACACACCTAAAATATATAACACTTAACACGCATCAATAATACTTCAGATATCTTTCTAAGAATCTAACATATAAAAAATATGGGGGGTTCAATAAAGATTTTGATAATCAAACATTGAAACAATTGTACACAAAATCCTAAAGTGATCCAGATAACGCTACAAGAATAACAAAATAAGAACACTTATATATAGGAAGTACCAGCGGCGTATCCACTATGTTCTTATTTTATTATACCCGTTTCGTTATCTAAATCACAACTACCACATAACACATAAATCGTCAACTTGTACCAACTCGTTAACACACATTAAAGCACACAATTAATCCAATCAAGGACTCCAATATCAGTACTTTAAACATCCTACAAGAATCAACCTATGAAGATAGATAGATGCTATAAGGATTCGGGTTCTGTCACATTGTCTACTCACATAAGCATTAAAGCACACAATGAATCCAATCAAGGATTCCAATATCAGTACTTTAAACATCCTACAAGAATCAACCTATGAAGATAGATAGATGCTATAAGGATTCGGGTTCTGTCACATTGAATCATTGAATCAAAACAATCCTAAATCCTAATGGTGATTCGGGATAACGCCACGAAAGGTAATACAATAAGCACACTTGTATATAGGAAGTACCAGCGGCTTATCCACCATGTGCTTATTGTATTATCTAGTTTCGTTATCTAAATCACCAACAATCTACACAAAAACCAACCATCGAGTTGTAAAGTACTTCTTAAAAAATCTCACTATGAAGATAGGAAGATCTAAGACTGTACTTCAAATATCCTACATGAATCTAACTATGAAGATAGGTAGATCACTTAAGGATAAAACATTGCATTTGCATAATCGGAATAATGCACATAAAAGCACTCAGTGAACACACATATTCCATACATTTTGAAAACAGATCGATTACACATATTAATCACCCCAAAACATTTGAAAACAGTAAAAGAGGGGAACTATGTACTCGCCTGGGTTTGCGTATAGTCCCGGTTCAAAGGGTATAATAAGGCTCAAAAGACCAAGAGTTCAAGTGTTGAAGCGGTTCTTAGGGTAACAGATACTATGTTAGCGAAACGACACCTAAATCGGAAGATCGGGTAGAATGAGGTCTGGTAAACCAAACGAGTATTGGAACTCATGTGATATGGTTTAACAAGGCCTATATTCTAAATTGAAACCTATCCTAAGTGCTTACTACCCATTACGACCCATTAAGGTAGCTTGCGCTACTTTAACGCTTCGTTCGCGCGAAAGCGCGTTCGAGACGCCTAAGTAGTCCTATGACAAGTATTATATGCCTTAACATAACTAATTATGTTATATATTCAGTTTAGATGTCAAAACATGTGTTACATATGCTTAAAATGAAATTATGCGAAAAAGGGCATTTTGGTCATTTTCCTAATGCATATAAACTACTTATCATACAACTAACTAAACGAAGTGACCATAAGGTATAATCTCGGAAGGTTATTCCCTATACAACTATGGTCACTAAACATGCTTGGTCGGATCCTAATGATCGACTAAACGGGTCTAGTTCGAAAGTCTAAGCGGTTGTTTAGACCGCTTGACTTACGAGCCTAAACAAGCACTAAACTAAAAGTGACGAGCTAAACATGTTAGAACATGTTTAGTTAAGTTAGAAAACAGGTTTTGATACCAAAACAAACGGTTTTGATACCCAAGAATAGTTTGGTTGCAAAATACGCATAGACACGTATTTTGACTGAAACTATGACTCGTCACTACACCCTATTAGTGGGGTAATCAGTAAGTATAGTCACTAGGGACTATGACCATCGTGATTACGCTCTCGTTGCGAAGTTCAAACGAACTTCGTGTTGACCATAGACTGGTCAAAGCTGAAAGTCAAACACTGTTTGACTTTCACGCTTAAAAACGCATAAAAGAATGAAAGAAGCTTACAGGAGGTCCAAGCTATGGAGGTTTGATCTAGATATTCTCAGGTATGAAGGATTTTATCCCTCAACTTAGAGAAATCAGATCAAGGTGTGAAATGAAATGAAAATGGGTTGGGTTTATATAGATTTCAGAGAACCGTTAGGATCTTTCCTCAAAAAACGAGCTTTAATCATGACCTTACATGTGTGCCCATGGTTTTGCAATACAAGGGGCATCCAAAACCAGTCCATAGAATCAAAGAAACTATGTGCAAAACAATGGGAATGGCTGGGTTTTATAAAAATGAAGTATGTTGTGCTGGAGAAGGCTTACAGACCGTAAGCACTACCATACGGTCCGTATGGAGCTTGTGTGCTGGCAGCAACTTTCAGCAATTGGCAGAACAGGCCCCTGTGACTCCGAACTTGATTTTTATGCGTTTTGGCACGTTTAAGCCCCGTTAACCCCATTTCAAGGCTCTAAAATGAATTTAAAGTGTAGGGAACTTAAAATATGCTCAAAAACATCTCAGATGTTGGTTCGTTTGGTCGTATGGTTGCGTTGTTCGGTTAATTATGACGAAACACGAACGGATGCGAAAAACGATCCAAATTACGCGACGAATGGAATTTTATCAAGCCAATCACTAAAACAAAATATTTTAATGATTACATAAATTTTTGGATGTCCGGATATATTCAGAACGTAAGATATGCGCGAAAATGCAAACTTATGCACTTTTTTACGCTTTTAGTCCCTATTGATCAAATAAGTTTATTTTTGCGCACCAAATACCTCAAAGCCTATTTCTAAGCTATGTAAAGGATATTTAGGGCATGTTTAACTTATGATCAAGTTCCAGAATGTTCGATACTATGTGAATCAGCAGACTTTCGCATTTTGACGCAAACAGTCCCTGAGTGTGAATAAACTTGTTTTTGACACACCAAAGCTTTCAAAACCTATTTCTAAGTTATATAAAAGTTATTTAAGGTATGTTAAGCCTATGTCACTGTTCCGAAGTGTTTTTCCGCATTAAACTGATTACGTTTACGCAGCAGTTCGCGTATAACTTTCAAGAAAGCAATTTAAGGCTTGAAAATGAACTAGAATCAAAACGTGAAATTGTAAAACCAAAATAAACAAATTTTTGAGACCGAAAACATTGTTTCTTTGATAAAAGATAGTGTCCTACATCGTATGTGTTTACGGAGCACAAGTGTCACAAGTGTCCCCCCAAATACAGATGAACAGTAACATTTTCTCTCTCCTCCACTCACAACCACTTTTTATACTCTTTATATTTTAAAAACCCCACACAGAGATTTTGATTCCCAGGATGTGAATGCTCTTAGATGTAAGATTTTAAGTTATTACATATGACAATTCGATGTATAAGAATATAAGAACAGTTGTAGTTACTAATCGCAATCGAATAAAAAGTCATTATTATCTTAAATATAGACACGGTTATTGATGTTCTTAATAGTTGGATAAGAAGTCATTGTGAAATTAAAATATGCAGTGCGTTTGGATGGTCTTAATCATATATACCCGAACCGCGAACGAGTAAACTACTAGTTACAAAGTGTGTGAATCAAGAGGAAAAACAAAAAACAAGCATGGATATATTATAACTAACTAATCGATCAGCTGAAACTCATATCAGACTAATCAATCAACTGAGACTGGTCAAATTTAATAGTTGATGATATCAATAGCTTAAGCAATAATTACTTAATAATTACGTTAGTTATAGGATATTGATTTTATTTAATTAAACTAGTTGATTTTCCGCCCGCGCGTTGCGGCGGGGTCCCAATGACTGCAAAACGCGTGTCAGTAACGGCAAGCAGATACCGAATATGAAAACGTAAATAAAAATGTCGTGAAAATGATAATTACTTCGTCCTTAAAAAAGCGATTTTAAATAACCTAATATATAATAATAGGACCCACACGTCCTACACGTTGGAAATTCGGTTGTTTTCAGTTCAGTTATTACGGTGCTAACACGTTAAAATATGGATGAGCTTGGTACCGATAACGGTAACGAAAGTACCGATCCAGAAAATCATCGAAATTAGGTATTGGCACCGAAAATACTCGGTACAATACGGTATGGTATTTGAAGGTAAAAATCAATAAATACAGGTATGGTGCTAGACCCATATCGAACCGAAAGTAACGATTCTGAAAACGCCAAAAGATGGGTACCAAATTGGTACTGAAAATGATTTGGTATAGTAAATTTGGTACCGATACGATACCGGTTTGATTACAGGATTTGATACGATTTGCTCATCAATAATCTAAATATCCAAGTTAATTTTATATGCTAAAATTCAGTCATTACAGAAAAAGAAAAAAATAAAACAAAATAAGTTGTTGTGTATATAAAACCTCATTCAAACGAAATAGAGTTTATTTACTGTGTGTATGAAAAGTAATCTAAACGGTGCAATTACTTGCATTGCTACAGGATTTGATGAGCTCGGTACCAACCGGTACCGAAAATACCGTTACCAAAATCCTCAAAAGTGGGTACCGGTACCGAATATACCTTGTACGGTACCGACCGGTACTGGTACGGTACCGGTATTTGAGGGTAAAAACCGATGAATACCGGTACCGAACCGATACCAAAAAGACACACGGACTCGGTTTAGTAAATTAATACCGGTACCCGATACCATTCATTTAATTCTATGTTTTTATTACTGTTCATTCATTTGTGATTTTAATATATAGGTGAATATAAAGAAAGATTAAAGAGTGAAATATGCATAAAATATTACACGCTTCAATTAACACTTCCTAAGATTTCGACGACTCTCGCCTTCTTCCACGCGATTTCATTCTTTCTTTTGTTTTGCAGATCGGCTAGGATGTCGCAGATTTTCTGATCCTGTTTCAACAGTTGTGTGATAAACTCTTCTGCGTTGTTCTTGAAATCTGATGGGGGAGAGTGGAGGACTTCATCAAGCTATCCGATGTTGTTCCAGGTTCGCTTGTAATTGTTATCACTGATGATGCCGAGTTTTCTGTTTAGTTCTTCATATGCTCCTTTTTCTTCGAACGACCATCTAGAGAATTGTAATTGATATAGTTTATTTTGATGTTAGATTGTGCCTGAATATAGAGTTGCAAACATGAAAAAAAACACTATCTATACCATAAACATCTAACTTTGATAAATCTCATCTATCTTTATTTAATGGTGTTAGCAATTGCTATGTTAATCAATTTAAAATAGTTACTTAGTACGTATGACAATTCGATGTATGAGAATATAAGAACAGTTGTAGTTACTAATCGCAATCGAATAAAAAGTCACTATTATCTTAAATATAGACACGGTTATTGATGTTCTTAATAGTTGGATAAGAAGTCATTGTGATATTAAAATATGCAGTGCGTTTGGATGGTCTTAATCATATATACCCGAACCGCGGACGGGTAAACTACTAGTTACAAAGTGTGTGAATCAAGAGGAAAAACAAAAAACAAGCATGGATATATTATAACTAACTAATCGATCCGCTGAAACTCATATCAGACTACTCAATCAACTGAGACTGATCAAATTTAATAGTCGATGATATCAATAGCTTAAGCAATAATTACGTTAGTTATACATAAAATTTCTCTGCTGCATATAAGTAGCAAATTTAATAGTCGATGCCATCAATGGCCGAAGCAATAAATCCTCTAGTATATATAAAACTACACTATTGTATATAACTAGCTTAATTATTATGTTTATAACTAACAAAATAATTTTCAGTGACGGATCTAGAAAATAATTATAGGGCAACGTTTTAAAATAAAATCTTCTATAGGGCAAGAAAATCAAAAAATCGTTAAATTTTCAAAAAAAAAGATGCACTACCGCCGGAGCGTAAGGGGTAGCGGGGGCCACCCCTTGTTATAAGGGATATCCGCCCCTGATAATTTTTATGGCTCAAGTAATTAGTTTGTATAACTAGAGTAATTATATCTATAACTAGTGTAATCGCTTTTATAACTAAAGTAATTAGTTTGTATAACTAAAGTAATTCAATGACTGAAAAGTAATTACACTACAATAATAATTACTCTAGGTTACATGTAAAATTACTCTAACATATATAACTAGCAATATATACTTGGTTGAAGTTATAAAATTTCCTCTTCTACTTATCAATGTTACAATTATGCTACCGAACCTTTTCTTTTATTTCCTCATTGTACACAATCGTTTCCCTATAATCTATACTATTATAAAAAGGAGAAGTGATGTACAAAAAGGTAATTTTGTTATACGTACAAATTTTGAAGCAATGTATTCAAAGAACCCAAAGCCTTTTGAGAGGGACATTTTAAGACGCCATGGGGGTAAATACGAGAATTCCTCCTAGAGAATCCCAACTGTCGGCTTATGATGGGGAGCAGAACTGATCGGCCGTGAATGAATGCTTTAAAAGAGAGAGAGAGAGAGAGAGAGAGTTTATGGCAGAGTGTTAGAGAGAGAGGGAGCACGCAGGAGAAAAGGCAGACCAGGTCAATCAACGGCGGTCTCCCACGCTGGTTCATGGCCGGAAACAATTGTTGTCGTCAGTTTTACTCCTATGTCTGATATAACCTAGCGATAATCACAACATCAGGACTCCAAGAGCCATTGATTCACTTTCTGTACTTCTCTCTTTATGGAAGAACAATTGTAACAGTGCTTGCTGCTATACTGGTAATTGATAACAATTTTATTGTTTCTTGGTCTCTCAACACGGAAAAGGTGATGATATGTGAAGCAAATCAATGATCATGGAGTCATATTTAATTTCCATTATTATTGTTTTGGGTTTTTTGTTTTGCAGTTACAGGCGATTGGAGGATTTAGGGCATTGTTCTTGGTTTGGAGTTGAGTTCTTTGAATCCTTTGCGGAAAACGGACCTACCTTTGAAGCTCGATTTCAAGACTTCTGTAATGATTTAATTTCCATCATAATCTAGGGCTTCTCCATATGTGATACTAACTGTAAGTGTTCTTTGCACTCATCAAAATGAAGAAACTATTCTTTGTATCATTTAATCTTGTAAAGGGAAAATGAAAGAAATGCATTTTATTATTCGATTATCATTTAATCATGAAACTCTATGTTTTTTATTTTGTTTATAGTTTAATCTTTTCGGATTCTTTTACTCTTGTATTTACTTAATTTTAAGTTGCTTTTTATATTTATATGAATCTAGGGCCTAGGGGAAAGCCAACCACTAAAATGGGCTATGCGGTTACGGGTGGCATTATATTTGGCACAAGCTTTAGAGTACTGCTGCAGCAAAGGGCGATCACTGTACCATGATCTGAAGGCGTATACAATCTTCTTTGATCAGGTAACAACATGCCTGCTTGCATAATCAAATACCTATTGTTCTTCAAGAAATGATTACTTATAAGGAGGGTTGGTGTATCGCAGGAACGTAATCCCAGGCTCTCATGTTTTGGACTGATGTAAAATAGCCGGTGACGCCGCCCGTGTGTAATCCGAAGTTTTTGGATTTGGTAACACCTTTTGTTCCTGCTCAGTAACATTCAGTGGTTTATTATTCTTATTATTATTGCTTGTTTTTTTATTTAGATTTATTGTTTGTTTACAGAATAAACATAAGTTGTTTTGCTATTTTTGGTACTTTAACAATTTTCAGACGAGGAAGATAACATGCCACCGGCCAGTAAGGTACTAAGGTTTTCTAAAGTGGCAAGTTAAGCTCTAAAAGATGTGATCTTGATAAGGTTTTTCTGGTGATCAAACAATTGTTAATACAGGGTATTTTAGAATTTGAAGTTGCATAAGCACAATGTATATTTTAAGGTCTGAATTAGCATTTTACGCGAATAGGAGCGTTCCCAAACACTGAATCAGTTGGAGCGTTCCCAAAACGTGATTTTATATGATATGTAACGAATTTAATGAAAATCGTGTACGGCCTGTTTTTCTGGTTTGGTTCACGAACCCGTGGCGCTTGGTTCGATTTTGTACCCGAGTCCATTACGGGCGATCTGGTTCGCTATACGAGGGGGGATGGGGGGGTCTGCGATTCCTGTGATTATGGCTAATATGCATAAATAAGGTTACGACTGCAAGTTGTGTATTCCAATTTAATTATGTAGTGATTTTTTTGAAATTCTAATAAAAGGTTGCTCTTATTACTTCTAAAGGATAAAGGTCAATGTGGCTCTTAACAGGTTAGTAAATAAAGATGTTCATGAAGTTAAATCTAAACAAGTCACTATGGTATTTTTCTTACACTATAGTTTTGCTAAAATGACAATTACATATTTTAATCTTGTATACTATCTTCTCTTTTTTCATGACAGGAGGCTGATACAAGTGGATCTCCCCTAGCATATGTGAAGATGGATTATTTTTGGGTTAATAAGCTATTGTTTACTCTCCTAGCATATGGTCTAATTACTTTGCGAATGTATCTTGTTATTTATCTATCAGATGTTTGAAGTTCCAGCAGTCACGTATTCGGCTGAAGTGGCGAATTCTGCTTATTTTCAGTCTCTGTACATTTTTTTTATGTTCTTGGACAATTTGAGTGATTGGCTCTACAACTGCTGTTTCTGAAATTTAGAGATATGTCGGAGTGTAAATCAGACATGGTTAATTTTAGGTATTTCGTTAATCGAATTTCTGGTACATTGTTTAGGTTTATGAGATTCTTATGTAATCTACATTGTTTTGTATAAGTTAAGGATTTGTTTAAGGAATTTAGGAGTTACAAAATTGTTTGCTTTGAAGGTGTTCGATGGAATGCTTTCCTTAGAAAACTTGTGGGAAGCTCTCTTAGTCTGGTTTTTAGTTATCTGTTTGTTCACAAAGAGAATCATATTCCAGAAGTTACATTTTAAGCTTTTTTGCATGTTCTTGGTACACATAAGTTAGTAAAAGTTTCATGTTGTTTATTTTGGATTCCATTTGCATGTTTGTGTCTTATCTCTCTCTCTCAAGGATTTTGTACATTTTAATCTGATTTCGGCTTCGAAGTCTCACTCTCACGATGCTTGTTGGTTAGGTGGTGGTGTCGGCTGGATGTTGTGAAGATGTTAGCGGCAGTGGCAAAGGTGTAACGTTGGAGGGGTGGTGGCGATGTTGGCTTCATAGTGGTTGTGGTAACTGATAAAATCCAGTTGATTGGAACATGCGAACTAAATGTGTTAAGAAAAGAGTTCAGATCAAAGATGTATTCATTTCCACCATTTTTTTCATGATTTCACATTGGTTATGTATATTATATGCTATCATGTTCATTTCGGTGATCTGCTTACGTCTCCTTGGCATGAATACGTGAATAATATTTTTTTCATGTTCTTTTCGGTTCCCCATTAGCTGGGCAGGTTTTCCTTGTGGTGTTGCAGAAATAATTTTGCTTATGCAACATATGGGCTGTGAACTAGATACAACTTCATTTAACGTTATGATTGATGGCTTGATGCATATAGAAAATCCGGTGTTCATGAAGGTAAGAAAAATCAAATCAATAGAGCCTCATTTGACATTATGTTTATGACATGATTCTGGAACGTTGTCTCATTCATCATAAATGATTGTTATTCTCTACATTGGTGGATGCACATTAGTTATATTTGTGATAAGCTATTTGCATAAAAGTTACTGTTGGTGGGGCCTGGGTTATGGGTCAAAATGAGTTCGGACTTGTAGTTTTTTATTAGTCGGATTGTTTTCTTGACCAATTCAAGTTGTTGTGTAACAATGGATGCAAATCACAACTAATTTAGGATGACAATATCTTGGTTTTTTATCATGTCATTCTTATACTAGGCACACTAACCTTGGAAGTCATTAAAAGAGTGACAGGTTGCAATACATTACTGAAAAGTTGTTCACTAGACATTATGCATCTGCATATGAGTGAATTATTGAAGTTTCATGTAGCCATTAGTGTTTGGGGTTTTGCGTTCCGCGACATCCAGGTATACTTTCTTTTTCTATTTTGCTTATTTGTTTTGTATCTCACGAGGCTGGGTTGTGGTTAGGGAGTACTCATCTTTTAGGTTTTTATATTTTTTTACATGTCAGATTGATATTTAATTATTAGTTGTTTATTTGATGCTTGTTTGCAGGCACTAAATAGATTGTTAAGGGATTAAGTGATACCTTGTGTGAGGATTTTCAACGAGGTATGGTCTGGCTATTAATTTTCTATTTTAAAAATTGTAATAATTTTTTTGGTTATCATTTATGACGTTGACTAGGGTCATGCTTTAATATTAAGGGATGTGATGGATTCACTGTTAGTAGATCAGTTGGTTGAAATTGATGGTACACATGATGAGTTGTTGAATGAAGTATAGTTGGTAGCTGCAACTGAAGAAAAAGAAGCCCATTCATATAAAATTGATCCTGGTCAAGTAATAGTGCTTCAACTTTTTGACTTTAGTACTTTGAGCAAGTTGCTATTGGCATTTGTTTAGGCTGTGAAATTGATTATTAGAATTCGCACATTATATATTGTAGAAAACAATGTCTATACATGGATATTCATTCAAATGAGTGGGTGTTTCTGTAGCCTATAGAACAAAGAAAAGTTGTCTCTGCTTAGCAACAAATGTTGTTTTGGTTGACCAATGGGCATGAGTTCAAATTATGGTCAAACATTCATGACGAAAACATATGTCGATTTACATTTGATAGTAAAGAAAGATTTCGTGGAAATGCTGGAGTTGTACTGACAATTTATAACATAGTTCCTTTTATATAGTATAGCTATGTCTTCGTTTGATCGTTTTTTAATGGTCTAATATTTCAAAACATGTAAACTTAATGACTCATAAATTCATTTGTTCATTATCTCTCTTAACATACAACATGGCTTGGCAGAGGCCTTTCGTGTGTTTGTACACTGTACTAAGTTTACTATACAAAAAATCGATCAACTTGCCATGCCACAAAAAATGGCCTAACGACTCTCATATTACTCTTTTTATTTCATAACCTGATGAATTCATGTTCATTCTATACAAGATTTACTAGATTAACAAACAAATGTTAATGGTTGATGGTTGGCACCCTTAACGTTGATGGGTATCAAGCATTCCTTTATAATATACATGTAATATTTGATTGAATGACAAATCTTTTGTTTTTTGTAAGTTTATTTATTTTAAAAATATACCAATACGGTAATCTACCTTACGGGTATAACAGATAGTAAGTGTTGCGGGTAACTTTATGATATGTTCACGCCCTCGTACTATCGACTCCGCCGCAACGCGCGGGTCTCCCACTAGTAAATAATAAATGAATTAATCGATTCAAGCTTTTAATTTTTCTGTTACAGTTTGCTTATTTAGTTTTTACCCTTACACCTACAACTACATACATTCTTTTTTTTTAAACTAGCATCAAATTACCTATAGTTTTTACCCTCACACCTAAAACTACATACATTCTTGTTTTTGAACTAGCATCAAACAATAAATTACCTAGATGATATTTAGTTTATGTCAACATGGTTATCATACACGAGTACGACCTTAACATGTTTTTTAATAAGCCATTTAAACATTTTATTTCATTCAATACATAGTTAATTTACCAAAATACCCCTACACACGCTACCTACCCCCAAAATTTTGCCAAAACTCTGTTACCAAAATTGCCTCCTGTCCTTATAATCCCCATACATCTCTCACTCCTTCACGTCCACTTCTCTACCACCCAATTATGGCTCTTCAAACCACCAACTCACTCCTCCAATTTCAATCTCTTTCACCACCACTCAAATCTTTTCCGGCCACCACCACCTCCTTCCGCCCCATCTCCGCCGTCCATTCCCCCGACCCAACTGTCCCAAAACCACCCTCACCCGCCACATCTGCAACTGCCTCAACCGCCACCCCAAAACTCACCACATCAACCCAAAAATGGGCCTTGGACAGCTGGAAAGCCAAAACGGCTCTCCAGCTTCCAGAATACCCGGATCAAAATGACCTTGAGTCGGTCCTCCAGACGCTTGAAGCGTTCCCGCCAATTGTGTTTGCGGGGGAAGCTAGAAACCTGGAGGACCGACTCGGTGAGGCCGCCCTGGGGAATGCATTCCTATTACAAGGCGGCGATTGTGCTGAGAGTTTTAAGGAGTTTAATGCGAATTATATTCGCGATACTTTTAGAGTGATTCTTCAAATGGGTGCCGTGTTGATGTTTGGTGGCCAAATGCCCGTTATCAAGGTCTATTTTCTTTCATTAATAATAATAATATAATAATAATAATAATAATAATAATAATAATAATAATAATAATAATCTTCCTATACTAATATACAAAAATCTTTTTTGACACATGTCACTTCCTCATGTTTTCTCACCTTATTTTCCTATTTATTTATGTTAAATAACAATAATAATTTTAAACTAAAAATTAGATAAGAATAAATATTTATTTTTCTATAAATAATTTTAAACAAAAATTTAGATAAGTATACACCTTTTTTATAAAAGATTTTCAATTACTATATAAAAGATAAAATAATAATAATAATAACAACAACAACAATAATAAAAAGTAAACAATACTAAAAAACTTTTTACGGCTTAAAAATTTAGATAAGGATACACCTTTTTTATAAAAGATTTTCATTTACTATATAAAAGATAAAATAATAATAATAATAATAATAATAATAATATTAATAATAATAACAACAATAATAAAAAGTAAACAACACTAAAAAAACTTTTTACGGCTTATCATTAACAATATAATTAAATAAATAAATAACATTAAATAATAATAATAATAATAAAGATAAAAGATAAAGATTATATATTAACAATATTAGTTTGATATAACAATAATAATAATAATCTAATATATCATTATTAATAATATTATTATTAAATTAAAGGAGAGAGCGTCACGTGACATTATTTGGAATTCTTTATTAGAATTAGATTAGATTAGATTGCATTATTGTTTTTTCTTTCACTAGAATTAAATAATTCTAGGTCCAGGGCATATGCTTTTATCAAACTATAAGTGTTTTAAATGCATCACTATAATGGTTTAGACTCACCGTTATAGTCGCACAATTCTTTTAAATGTCAAATTTAGACAAATTAGTTTCACCTTTGTAATGTTAAACGTGGTGTTATAATTGGTTTACACATATCATTCATCGCACATTGCATCAACATTTAGAAAGAACATCATTTTTAAAAATATAACAATTCTATACTACATTCAAAGAGAATTTATTTCTTATGGTATAATTCATAAAAAATGATGAAATACATAAAAATGTGGGGATCGATCTCCACCTTTTTGTACCATAAACTTTCTTGAATACAAAATTGAGACGAGTGTTTTATCTATCAAAATAAACAAAGAAGCATGAAGGTCTTTAAAACTTACTAAAATAATTGTATCTCATAATTTGAATGCATCATGAAAATATTATTCAACCCATGTAATACATCTGTTTTTAAGCTAATAGTAAATATAAAAAAACAAAGTAAAATGTTATAATAAGTAAATAGTACATCAAAGTTCATTTTTGAAAGATAAATCATGACGACCGTAAGTATTAATATATGACATTATATTTTGTTCAATACATTCAATACATGAGTTTTTTTAAAGATAGATCGTTTTTATTATTTATTATATAAATTTACACTTATACAACTCGTGTAATACACGGGATTTTAACCTAGCAATAATAATAATAATAATAATAATAAAAGATAGTGGAAAAGTTGAATTATTAGAAAGTTAAATTGTCCAAGGCATTGCGTAAATCAATTAATGATTATTAGATTAAAAATTATACTACGACCCTCCGGTTAAAAAGTTTTGGTTAAAACAGATGGGAAGAATGGCGGGTCAGTTTGCGAAGCCTCGATCGGACCCGTTTGAAGAGAAGGATGGTGTGAAGCTTCCGAGTTACAGAGGGGACAATGTGAACGGTGATGCATTCGATTTGAAATCGAGGACACCCGACCCGCAAAGATTGATTAGAGCATACAGTCAATCTGCTGCAACTCTTAATCTTTTAAGGGCTTTTGCCACTGGTGGGTATGCTGCTATGCAAAGGGTGAATCAGTGGAATCTTGATTTTACAGAGAACAGTGAACAGGGTGATAGGTATGATAGACAAGAACTCGGTTTGAATCAAACATGAAATTCGCTGGTTTGCTTTTAGTCTTAAATGGGTTGGGTCAGTTTTGTGTCAAACCCGTGAAATAGCGGGCTTGTTGGGTGGTGGGTTCTTAGGTTAACCCATTTAACTCACTTATTTTTTTTATAATTTTTTAAAGAAAAATAATTAGGCACTTTGTGCTAAATTTTAAAAAATAAATGAGAATAAGGATCAGGTTATATACCTTAAAAGTTTTCTATATACATTTATAATTTTGGTTCAAAATTTTTAACTTTTAAGTATTTGTATGCAAAAAAGTAAAATAAAAAGGTTTTGGGTAAAAAGGGTCGTGTTCAAGTTCGGGTAAGATTTGAACCGCCATCCCACGAACACAACCCATTTAGCATCCCTGAAACTCAAAATTTTTAAGAATGATAATGAACTTTCACTAGCTTTCTAAGTGATAAGGGTAAAACAGACATTTTATATCTTCTACCACGGTTTTATCTTTTAGTTTTGTCAAAAGAAAACGACAAACATTATTTTTGTCATGTGTTAGGTACCGCGAGCTAGCTAACCAAGTTGACGAGGCACTTGGCTTCATGGCAGCTGCCGGACTCACCATCGATCATCCTATCATGACCACGACTGATTTTTGGACATCACATGAGTGCTTGCATTTGCCTTATGAACAGTCTCTTACACGATTAGATTCAACTTCCGGCCTATACTATGATTGTTCGGCTCATTTCCTTTGGGTCGGTGAGCGCACACGCCAACTCGATGGTGCCCATGTTGAGTTCTTAAGAGGAATTGCAAACCCACTAGGGATTAAGGTATTTCTTATCATTTCACTAGTGATTTTAATTGTTTATTATACTCAAAATACAAAGGTAGTAACTAGTATGCATTTAAGGGGTGGTCAAGTGGTAAGCACCCGAGTCCTTCTAGTAGGGGTCTCTGGTTTGAACCCTGTTGAAGGTCACAAGTCTAACGAAAGTTGTGTTTTACCTGATGTTATTAGTTAGTGGGGTCCTGTGAGTTTTTCATATAATGGGTTCTCACGGTTACAAATACAAAGGCAGCTAATAATTTAATTTAACAGGTGAGTGATAAAATGGACCCGAACGAGTTAAACAAGATCATTGACATCTTGAACCCGGAGAACAAACCCGGAAGGATTACAATCATAACAAGAATGGGAGCCGAGAACATGAGAGTGAAGCTTCCTCATCTTATAAGAGCGGTTCGAAGAGCTGGTCAAATCGTCACTTGGGTCACCGATCCTATGCACGGCAACACTATTAAGGCGCCAAGTGGTTTAAAAACTCGCCCATTCGATGCTATCAGGGTAACTAACTCATCCATAAAAGTTTTTTTTTTTTCGTGTTTGGTCATATATTGCATTAATTATTGGTGCAAGTAGTAGCAAACTTGCATCATTGTGAAAAAGACTACAGAAATAATGCAGACTGAAACCGACTACTACTTCGCATGTGTTCTACACGTGCTTTGGACCTTAGGAGTAGCAGTGCGGATCCAGGGGTTCAAACCCTTTCGGTTTGGAAAAAAAATGGAAAAAGTTAGTGGAAACCTTGAATGATTTCAAAAAAATTAGTAAGAATATAACAAAAGGAACCCCCTCGAAAAAAATTCTGGATTCAACACTAAGGAATAGGTGTCTTCAGAAACCGTTAAAACCGCTCAAATCAAAGCAAGTCGGGCAATTAATTGATAATAACGATTCAATTCATTATCGCATTTGCCAATTTTAATGTTATGTCAAGGTTTGGAACATGGAACCGATCGTGTAAGCTAGCCATACCCGTCCTTTGACATAAATTATTTATATATTTCATTTCATTTTTAAAATATTAAAAATTTTAATACAAAGTAATGATTATGTAAAAAAAAAATCTAATCGTCTAACCGTCAAACCGCCTGCTTAGCCGACTAACCCAACCTAGCTGGTTTGGTTTGTTATTTCCAAAACTGTAGTTAGCGGTTTTGTCAAAACTGGTCGAACTGGACCGTGAACAGCACTTTGAGTTTTTTGTTTGGCTTGGTGTATCCGGGGTAGCCCTTTTAATGTGTCGGTGATAGGTAGGATCACTTTTCTTTTCAATACGTATAGTTTGTGGCTATTAATACAGCCACGAGCCATTCGTTTTATATGGTTGGTCATGTGTGATTGATTAATAGAACGGGACCACGGCCCTTTTATTTTGTACTCTACTTATAATTGAGTTTGGAGGTAGGTTGGCTTTGGGTAACCGGTCAAAATAAGTCTGTGTCAAAACAATTATTTTAGTTTTGCGTCCAGGTTGGGTAGGGTTGACCCGTCAATAAATTTTGGTCCATCTTTTTCGTCTTAGTTTTATATATCATTACCATAGTAATTTACTTTTGAAAACTTTTTCATTATAGAAATTGCATGTATTCTATTTTTTTTTTTAATTGCTAAACTTGCATACCATGGGGATTGAACCCCTTACCTACTCCTACCCTAAACTCTGTCTAACTCACTAGCACCACTAGTCTATTATCAAATGGATGCATATTTTCTATTTAATATATGATTTATGGGTTGTTAGCATTTGAAGCATATATTTGTGCTTTTTTATAGCTAGTTGCTTCTCATTCACTCACTCATTAATGATAAATACAACCCAAATTGGTACATTTTATATTATGCCATGATAATGTGGTGATAAATTCTTATTCTAATAACAGGCTGAAGTGAGAGCTTTCTTTGATGTGCACGAGCAAGAAGGAAGCCACCCAGGAGGGGTTCATCTTGAAATGACCGGACAAAACGTGACCGAGTGCATCGGTGGTTCAAGAACAGTGACCTTTGATGATCTTGGGTCACGTTACCACACCCATTGTGACCCACGGCTCAACGCCTCTCAGGCCCTAGAGTTAGCCTTTATCATTGCTGAGCGTCTAAGGAAGCGAAGGATCGCCGCAACTATTCGTTAACTAAGCTTTAAGTTAATTTATGTTTGTTGTGTTTTGTTTGCAGTAAATCATATTAGTTTGTTACTTTGTTTTATGAACATTTGACGTTTTTCTTATTCAGTTATGCTTGTATATTTAGGTGCTGTTTGTTTTTTCTGTAGGAAAAGGTCTGCAGTCTGCGGACCACATCTGCAGACATCTGCAGGAGAAGAGGTGGACCAAATGTCTGCAGTCTGCAAGGAGAAGAGGGTTTGTTTTTTTTTTTATACAAAACCTCTTCTAGGTTAACACACACAACATCACACAGATCTCTCTCTACTCTCTCTCTACAATCTGCACTTCACCACCGCCACCACCGTCACCGCAGCCACCACTTCACCAACGCCACCACCGTCACCACTACACCACAGCCACCGCCGTCACCACTACACCACAGCCACCACCGTCACCACTACACCGCCACCACCGTGATCGATTTGGGGGTTTTGTTTCAGATCGATGATGGGGGTTTTGTTTCAGATCGATGATGATGTTCAGATCGATTTGGGGGTTTTGTTTCAGATCGATGATGATGTGATCGATTTGGGGGTTTTGTTTCAGATCGATGATGATGATGATGTAACAGATGATGTAGCAGGGGTTTCGGAGGTGGAGGTGGCGGCGGAGCAGGGGGTGGCGGAGTGGAGGTGGTGGCGGAGCAGGGAGGTGGTGGCGGAGATGTGGTGGCAGGTGGAGGTAGTGGCTGAGATGTGGTGGTGGTGGTGGAGATGTGGGGCAGATGAATGTTTTGAAGAGGTGAAGAGGTCTGCAGAGGTTAGAAGACTTGTGGACAGGTCTGCTTGGGGAAGAGGCCTCGCAGACGTTTTTGGTCTGCAGATCTTCAAGAAAACAAACACCCTGCAGGAACCTTATGTCTGCGCGCCTCTGCGCGACGCAGACATAAGTGCTCAGAAGAGCTTCTGGGCAAAAAACAAACACAACCTTAATGTTCTGGTTTTGAAGTTTTGAAATAAAAATTATTTGGTAAAAAGAAAATCTATGGTTTTGGGAAGAAAAAAATTTTGAAGTTTCGAAATAAAAATTATTTGGTAAAAAGAAAATTCATGGTTTTGGGAAGAAAAAAATAACATTATTTTGAATAGAAAAAAAAGATTGTTTTAGATAATTTTGGTAAAAAGAAAATTCTGTTATGAATATTATAACAAATTTACCATGAAGATCAAGATTTACCTCTAGATTTACCTCTAGATTTACCAAGCAAGTGGATGAACTCTTTGTCAAACTTATGGATAGCTTTGTCTACTAAGAGCATCCACAATAGACATGTTTTTTGGTGTTTTTAAAGAGAGAGAAAGTGAGGTGGAGGAGAGAGGGTGTGAGTGTTAGTGCATGCATCTGTCGACTTCGTCTTGTATCGAGTCTTAGTCTTAGAATGTTAGATTAGGGCATATTGTACAAGATTTCCCGACATGTCCATATGTGGGAAACCTAGAAGGAGGTTTCGCTTTTATGAACATGTCCGTATGTGGGAAACCTTGAAGATGGTTTCGCTTATGTGTACATAGGGGTTTCGCTTTTATGGACATCATGTCCATATGAGCGAAATCTTAGTCCCTATAAATACCCCATGAACGAAATCATTTGTATCAGTTGTACAATTCCATACCGAGGTGCTGCCGGTGTGAAGAACTACTTGTATTCGTGTTATAATCAATACAAACAGTAGTTAAATTGAAAAATCAGCTGTATCTACTTTTGTTTCTTGTTATTCCGCACCTGAAACAGAGAAGAACACCTCTGAACGACTCGTTCGGATCGAAACACGATCCTACAAGTTGTATCAGAGCTCAGGAGGAGGAGTTCTGCAATATTCAGCTGATTTTCATTGAGATTTCTAGCTTCTACACCTTCTTTTCTCGATTCAGAAAGATTTCACGGTCAAAATCGGTTCAAAATTTCACAGATTATAGAGAATTGAGCATTAACAAACCCTGGAAAGTTTCGGACCTAAATACGGACTAAAAATGGACCAAATTAGCTTCCGAGTTGATTTCGCTTATATGTACACTTGGTGATTTCGTTCATAGTACACACCTGATTTCGCTTTTGTGACCACCAAGAACCCTAATTTCGCTCATGTGACCACCCATAACACTGATTTCGCTCATAAGACACATAAGGGTTTCGCTCTTGTGGATACCTTGGGGGTTTCGCTTATTGTGACAACTCAGAGTTTCGCTCATTGTGACACTCTAGGTTTCGCCCATTGTGACACTCTAGGTTTCGCTCATTGTGACAATCCAAGATTTCGCTCCAGTGACACTCAGGGTTTCGCTCATAGGACATTTCTTGTTTTCGCTTTTGTGACATCATATCGTGGGATTTCGCTCCAAAGGTCACATAAGTTGAGAGATTTCGCTCATAGATCATCCTGATTTCGCTCATAGGACATCATATCTTGGGATTTCGCTTTTGTGACATCAAATTGAGATTTCGCTCAAGAGTACTGTGTGATTTCGCTCCAAGGAAGCCTTATTTTGATTTCGTTCTTGTGAACCTTTATCCTGATTTCGCTCCTGTGTGCAATCTGGTGATTTCACTTTTGTGGTTTATTGGGATTTCGCTCTTAAGACTGAAATTTGGTTATTTCATTCCAAGGAGGCTCAACAAGTAATTTCGCTCCAAAGAGTTTTCCACTTGAAAACTCAATTTTCATTGAGAAAATTTATCAGAACAATTTAAAAGATGACAATGGTCTTTGATGAAAAAGAAAACAATGATCTTAAAAGATTAAATGATTGGTATCGAGGATATTTCAGTAGTTCTTATCAAGGTTTGCCCAAAGAGGTTTGGAGTAACCGGTTCGAATGTTTTCTGTGTAAGAAAGATGAAAAATTGGATGATTTGGAGAAGCTTTTTGATCGTTTGATTGACTATTTGAAAGAAAATCAAATAGTAATAACAGAAGCTGATATGGTATCAAAGTTTGCTAATGGATTACCAGCTGAATGGGATGATTGTTTGAAAAATTTGAGAGAAAATTCTAGTTTTTCAAAATTATCTCTGAATAAATTCATTAGTAAACTTAAAAATCACGATTATGAAATTTATCAAAAGAAGAGAGATGTGATGGATAAAATAAAAATGAATTTAGATGAGTTGAATTTAGACGTGATAAATGAAATAAACAAAAGAATCAATGTTTGTTGGGCAGCAAAAAGAAATTTGATATATGATATGAAAAGGGGTTGTTATATTGATGATAATGGAAATCCTCTTGATTTTGTTACAATCTTTGGTGCAGGTACTTACAAGATAGAGAAAGAGAAAGTTTCAAAAGTTGAAGAATCTGTAGAGTTTGGATCTTCAAATCCTGAATCAGTGTGCACCAAATGTGACAAATTTAAGGATGACAATGACAAACTCGTGAAAGATGCGGAAAGTTTGGCATTGGAGATCAAGAAGTTGAACAATGAAAATCAAGCTGATGATAAGCAGATTCTTATTTTGAAAGAAAATTGTGGGAAGTTGAAAACTGAAAATGACAAACTGTTGGGTAATTTGAACAGTTTGACATCAGAAAATAAAGTTTTGAAAGAAAAAGAAAAGGAGTTTGAAAGCAAACAGAAATCATTAGAAGATGAAGATTTCTGGATAAAGCTTGAAAACAAAAAGTTGAAAGAAAATGTAAAAATTGTTGAAGATAAACTGAAAAATTTTGAAAATGAAAAATTAAAAATGGAAAAAGAATTTCAAAGTCAAATTAAAATTCTTGAAGATGGGAGAGATGTGTTTAGCAAAAATAACATCGAAAAGCAAAAAATGATCAATTCTCATCTTGAAAAAAATTATTCAACTTGAAAAAGAAGGTGATCAAGCTCGAAAGAAAATCAACGAGCTTGAAACGAAATTGAAAGGTTTTGTGACTTCTTCAGAGTATTTGAATATTCCACGTCAAAAACCGATCAATTCTGTTCCAATAAGTGACTATGTCACAAACTTTGACAATGTCAAAGTTGAAGATTGTGATGAGAAAACTGATGATGATGAGAAAAAGAAAACATTTTTGAAATTAAAAGAAATGTTTAATGAAACTGTTCTACATTCTACTGAGAAAGGTAAATGCTCAAAGCAAAAACCTGTAAAGAAGAATGTGGAACAAAAACAAAAGGATAAAAAATCAAAAAATGTTCAAAAAGAAAATAAAAGCTCATCAGTTCAATCATCTAATCGCAATCAAAAATTACAAAAAGTAAAAAATGAAAATTCAAAAATTGTTGGTAATAAGTGGTGCAGGTCGGACCACAGTGCTCAAAAGCCAAATCCAGCAAACAAGAGGAAAGAAGATTATCACCAAGCCAAACAGTGCTTTGATCTAAATGTTTGGACTAAAAATGGTGATTGGTACGATAACAGAGTGTGTTACAGATGCGGCTATCAAGGACACATTGCTGTTAATTGCCAGAGTTGGAGTTTTGAGTCAAGAAGATGTTTTAACTGCAACATCATTGGCCACATTGCCAGAGATTGCCCAAGGAGATCAAATGAAAGATTAAGGGTTAATTCTCATAAATTGGCAAAGAAACCAGTCAATGTCAAGCCCAAAGAACAGAAGGTTCAAGAACCTAAAGTTCAAGAAAAGAAAGTAAAGCTTTCTCAGGGGCAAAAAGACAGACTGAGGAAGAAGAGGAAGAAGGTGAGAGAGTATCTCGAAAGGATTTTGTCCTCGGGTTCATCTGTTAAAAATAAGAGTTCTGATGAATCAACTCCCTCGATGGCAAAGTCAAGCAAGACAAATTCATCTGATACAAATCTAAGGACGAAAGAAGAAAAGAAGAAGAAGAAAATGGTCGGCGATGAATCTGACATGTTAAAGTCAGACAAGCCACCTTCAGGCGATGAATCTGACGTGTTGAAGTCAGAGAAGCCATGTGCAGGCAATGATTCTGGTTCGTCAAAGCCAGAGGAGCTTTTGGTTGAGGTAAAAATGGAGAATTCAAGTTTAACAATGGATGATGCAAATTTTCCACCATTGTTGAACAAGAATTCAAAATCACCCAAGGACCATCAGGCATGGGTGAATCTGTTTAAATGAAAAACCTGACTTGCCGGAGTTCCCAGGTTGGTAAGCGTGGAACATGAATCGGCACATTTCTTGAGAAATTCACGAAAGTGATTTCGATTTAAAAGTGGTAAATCAGGGACATTAAATTGTACTTGATTTTCTACAAGTGATGTTTGTGGATTGATCTTACAAATGTTAGTTTTTACAAGTGGTTGAAAGAACAAGGTGATGAAACCCCATGTTTGAGAAATGATTCACAAAACTAATTTTTCGGAAAAATCATTTTGATTAAAACAAACTTAAGTGTTTTGAAATCTAAATGAGAAAATAGTTTGTTGAAAGGGGGAGTTCTGATTGTTTATGCCAAGTGGATGGCGATTTGAAGTGATTTGATATCAGTTGTCACTTTTCTGTATAGTTTGTTTTCAAATTTCCTAAAACGTGTTTGCATTTTAGGGAGAGTAAGATTTTAGAAAATCCAAAAACATTTGAAAATTTGAAAAAGACAAAAACATGATAAAATTCAAAAATGAGTTTCGTTGTGAATAGAGGAAACGATAGTACATCAGTGGACTGTTACAACATGCTAAAGAAATGTAAAGTTAAAATGTGATAAACAATCTCACTGTGGATATGCCAGTAGGTTTTTGCACATTTAGTAGATTGTGACGAGATATAAACCTAAAATTCAAACTTGCTTATTCTGTGGGTAACAACATCTTGGATATATAGGTAACCCCTTAAAAATTTAGATAAGGATACACCTTTTTTTATAAAAGATTTTCATTTACTATATAAAAGATAAAATAATAATAATAATATCGCAACGATCCTAAAGCTGATGATGCTGATGAACTGAAGAAATGTCAGCATATCGCAAGGGGGAGTCTGAAGACCTGCAAGAAAAGATTGAGAGAGAGAAGCCCAGAGACAGATCAAGACTGAAGATGCGAAGACTCGACACTTAAGACTCGTCAACATCTGAGGGGGAGTCTGTTAGTGCATGCATCTGTCGACTTCGTCTTGTATCGAGTCTTAGTCTTAGAATGTTAGATTAGGGCACATTGTACAAGATTTCCCGACATGTCCATATGTGGGAAACCACATGTTCATATGTGGGAAACCACATGTCCGTATGTGGGAAACCTAGAAGGAGGTTTCGCTTTTATGAACATGTCCGTATGTGGGAAACCTTGAAGATGGTTTCGCTTATGTGTACATAGGGGTTTCGCTTTTATGGACATCATGTCCATATGAGTGAAATCTTAGTCCCTATAAATACCCCATGAACGAAATCATATGTATCAGTTGTACAATTCCATACCGAGGTGCTGCCGGTGTGAAGAACTACTTGTATTCGTGTTATAATCAATACAAACAGTAGTTAAATTGAAAAATCAGCTGTATCTACTTTTGTTTCTTGTTATTCCGCACCTGAAACAGAGAAGAACACCTCTGAACGACTCGTTCGGGTCGAAACACGATCCTACAGTGAGGTGGAGGAGAGAGGGTGTGAGGTGGAGGAGAGAGAGTGTAGTTATGTTTGTGGGGAAAAATGAGAAAAAATGGAGGGAATAAAGTTATGTGAGTGTGATGTAGGTGAGAGGAGAGAGAAGAGAAAAATAGTGTTTTTTGTGTATGTGAGTGGGTCAAGAGAGAGAAATGCTCTTATTGGTTGGGCAGGTGCCACATTAGCACCAAAAAAACACCACCAAAAAACATCTCTATTGGTGATGCTCTAAATAGTTAATCTTTTCTACCAAATAGTTAACCTTGTCTTTCAAATAGTTAATCTTTTTGTAGTATAAATACTAGCTCAAGGTAGAAGAGAAAATGCACATCATGTATACACTTAAATAAGTTATACAATTCTCTTCTTCTTTCTCTTGTAATATTTCTAAAGTTCTTAAAGTTTTAGCACTAATCTTGCGTTAATTCTTGTAATATCATAACACGTTATCAGCACGAGTCGCTTATATCCTAATCAAAGAAAACCTTAAGTCCAAAGATATCCATCATAAGCAATGTAAGCACTTCATTAACTTTATAATCTACTTTGAAAAAAAAAAATTCAAGCACAAAAGAACATTTTAATATACATATTTCATAACTACGGGACTACTAACAATCTAACATTTAATTATGCATCTAACTTTACTTTTATCGCCGTAACTACGGGACTACTAACAATCTAGCATTTAATTATGCATCTAACTTTTACTTTTATTGCAACTAACTTTTATTTATACACACATGCTCACATTTCGTTTAGAGTTTACATTTATTTATGCATACTAACATTTTTATTCTTATTATTATGCACCTATGTATGTTATCTCATTTTTAATGAGTATTTAGACTTTCATATTTATCTTATTTATGTTTAGCAACAAAATGGCAAACATCGCAAAAATTGAATTCTTGGCTCTTAATATCACCGGAGAAAATTACATGCCATGGACGACATATGTTAAGCGACATCTCAAATCAATGGGTGTTTTGGAAACAATAACGGAGTGGAATAATTGTAGCGATCAAGACAAGGCAAAAGCTGATGTCATCCTCCATAAACACATTGATGGAATGTTGCAATTTGAATATTCAAATTCTGATGATCCATACGTTTTGTGGGAAGATTTAAAAAGCAGATTTGATCATCAAAAGGAAGTTTTACTTCCCACTGCTAGAGATGAATGGAACAATCTCAGGTTCCAAGATTTTAAAAAGGTGAATGAATACACCTCTGCTTTGTTCAGAATATGCTCAACGCTTCGATTCTGTGGGCAAACTGTTACGGAGGAAGATATGTTGGAGAAAACTTTCTCCACATTTCGTGCATCAAATATAAACTTGCAACAACAATATCGGTTGCAAAGGTTTCAAAGATATTCTGATCTAAATTCATTTCTCCTCGTAGCAGAGAAAAACAATGAGCTTGTCACATCCCAACCGATGGCGGAAACATCAGGGCGCGACACTGAGCGAAACAGATTGTCTAATAGAATCCATAACAACTAATTTACCAGATAATTAATATTATGTCCCATACCATAACTCATCAAAGTAAAACAGTTATTACGGACTTAGATATCTCATAGACAAATAAATTGTTCCGACAACTTAGATTTTATTAGATCTGTTTCTAGACTCCATCCTAGCTTGATTCCAGCAAGTAACAAGCAAATAATCCTAAACACCTGTCACATACGTTAAAATAGAGGTCAATACACATAGTGTAAATGTGAGCATACAAGTTTGATAGCATAATAGATTGCAAAAGAGTTTACGCATAACCAGCATGTAACATGTTTAATGCGAAGCAAGTAAGTTATCGACAATGAAATATGCACAGACGTGACTGCGAGTTGTAGAGTGCGCAACACATATCACCACCGTGACACGTGAAGAAATGACCTTAGCAACCCCCGTCCACGATAGGTGCAGAGTCCAAACTATAGTACTATCGTTGCTAAGGTGTCAGGCAACAATCACTGTGTAAACATAACATACAAGCATTCATCGAGTAACACGTATAACATGTAGTAGAGGTTAGCGTATAAAAAGTGTTTGCTTTGTGTGATCGATGTGATTTGATATAGGTAATGTATGTAACACCCAAAAGTGCTTAAAGCAAAAAGGGATCGAGAATACTCACAGCGATGGTAGTTAATGGATTGAAGGGAGCGCTAGAGTGAGCCTGATTACAGAACGAGTACATAAGCGATAAGCGGCACGTAAAACGATGCAAGTGAAAGAGTGTCGAAGTGCTATCTGAACGGATGGTCATCCGATCGGTTGGCCATTCGGTCGAGTTACCACTTATTTGGGATGGATGTGTTTGTGTATGATGGCTTTGAAGTTTTCGTTGTAGCATTTTAAAATCAGAGAAGTATCTCTACCTTTCATGTCGTCCGGTCGAACGGTCGTTCGATCGGATGGCGATCTGTCCAGCGAGGCATTTCTCAAGAAAAATCAAGACCTCAGCAGAATGGTCATTCGACCGGTTGGCAATTCGATCGGACGGCCATTCGTTAGAACTGATGATCTTTAAAAATTTATAAAAGTATTTAAGTATTGGAACCATAAGTCAATCCGATCGGTTTGACGTTTGATCGGATGGCAGTCCGATCGGACGGCAATCCGTTTGGGTGACTGGTTCATTTTGAAATTGATTAAGTTCAAAAGTTTGCGGTTTGATCGAGACAGTATGACAACGTGTTAAACAACGGAAAAACTCCATCAGGCCCGGTCATCCGATCGAACAGGAACAACCCAAATCCGACCAGTTAACTGTTCCTGACGGTTTGTTTATGTTCAACCCGGAATCGGTCGTCTCTTTGATAGGAATCAGATCTCAGACCGACACTTCATAGGAACGAGTAGAAGGCCTGAATGAGTCCCGATTCTACCGGTTTTTGAATGCATTGAGTGTAAAAGAGTTGAAAGAATGTTGTGAAACATCTTTCAATCTTTCAAATCTTGAAAATGTTTAGATTTATGCGAACATAGTGTTAAATCATGTTGAAATCCTTTAGATCCGAGTTGTTCATGGTGGAGTGAGGCCAAATCTTGAAGTTCATAAGAACCCCATGATGACATCATCCTAGAACACCTCAAACTCGCTGATTTCATGGTTAAAAGTGCAGATTCAAAGGTGAAAATGATGAAGAAGTGCGTGCAGATGATAGATGTACAAGATTCGGGGTAGAAACTTACAAGAATCGCAAGAAATCGAGAGAAAAGAGGGCTTGAGCGTGTTGGTCGAGTGAGAGAACTGTTACATCAATGTTTGAGGTGTGACAGGGGTATTTATAGGGTTTCCAAAAGAGGAAAGAGGTGCAGATGTGACGGATTGGATGGAACCTCGATCGGATGGCCATCCGATCGGATGGCATCCGTTCGGATGACCATTTGATCGAATGGTCGTTCGATCGAGTGGTCCGACGAGTTAGGTTTTGGCGTTTCGTTTCGTGCGTGGAGCATTGCGATGCGTTTTGAGTAAGCGATGCGATAGTATTAACCATTAGTTACACCAATAACCTAACTACTAAATATCACAAAATTAATGCGTAAATCTCGAGTTTGCGATGAGATTGCGTTGCGATAGAGTTGTGATTGCGATTAATCACCTCAACATAAACATAACATGCACAAGTAACACAAAATAGCACACACACGTAAAACAATATTCATAACCTATAATTCAAGTTGCGATAAGATTAGCGATTAAACTGCGATTAAGTAGCGATTTGTTAACATGTACTCCACATAATACAACTAAAGCGATTAAATTAGATTCTCGATTACAAGTCAAGAAGTACAATCGATTAGTTGAACAAGGAGTGACAGATTGCAATTAGCAATCTTTTCTTCCGTTGACTTTGACTTCCAAAACACGGGGTGTTACAGCCTCCCCCACTTAATGGGAATGCGTGAGCGTCGGAGTACCTTGGTTTCTCGGCCCATGATCTCGACAGGCTTTTCCACGAAGTGTAATGTTTCATCCACTTGTAAATCTTCGAGAGGGACATGTAATTCCTGGTCGCCTAGACACTTTTTAAGGTTCGAAACGTGGAAAGTCGGGTGGACATTACTCAGTTCCTCCGGTAGTTCGAGTCTGTAGGCCACTTTGCCAATCCTTTCCAGAATTTTAAAGGGTCTAACATATCGAGGCGCGAGCTTTCCTTTCTTGCTGAATCTGATCACCCCTAAAACAACCCTCCTAAAATATTTCCGACACCCCTAATATAATTAGAATGTCCCTATACGTCTTAAAATGCACCCCGTATACGAAAACCAAGCCCAAAATACCTCACACAATAAAAAAATTAAATAAAAATCAAATTTTATAGTCTCTCGCGGGCCGCGAAGACTTGTCTTCATTCTACGCGGGCCACGAGCGAGGGGACATGCTGCATAACCCGGAAGTCGCCACGTGTCAACACGTGTCGAGGCTAGAGCGATGACCGGGCCAAGCTAGGACCTACCCGGCCTACGTCGCGGGCCGCGAAGGTGTTACCTTCGGCTTACGCGGGCCGCGAGGAACCCCTGTTCCAGCCCTATAAATAAGATCGATCAACTTTCATTTTCCGACGCTCACATTCACTTTCTCTCTCAAAATTTCTGAATAGTAGGCATTATAATCGGGTATTATACCCCCCTAATTAACGAAGTTCTACCCCGTTGTTGTCACACCCCGACCGCGTCAAAACAACGAAACCGCGGTGAAAACGTCGGGGAGTGTTGTAACAGAATTATTGTTTCACAACCATGGATACAAAAGTTTTGTTTTATTGAATTATTAAATAATTTACATTGTCTTTAAACCAAACAAACAAGCTACATATTGTCCATTATTGTTATTATGTCACTAAGGCCACGTCCAGATTCTAAGTGAACACGCTTCCTAGCAATCAACATCAAGCAACATTACCTGAAACATATGTAAAAACAAAGTCAGCAAAGAAATGCTGGCGAGCACATAGGTTTTATGAGAGTATCAGATTCATGGCTCGTTTATATGTTGCAGTACCTTGTTAGACTACAAGAGTCAAAATACAAACCTCATTTGAAAAGTGTATTGCAACATGATTAACCAACTCAAATCAAGTTGGTTATAGTTTATAAAATCTCGTAGCCATGATTCTTAACCCGAAAACATTTGTTTTAGTAAACCATTTCATAAAACATCTCGTAAAAACTCGTTAATAAAACTCGTATGGTTTATATCATTTAGAAAAAAAACTCGTTGTGTGACATCGTTTCAAAATCGTTTCCCAAGTGAACTAAATAATGACACAGAATATAATATGATAAAAGCACTTATATATAAGATGTACCAGCGGCGTATCTACCATACTTTTATCATGTTACACCCATCCCATTACCTAATCACAACCTAAATCCAATCGTTTGTTCAAATTGTTTATCTCGTTTAAGTCTTTTCAAATTGTTTAACTCGTCCCAAAATCATTTAACTCGTTTTAATTGTGAAACTACTTTTGGTCGTCTCGCTAATAACATTCAAACCTTCATGACTTGACTATTTCGAAACTCGTATTAACAAACCACCAAAGGGTAAGTTAACAATAATCAGATTCGGTCGTTACCTACATAACCCCCACACATAACCATGGGTGTAGTCTGATAACGGGATTTGTCCGATCCTATGGTACCATAACCTAATACTGGTCGGCTTGATCAATGCTAATGAATGTCATTCGTTATGTAATTACGTCCAACAAGTTTGTTCACATTATCGAAATTGTTATTAGTTTAATATAAACCATCTTAGTCGTTTTTGAAACCATCGTTTAAATATCGAAATCGTTTAATACATATGAATCACCCCAAAACAATCGAAAACAGTAAAATAGGGGAACTATGTACTCACATTGAATAGAAGGGTATCCTTGATCTAAAGAACTTAGCGAAGCTCAGGCAAACCAAGGAAATTCAAGTAGTACCTAGTAATCGGATCACTAGTAAATAAATCGACACCTAAATCGGAAGATCGGACAGAATGAGGTCTTGTAAACCAAATGAGTATTGGAACTCATGTGATATGGTTTAACAAAGCCTACACTCTAGATCGGAACCTATTCTAAGTGCTTTCGACCCATTACGACCCATTAAGGTAGCTTACGCTACTTTAACGTGTCGTTCGCGCAAACGCGCGTTCGATACGTCTAACTAGTCCTATGACAAGTATTATATGCCTAAACATGTTTAATTATGTTGCATAATTAGTTAGGTGACAAATGTTTAGGTTACATATGCTTAAAATCCAATTATGCATGAAAAGGGCATTTTGGTCATTTACCTAAGGCATATAAACTACCTATCATACAACTACTTAAACTACGTGACCATAAGGTATAACCTCGGAAGGTTATTCCCTATGCAACTATGGTCACTAAACATGCTTGGTCGGATCCTAATGATCGACCAAACGGGTCGACTTCAAAAGTCTAAGCGGTGGTTTAGACCGCTTGACTTATGACTCTAAACAAGCACTAAACTAAAAGTGACGAGCTAAGCATGTTAAAACATGCTTAACTAAGTTAGAAAACAGGTTTTGATATCAAAACAAAGTGTTTTGATACCCAAGAGTAGTTTGGTTGCAAAATACGCTTAAATGTGCATTTTGACCGAAACTACAACTCGTCACTACGCCTAGTCAACGTGGTAATCAGTAGGTATAGTCAAAAGGGACTATTACCATCGTGATTATGCTCACGTTGCAAAGTTCAAAAGAACTTTGTGTTGACCATTGACTGGTCAAAGCTGAAAGTCAAACACTGTTTGACTTTCTCGCGAGGAAAGCGATAAAAGAACGAAAGAAGCTTACAAAGGGTCCTTGCTAGGGAGAACTTGATCTAAATCACTCAGGTATGAAGCAAAGGCTCCAACTTAGAGTGTAATTCAGATCAAGGGTGAATGAAATAAGAAGATGGCATGGCTATTTATACTTGTAGCAAGTTCACAAGATCAAAACAAGTGTTTGTGTGATTACCAAGCATTAAATCACAGCCCTACAAGTGTTATGAGCAGGTTCAACGCCTTGGAGAGGTGTTAACTTGGCTACCACACGAAGAAATTGCATGAATGACCCCTGAATTATCAATCTGATGCTGAAAATAAAGTTTCTGCCCAGATGTGATGGTGGCGTGGTGCGACAGCAAGACCAGGGGGTGGTCGCGCGACGCGAGCATAAGACTGATACTTTCAAAAATTGTCAGAAACAGTCCCTGCACACCCAAACTTGCGTATTTGACGTATTTAACCTCCATTAAGCCATTTTCAAGGCTCTACAAGGTCGTCAAAGTGTAGGGTACCTAAAATATGCTCGGAAATATCACGGATGTTGGTTCGTTTGGTCGTATGGTCACGTTGTTCGGTTATTTACGACGAAACTCGAACGGACGCGAAAACGAACCAAATTAAGAGACGAGTGGTATTTTTGCATGCCGATCGCTAAAATAAAAATATTTTAGTGTGTACAAAAATTTTGGATGTCCAGATGTGGTCAGAACGTAAGATATGCGCGTAAATGCCAACTTACGCCGTTTTTGACGCTTTTAGTCCCTGAAAGATCAATTAAGCATATTTTCGCACACCGTACCACTCAAAGCTTATTTCTAAGCTATGTTTAGGTTATATATGGTATGTTTAGCTTATGATCAAGTTCCAGACTGTACGTTGCCTTACGAAACGACAGACTTTTGCAGTTTGACGCAAATAGTCCCTGTGAGCGAATAAACTTGTTTTCAACACACCAAACCATCCAAAACTTATTTCTAAGTTATGTAAAGGTTATTTAAGGTATGTTAAGAATATGTCACTATTACAGAGTGTTTGTCGCGTTAAACTGACTGCATTTACGCACCAGTTTCCTTATAACTTTCTAGAAAGCGATTTAAAGCTTGAAATTGGAATCCGATCAAATCGTAAAATCATCAAACACAAATACACATATAATAACACCAAAACACATTTTTTTATTGATAATTAACATTGTTTTACATTGTACATCGATTACAGAGCACAGTTGTCACAGTCTCCCCTACTTTAGGAAATTTCGTCCCGAAATTTTAACTAGAGGAAACTTGTGAGAACAATTGCGGATATTTCGCCTTCATTTGGTCCTCATGTTCCCAAGTAAACTCTGGGCCACGTTTGGATTCCCAGCGAAACTTGACCAATTGGATCCGTTTGTTCTTCAACTGTTTGAATGTACGGTCCACTATCTCCACAGGTTTCTTGACAAAGTGCATTGTTTTATCGATTTGGATTTCATCGAGTGGAATGTGAAGATCAGCGTTAGCTAAACACTTTCGCAAATTGGACACGTGAAAAGTCGGATGAATATTTCCAAGCTCTGGAGGTAGCTCTAGTCGATAGGCAACCTTTCCAACTCTTTCAACAATCTTAAATGGTCCAACATATCGTGGTGCAAGTTTTCCTTTCTTTCCAAATCTCACCACTCCCTTCCAAGGTGAAACCTTGAGTAGGACATGATCTCCGACTTGAAATTCTAGGGGCTTGCATTGCATATCCGCATAACTCTTTTGACGTCTTCTAGCTGTCACAAGATTATCGCGAATTTTCTTGATTTTATCTATTGTTTCCAGAATGAGCTCAGGTCCAGTAAGCTGAGCTTCACCGATCTCATTCCAACAGACAGGTGAACGACATCTTCGACCGTAAAGAGCTTCGAACGGTGCCATATTGATGCTAGCATGATAACTATTGTTGTAAGAGAACTCGATCAATGGCAGATGAGAATCCCAATTACCACCAAAGTCTATCAAGCATGCTCTAAGCATATCTTCCAAAGTTTGAATCGTCCTCTCAGATTGTCCATCTGTTTGGGGATGATAAGCAGTGCTTAGATTTAGTTGGGTTCCCATAGCAGATTGCAAGGTCTTCCAAAAATGAGATGAAAATCGAGCATCACGATCAGAAATGATGTCCAAAGGAACACCATGTCGAGATACAATCTCATCAACATAAATCTTTGCAAGTTTATCATCAGATAGATCCTCGCGAATCGGAATAAAATGAGCTGACTTCGTTAATCGGTTGATAACAACCCAAATAGCATCGTGACCTTTAGATGTATGTGGTAATTTAGTGATGAGATCCATCGCAATGTTCTCCCACTTCCAAACCGGTATCTCTGGTTGTACAAGCAAACCAGATGGTCGTTGATGTTCAGCCTTGACTTTGAGACAAGTTAGGCATTTCGATACATACAAGGCAACACTCTTCTTCATAGCAGGCCACCAGTACTGAGTACGGAGATCCTTGTACATTTTATCAGCACCAGGATGGATAGAATATCGAGACTTGTGAGATTCATCCATTACCAAGGTGCGAAGGTCGTCTTGTTTCAGGATCCACAAATGATCCTTGAAATAGAGTAAACCATCGTCCTTCGCTTCGAGTTTAAGCTCAAGTTGAACTGGTAGCTCATATTTCAATATGCCTTTGGTTACACAAGATCGTTGAGCTTGAAGAACACGAGATTGAAGATCAGATAGAGTTCGAACAGAATGAAGCTTGACTTGCTCCTTTCAACTAAGTGCATCGGCTACGACATTCGCCTTACCAGGATGGTAGCGAATCTCGCAATCGTAGTCGTTCAAGAGCTCAACCCAACATTGTTGCCTCATGTTCAGCTCCTTCTGATTAAGAATGTGCTGGAGACTTTTGTGGTCTGTGAAAACCACACACTTTGTGCCATAAAGATAGTGTCTCTAGATTTTAAGAGCAAAAACTACAGCTCCTAACTCAAGATCATGAGTCGTATAGTTCTTTTCGTGAACTTTCAGCTGTCTAGATGCATATGCTATAACTTTGCCTCGCTGCATAAGAACACAACCAAGGCCTAAGTTGGATGCATCACAGTAGACAACGAAATCATCGTTTCCCTCGGGCAAAGATAGAACAGGAGCATCACATAGCTTCTGTTTCAGCGTTTGGAGCGCTTCTTCTTGTTTGGGTCCCCATGTCACACCCGCTCATAGCGGAAACGCAAGGTGTGATCTGTCTGGTTTTCATTGCATAAATATCGATGTACATGAACAAACTATATGAATAAACATACTCCATTGCCATTACATAAGTGTTTCAAAAGATCGCAACATAAGTTATGTACATTGTTTACGAACCATCAAATGAAAATAAGTTGTCATTGTTTCATACATCAAATGTAAGTCTAAAAATGTCAAGGCTTTGACCACTATATCACCGCAAAGAGGCGGTATATAATAGGCAAACCCTTCAATAGTTGGCATGGAGTATTGATACTCGTTTTCTTTGAACTGAAATCTTTGCATTTGTCCACTAATTCCCTGAAATACATGTAAGTTTGAAAACATCAACAAAAGTTGAGCGAGTTCATGCAGTTTAGCTGTATAAGATGTATCTGTATCAAAACAGTATGTAATATGTATTTGTCTCAATTGTAATTGTATCCAAACTGGATATAAGATGTATCTGCAAAATATGAGATGTATCTGTATTTGTATCAATTGTAGTATGAAAAGCGTCAATGAAATCGTGATCATTAATGTTTTGCAAGGACATTAATATGTGTGACGAAATAGGAAGCAAACCAACCCTAGACGATTTTATGCCGATTCCTATCGACTGGGACACAAACGCACTCTTCTGTATGGGTCCACGACCAAGAGTGGGGCTCGCCAAAACCCATTAGATCTAAACCTTTGTTCCTTGGTCCAAACTGGATTAATGGTGCTTATTGTATGGCCCTAATTCGCACATGATCTAAGGTGTTTCATTCCTTGACTTATCATACTATTGTACATGTATTTTCCCCGATAGTTGTAAAGCTTGAAAAACATTTAAATGAATAGGGGACATGAACTCACAGAATTGCGTCCGTGAATAGTAACTAACTGTGATCTGACATACGGTCGTCTTGAACAATGTTGCGACCTACAAATGTCCTTATATTTGTTAGACCCTTCGGTCTTTGTAAATGACCTGAGTATAAGTCTTGTGTCTTGAATATGTGTAAGACTTGTATGTCTTTACTGTTCGTTAACTGTGTATTCGATGAATGAGTTGTTCAAATGTTATATATATATTTTTCACCAAATATATATATATATAAACGTTATCTTGTATCTTGTGAGTTGTATAGTCGGATCTAGTCCGCTGAATCTCGTGTCTTATATGTATCAATTGTATAGTTGTGTTTCCAATAATTGTATCATTGGGCCGAGCCCATGTTTTCATGTTATTGGGCCCCAAATAATGTTGGGCCTAAATAGTGTTGGGCCTCAAATAGTGTTGGGCCTCAATAGTGTTGGGCCTCAAATAGTGTTGGGCCTCAAATAGTGTTGGGCTTGAATAGTGCTGGGCTTGAATAGTGCTGGGCTTGAATAGTATTGGGCTTGAATAGTGTTGGGCTTGAATAGTGTTGGGCTTCGGCCCATATGTTTGGTGTTTGGGCTTAGCCCATGAATTTATGTTAAGCCCATTATGAAGATAAGCCCATTAAGAAAAATAAGCCCATTTGTAGAAAAATAGCCCATTTAAGTAAAATAAGCCCATTAAGAAAAATAAGCCCATTTGTAGAAAAATAGCCCATTTAAGTAAAATAAGCCCATTTGTTATAATTTAGCCTACTAGTAAATATAAGTCTTTCATTTTTATAAAAACATTTTTATAAAAATTCACTAAGTATACTTTTTAGTAAATAAAAACATAATAGTTTTTATAAGTCTCAAGATGTCCGAATTTTGTTAATGATAACGTAATTTTTGTGTCCGCGTCGAAAGATCGTCTATACGTCGTAGTAATTCCTCGGAATGTCGATATGTTTATAAATTCGTCTGTCGTCCGTTTTGACCATAAGTTGTGTCCGATCCTTCGGAATGTCCGTAAGTTGTTTTCAAGTGTGTCTATATGTATTCTTGTAAGTCTTTAGTTGTAAGTATGTCTTGTATTTATTTGTGTCGTTGTTATCAAGTCTCTAACTTGTATATATAACTAATACAAATAATAACACATAGCACATACTTGATATGTTCCATAAATATGTATTTTACCAAAAATATATATTTATGTCAATTTTTATGTTTAGAAAAACCAACTTTCTAATATTGTAAAGACTTTGTTAAAAAAAATGATAGTTTTATTAGCATAATGTTCTTAAAAAAAATGGCCATATAATCTTTGTATTAATCATTTGGCCATGTTTCATAAACATATCATTTTCTTTTCCAAATCACCATCAATTTTCCCAATCATCTTAACTAAAAACATATGAGATTTTTATAACATAAACTTATCAAAACGATCTCCAAATCATGTAGGGTTTTGGACATGATCATAACATGTGCTAACTAGTTCAAAAACCAAGTTTACTTCTAGTTTTAACAACTTTTATAAAAATCTCATGTTGTATGTTACTTTTCATAATTTTGTAGAAGTATTGTTTTTAGTGAAAAACATTTAATACTTTAACAAAATTAAAGGTTATGATCATCCAAGTAATCCTTTATGTTAAAAACCCTTTAACATAAATATGTAAAATTGTTAGATCATATTTTTAAAACATCTTCTAACCATTTATTTGTATCATAACCACCATAACAAGATTAAATAAGCATATAACAAGTCTTAGATCACAATATAAACAAACATAATTATATCATGATTTTTATTCTTTGCTTCTTTGTATTTTTTTTTCATGTTTATTATGTATGATATTTAGTTATTATTAGCTATAATAACAATCATAAACATAATATATTTGTATATAAAAAAAATAGATATAGAAGCTTACTTCTAGCACTAGGCTAGGGATGATCTTAGAAGATTATTAAGAACTAAGAAGATGATGATCTTGATGGTAGAACACTTTTGTATGGATGAAAACCCTTCCTTTTACTTCCAAAAGCTTTAGATCACCTTATGTTACTTGGAAACCCATGTTAATCATCTAATAAAAGACTAAAATTGAAGTGGGTTTTTAGTGTTCTTGGTGGAAGATGATGATAATGAAAGAGTTTGTGTGTGAAGTAAAGGTGTAAAAGTGAGTGGTAAAGTGTTAGATTACTTAGTGGTTAAGTGTTGTAAAACTTCACCAACATAGTCCACTTGTATGTAATTAAAATATCTAGATATTTTAACAAGGGATTAAGGGGTGTGGGACCCACATAACAAAAAAAAACGTTCATATGAGGGGGGGGGGGGTGTCTCATGCTTTTGCTTCTTGAATTACTTAGTAAAATGTTAGAATATTTAGGTAGTTGTTTTAGGAAGTTTATAAATATTAGTGATTAGGTGTTTAAAGGGTGTTAAATGGTCATTACTAGACCATAATGGTCCAATAATCACTAGATGACCATTAAAAAAAAGATTTGACATTGTTCGGATATTCGTTTCGAATTGTTTCGGTTAGATGTTATTTGAGCGCTAAGTTGCGTAACTTGTGTGAATTGATGTAGTTATTGGCTCGGATGATACCCGAATGTATCCACACATGAATTCTATGTTAAATAATATTTTTACATGTCGTAAAAATATTACAAAGCTGATTTCTGCAGAAAAACTGCGGAAAAGTGTAGAAATCGTCGCTTTTAGTGCTTTTCGGCAGTTTTCGGTGCTACCGGACATTGGTAGTATATTAAACCAAACCCTTGCATTCCCGTATAGGGTTTAATATATAATTGATGTTGGACTCTCATCCGAGTCCTTAAGATGTCATTTTAGATGTTTTCTGTGGATCCCGAGTTTTCGTCAACACTCTAGTTCACTAGGCACTACTCTAGTTGTTTCGATGAATTGTTTGCACTATTTCAAATGCACCCAATAAAAATGAATCATGTGCATCAAAATTGAATATTCCATAAGTATTCTAAGATGTATATCATGTAATACGTAGTTCGAGTGTTCGAAATGCATAAAAATGTAGCTAAAATGAGTACTTTAAGTGTAAGAAAGTTACCAAAAAGTGGCAGTTGTCACATTCTCCCCCTGTTATTGAGAATTTCGTCCCGAAATTCAAGCTGAGTCATCCTTTACAGGATTGTTCTCAAACAGGTGAGGATATTTGACTTTGATTTGATCTTCACGTTCCCAAGTATACTCGGGTCCGTGTCGAGAGTTCCAACGTACATTTTAATAATTTGATACGACTCCTCCATGATTTCTAGACTTTACAGTCCATGACTTCAACAGGTTCTATAGTGAATTGGAGTTTGTCGTCAAAGTGAATAGAATGATAACGGTTGCTTGTGTTGGACTCTTTTTAAGATTCGACACATGAAACGTGTCGTGCCCACTGCTAAGTTCATCTGGTAACTTCAACTTGTAGGCAACAGTGCCAATCTTTTCTAAGATTTCAAATGGTCCAATGTAACGTGGGTTAAGCTTTCCACGTTTACCGAACCTCGCTACGCCTTTCCAAGGCGAGACTTTCAACAAGACTTTTTCTCCATCCTCGAAAGATAATGGTTTTCGTCTTGTATCTGTGTAGCTATTTTGTCGATCGCGAGCCGTCTTGATACGGTCTCGGGTCGGAAAAATTTTATCCGTAGTCTCTTGGACTAGTTTCGGACCAATTAATTAACTATCACCTGTTTCCGCCCAACATAGCGGAGAGCGACACTTTCGACCATAAAGAGCTTCAAATGGTGCAGCTTGTATACTAGTATGGTAGCTGTTATTGTAGGAAAACTCAACTAAAGGTAGATGAGTATCTCAATTGCCGCCTAAATCCATAACACATGCACGAAGCATATCTTCGAGTGTTTGGATTGTCCGTTCGCTCTGGCCGTCAGTTTGTGAATGAAAGGTCGTACTTAGATTCAAATGAGATCCAAAGGCCTGTTGAAATGATTTCCAAATTCTAGAAACAAAATGAACGTCTCGGTCCGAAATGATTGAAATAGGCACTCATGACGAGCCACTATTTCTTTGAGATAGAATTCCGCTAGTTTCTCAGTATTATCCTTCTCCCAAATCGGTAAGAAGTGTGCGGACTTTGTTAGTCTATCGATGATTACACATATCATGTAGTGACCTCTTGAGGTCCTGAGTAACTTCGTAATGAAGTACATCGATATTTGTTCCCATTACCAAACGGGAATCTCGGGTTGTTGTAACAAGTCCGAGGGATTTTGCTACCCGACTTTGACTTTCGCGCAAGTCAAGCATTCTCCGATATAAGTCGCGATATCACTTTTGAGGTTAGGCCACCAGTAGTATTCTTTCACTACTTAGGCCTATGTGCTTCCTCAAAATATCATCTCGAAGGCCGCCAAAGAATAGAACCCAATTTCGACTCATAAGGTATAAAGTTCCATCTTCTTTACACTAATTGTTCCTTCATGCCTCGAAGTGTTTCTGCTTGAATATGCTCTTCCTTGAGCGCTTGTGAATCATCTTCTCTAATGCTTGAACTCTCAGTGTTCTAACTCGCTCCTTGCGGATCAAGGCATCTGCTACAACGTTTGCCTTGCTCGGATGGTACTTTATTTCACAATCATAGTCGTTCAACAATTCAACAAACATCGTTGACGTATATTTAATTCTTTTTGGTTGAATATGTGTTGAAGACTTTTATGATCCGTGAAAATAATGCATTGAGTACCATATAAATAATGTCGCCATAATTTTTTTTTTAAAGCGAATACCACCACGCCTAACTCAAGGTCGAGAGTGGTATAGTTCTTCTCGTGAACTTTTTAATTGGCGCGATGTGTACACAATAACTTTTTCATGTTACACGAGTACGCAACCCACTCCTTGATGCGAAGCATCATAGTCTACAACAGAGTCATCGGTATCGTCGGATAATGATAAGATTGTAAAATGCTATGCACCAATCTTAAGAATAAGTTGTAAGGCTATAACTTGTTTTTCGATTGGGGCGAATTTATTGTCTTTATGGGTGAGGGAGGTTAGCAATTGAGTAAATTAAAAAAAATCTCAATAGATCTCCGATGATATCCCGCTAATCCCAAAAAAAAATTTGTCGGACTCCAGTTGGAGTCTTGGGCACTTCCCAATTCTCATTTGCTTCAATCTTAGCTGGGTCTACTTGAATGCCTTTCTCGTTCACTACATGCCTGATAAATTGTACCTCGCGAATCCAAAATTCGCACTTGGAAAATTTCGCGTATAGTTTCCCCTTCTTTAGTAGCTCCAAAAGGGTTCTCAAATGTTGTTCACGTTCATTAGTCAATCGTGAGTGTATTAATATGTCGTCAATAAATACTACGACGAATTTGTCGAGATACGGCTTGCACACGCGATTCATTAATTACATGAAGACCGCTAGTGCATTCGTTAAACCAAAGAGGCATAACGAGAAACTCGTAATAACTATAACGAGTTTTAAAAGCCGTTTTTGGTATGCTTTCTTCATGAATTCATAACTGATGATACTTCGATCGTAAGTCTATCTTAAGGTAGAAGCTAGAACCTTTCATAAACCATTGGAGTTAGTTGGAAATTCATTTGTAACATGGTTTAGAAATATGAATTTTCATTCATCGAAATGTTGTGCACTTCTGCAAAACTTGCATGTCTTTCCACCCCCAAAACCTTTATAAAGATGTATAGTGGTAAAGAGTGGGGGTTATGAACTCACAACATCCTTATTCGGTCAACTACAAAGTTCAGAAGGTGCTAATCGACATGGAGATTTGGCTATGGGTGCGGCTCCCGGTACCAATTCGATGTGAAACTCGACTTGTTGATATGGTGGTAGTCCTGGCAAGACTTCAGGAATTTCTTCAGGAAATTATTTTATCAAAAGAATATCTGTCAGCTGTGGCCCAACGGCCTTCTTGTCTACAACAAGTGCTAGATAGGTAATACAACCTTTCCGTAAGCACTTATGTGCTTTCATGCCATTGATGATCCGTAATGGGGTGTCGCGCTTCTCTCCGTGTATCACAAGTGTCTCTTCGTTCAGTAGTGGTAGGCGAATGATATTCTCGTGACATAAGACTTTGGCTAGGTTATCGGATAACCAATCCATGTCAACCACTACTTCGAAACTACTCAACTGAATGGGGAAGAGATCGATATTGAATTTCAGCTCTAGACTCGACTAGTTTACTTTTTTTGCCAATTCTATAGAATGAGGAGACGTCTAGCTTACTTGACTCTAGGCCAAGTACATTTTAAATTCTGTGTGGCGAGGACTTCACTGTATAGTTTTAGGAACCCTATGTTTAAATGTAGGATAACCCAATCCATATGTTTAGATGTTGGATAACCCAACCATATGTTTAGATGTAGGATAACCCAATCCCTAATTGTAGCTAGGACAATCCCGTCCCTAGCCATGAAACTCATGTATGTGAAATGTTGAGATGAAGCTAAAATTGCCAATTGTATAAAATAACATGGATGTGAAATGTTGACGAATAGGATACATACCGGTGGCCCTTAATGATTTGATATGTCTCAGCTAATTCCCCATTAGCTAACTTGATATAGTAATGTGTGTCCAACATGACTCTAATTCGAGTATATGCTTAACATTTAAAAGCAATAGCTAAGCTTGGTGTTGGTATTAATAGAATTGATACATGATGATCGTAGAGTGTACGTACTCATGACTTCATTTCTCTCATGGCGAGAGTTATTGTTTGAGTGATCGAGGTAGGGAGGGATGATGCGGTTATGCTTCGGATCTCCGAGGCTAAACCTAAAATGTAACACTCAGTGTGTTTGAATTCGGGTGTTTCCCAGTATGGAACAACCCTTGAGAGACCGTGCAAGCATCAAGTGTAACCATCAACATTGGCTCCAGTTATGATCGAGTTCTTTTATAAAATCATATGAAAATAGATATGAAAATCAGATGATATAAAAGAATGATGTATGGTTAAATAAATAACCAATAAAAATGTAGTGTATAAATATATCATGTCTTGTGTAGAGGATGTCGCGTCTTGTGCAAAAATGTCATGTCTTGTCTTTGTCGAAGAGATTTGAATAACACCACGATATGCAATATAACATAAGCACTTATATATAGGAAGTACCAGCGGCGTATCCACCATGTTTTTATCATATTACACACGTCTCATCACTTACAAATAACCACCAAAAATGTCTTGTGTATACCAACGTCAAATGACATGTATAACAATGTCTTGCGTAACAATGTCATGTATAAAACATGTCTTGTGTAAAAGCAATGGTTTTCAACACATAACTTTTAACTTAAACAATTGATTCTTTTGGCGCCATGATCTTTTTAATACATACTATTAAAAGAATCTAGACATGTATTTGGATAAATAAAGTCTATCATGTGCCCAAGAATGAAGAATGCAATCAATCGGTCATGGAAACCTCAAGACCATATTGTTCATACATGTTTGAATAAATGATAATGTGGATAACCAAAACCAAAAGGTGTAATGCCTCTTGCGTGTATTGGTCATATGTTTAAATGGAAAAAGAAAAGAAAAAAAAGAAAAAAAAATAATTCGTTGAGGAGGGGAAACCAACCGGTGGTCTTCGTCCATATAATATGTATTCCCTACTCTATGGACCTCGATCATCCTAAATAGAGAAAATCCTTTGTCTTACTTGTCCATGTGACAATTATGGTAATAGTGCTTGAGTTTCACGAGCTCTAGCAAGATTATTAGAATCTCCAAAAATGTAGAATAGAATGTAATGAGGGAGTTGCAGCATGGCTCATGCCATACCATTCATTGGGAAAAGACAAATGTCAAACGACGGAATTTATTGTATCATTTCCAATGAATATGATAAGGTGGAATATGATAACGTAAGGTAAGGTAAAGTAGGGTAAAGTGTCATAGACACCATGGAACCAACCCATGTTCAATAATTTCGAGAATGTTGAGGAAAATCCTCCATGAGTGGATAACAAGCTTTGTTTGTTTAAATGACTAGTCTCAACTGAATCGTGATATAGATCGAATGTTAGGTGTGAACAAATACATGTCGTCTTCCTGTATTGTATTGTATTGTATTGTATTGTATTGTATTGTATTGTATTGTATTGTATTGTATTGTATTGTATTGTATTGTATTGTATTGTATGGTGTTATACTAACCACCTCAGTTTATGTTCTAATAGATAAGAAAAATTGAATCTCAAGTAATAACTTAAGAATTTTGAATGAATAGTGATCATTAGCTTGGCCCGCAGAGTCCACCAGAATTCCCATGCACTACAAGTTGTTATTACGTAGGCCTCCGTAATAATAAATTGCCTTGCATGGTCACCCTAGCGTTCTCTCGTACAAAACAGCCGATCAGTCAGAGGAGGGACACTATTGTCTGTATACCTTCAACATAGGAGGGACCTTCGTGAGAGATCACATGTCAACGTCCGTTTTCATTACTCACAAAACAGCACAGCGTTAGATGGAATAGAAATGGAAAGAATCTGTAACAATAACAACTGAAGGGGCACCTTCAAGATGAGTACTTCATCTTCCTTGTAGGGACAAGAGTATATCAACCTTGATTAGTATGAGTCACAGGGATCTCGTCCCACTAATGGAGTTGTTGTCCAAGGTTACCACCTCCGCCTCGTCGTCATTATCATGGTCAGGCATCTCAGCATTCGCGAGAAAGCAACCATATTTTACGGAATTAAGTTTAAGATTTCACTTAGGAATCATGTTCGCCATAAGCTCCGCAATAGACATGAGGTCGATATTTTCATCGTGTGAGTAAAGAATAATAATAGAGTTTGAAGTCGAAGGTATTTTGTTCTTGGCAAATATTTCATGCAACATATATATGAATCACCTATATATATAATCATGTAAAATCCTATCAATCAAGGATTTATATCTTGTATAAGCTGAACTTGTAAACTGTTTATAATGCATAAACTGATAATGTAATGTATTGTCGGCACATAGTCTATTAATGTATTGTGTTTGTTTCTCATAGACTTCACCCATGGAAATGTCCTCGCTTGATTTATGTGAAATGAATTTTTGCTGTAGTGGACCATGAAAAATGTTTATGCAAATGAAAACATGTGTTTGTGTTTAGATGGTTTTCATGAGAGATCCCTAGTGATTGTAGACTTAGACTCAATAAAGAATCCTGGTTCACTACAATCGATGCTCTGATACCAAGCTGTCACACCCGCTCATAGCGGAAACACAAGGTGTGATCTGTCTGGTTTTCATTGCATAAATATCGATGTACATGAACAAACTATATGAATAAACATACTCCATTGCCATTACATAAGTGTTTCAAAAGATCGCAACATAAGTTATGTACATTGTTTATGAACCATCAAATGAAAATAAGTTGTCATTGTTTCATACATCAAATGTAAGTCTAAAAATGTCAAGGCTTTGACCACTATATCACCGCAAAGAGGCGGTATATAATAGGCAAACCCTTCAATAGTTGGCATGGAGTATTGATACTCGTTTTCTTTGAACTGAAATCTTTGCATTGGTCCACTAATTCCCTGAAATACATGTAAGTTTGAAAACATCAACAAAAGTTGAGCGAGTTCATGCAGTTTAGCTGTATAAGATGTATCTGTATCAAAACAGTATGTAATATGTATTTGTCTCAATTGTAATTGTATCCAAACTGGATATAAGATGTATCTGCAAAATATGAGATGTATCTGTATTTGTATCAATTGTAGTATGAAAAGCGTCAATGAAATCGTGATCATTAATGTTTTGCAAGGACATTAATATGTGTGACGAAATAGGAAGCAAACCAACCCTAGACGATTTTATGCCGATTCCTATCGACTGGGACACAAACGCACTCTTCTGTATGGGTCCACGACCAAGAGTGGGGCTCGCCAAAACCCATTAGATCTAAACCTTTGTTCCTTGGTCCAAACTGGATTAATGGTGCTTATTGTATGGCCCTAATTCGCACATGATCTAAGGTGTTTCATTCCTTGACTTATCATACTATTGTACATGTATTTTCCCCGATAGTTGTAAAGCTTGAAAAACATTTAAATGAATAGGGGACATGAACTCACAGAATTGCGTCCGTGAATAGTAACTAACTGTGATCTGACATACGGTCGTCTTGAACAATGTTGCGACCTACAAATGTCCTTATATTTGTTAGACCCTTCGGTCTTTGTAAATGACCTGAGTATAAGTCTTGTGTCTTGAATATGTGTAAGACTTGTATGTCTTTACTGTTCGTTAACTGTGTATTTGATGAATGAGTTGTTCAAATGTTATATATATATTTTTCACCAAATATATATATATATATATTTTTCACCAAATATATATATATATATATAAACGTTATCTTGTATCTTGTGAGTTGTATAGTCGGATCTAGTCCGCTGAATCTCGTGTCTTATATGTATCAATTGTATAGTTGTGTTTCCAATAATTGTATCATTGGGCCGAGCCCATGTTTTCATGTTATTGGGCCCCAAATAATGTTGGGCCTAAATAGTGTTGGGCCTCAAATAGTGTTGGGCCTCAATAGTGTTGGGCCTCAAATAGTGTTGGGCCTCAAATAGTGTTGGGCTTGAATAGTGATGGGCTTGAATAGTGTTGGGCTTGAATAGTGCTGGGCTTGAATAGTATTGGGCTTGAATAGTGCTGGGCTTGAATAGTGCTGGGCTTGAATAGTGCTGGGCTTGAATAGTATTGGGCTTGAATAGTATTGGGCTTGAATAGTGTTGGGCTTCGGCCCATATGTTTGGTGTTTGGGCTTAGCCCATGAATTTATGTTAAGCCCATTATGAAGATAAGCCCATTAAGAAAAATAAGCCCATTTGTAGAAAAATAGCCCATTTAAGTAAAATAAGCCCATTAAGAAAAATAAGCCCATTTGTAGAAAAATAGCCCATTTAAGTAAAATAAGCCCATTTGTTATAATTTAGCCCACTAGTAAATATAAGTCTTTCATTTTTATAAAAACATTTTTATAAAAATTCACTAAGTATACTTTTTAGTAAATAAAAACATAATAGTTTTTATAAGTCTCAAGATGTCCGAATTTTGTTAATGATAACGTAATTTTTGTGTCCGCGTCGAAAGATCGTCTATACGTCGTAGTAATTCCTCGGAATGGCGATATGTTTATAAATTCGTCTGTCGTCCGTTTTGACCATAAGTTGTGTCCAATCCTTCGGAATGTCCGTAAGTTGTTTTCAAGTGTGTCTATATGTATTCTTGTAAGTCTTTAGTTGTAAGTATGTCTTGTATTTATTTGTGTCGTTGTTATCAAGTCTCTAACTTGTATATATAACTAATACAAATAATAACACATAGCACATACTTGATATGTTCCATAAATATGTATTTTACCAAAAATATATATTTATGTCAATTTTTATGTTTAGAAAGACCAACTTTCTAATATTGTAAAGACTTTGTTAAAAAAAATGATAGTTTTATTAGCATAATGTTCTTAAAAAAAATGGCCATATAATCTTTGTATTAATCATTTGGCCATGTTTCATAAACATATCATTTTCTTTTCCAAATCACCATCAATTTTCCCAATCATCTTAACTAAAAACATATGAGATTTTTATAACATAAACTTATCAAAATGATCTCCAAATCATGTAGGGTTTTGGACATGATCATAACATGTGCTAACTAGTTCAAAAACCAAGTTTACTTCTAGTTTTAACAACTTTTATAAAAATCTCATGTTGTATGTTACTTTTCATAATTTTGTAGAAGTATTGTTTTTAGTGAAAAACATTTAATACTTTAACAAAATTAAAGGTTATGATCATCCAAGTAATCCTTTATGTTAAAAACCCTTTAACATAAATATGTAAAATTGTTAGATCATATTTTTAAAACATCTTCTAACCATTTATTTGTATAATAACCATCATAACAAGATTAAATAAGCATATAACAAGTCTTAGATCACAATATAAACAAACATAATTATATCATGATTTTTATTCTTTGCTTCTTTGTATTTTTTTTCATGTTTATTATGTATGATATTTAGTTATTATTAGCTATAATAACAATCATAAACATAATATATTTGTATATAAAAAAAAATAGATATAGAAGCTTACTTCTAGCACTAGGCTAGGGATGATCTTAGAAGATTATTAAGAACTAAGAAGATGATGATCTTGATGGTAGAACACTTTTGTATGGATGAAAACCCTTCCTTTTACTTCCAAAAGCTTTAGATCACCTTATGTTACTTGGAAACCCATGTTAATCATCTAATAATAGACTAAAATTGAAGTGGGTTTTTAGTGTTCTTGGTCGAAGATGATGATAATGAAAGAGTTTGTGTGTGAAGTAAAGGTGTAAAAGTGAGTGGTAAAGTGTTAGATTACTTAGTGGTTAAGTGTTGTAAAACTTCACCAACATAGTCCACTTGTATGTAATTAAAATATCTAGATATTTTAACAAGGGATTAAGGGGTGTGGGACCCACATAACAAAAAAAAACGTTCATATGAGGGGGGGGGGGGGTGTCTCATGCTTTTGCTTCTTGAATTACTTAGTAAAATGTTAGAATATTTAGGTAGTTGTTTTAGGAAGTTTATAAATATTAGTGATTAGGTGTTTAAAGGGTGTTAAATGGTCATTACTAGACCATAATGGTCCAATAATCACTAGATGACCATTAAAAAAAGATTTGACATTGTTCGGATATTCGTTTCGAATTGTTTCGGTTAGATGTTATTTGAGCGCTAAGTTGCGTAACTTGTGTGAATTGATGTAGTTATTGGCTCGGATGATACCCGAATGTATCCACACATGAATTCTATGTTAAATAATATTTTTACATGTCGTAAAAATATTACAAAGCTGATTTCTGCAGAAAAACTGCGCAAAAGTGTAGAAATCGTCGCTTTTAGTGCTTTTCGGCAGTTTTCGGTGCTACCGGACATTGGTAGTATATTAAACCAAACCCTTGCATTCCCGTATAGGGTTTAATATATAATTGATGTTGGACTCTCATCCGAGTCCTTAAGATGTCATTTTAGATGTTTTCTGTGGATCCTGAGTTTTCGTCAACACTCTAGTTCACTAGGCACTACTCTAGTTGTTTCGATGAATTGTTTGCACTATTTCAAATGTACCCAATAAAAATGAATCATGTGCATCAAAATTGAATATTCCATAAGTATTCTAAGATGTATATCATGTAATACGTAGTTTGAGTGTTCGAAATGCATAAAAATGTAGCTAAAATGAGTACTTTAAGTGTAAGAAAGTTACCGAAAAGTGACAGTTGTCACACCCCACTCAAAAGGCTTATTCTTTTGAGTCAAAGCAGTGAGTGGAACTGCAATCTTTGAGAAGTTTGAAATAAAATGACGATAATATCTAGCAAGACCAAGAATAGATCGAAACTCTGTGGGTGCTGTCGGTGTATTCCAATCCTTAATAGCAGCTATTTTGGATGGATCCACATGAATACCCTGCTCATTGACAATATATCCCAAAAACTGAACTTCTTTAAGCCAAAATTCACACTTGGAGAATTTAGCAAAAAGTTGTTCCTTCTTTAGGAGTTCCAATGTCAAACGAAGGTGTTGCTCGTGATCGGCTCGAGACTTCGAATAAATGAGAATATCATCGATGAACACAATGATGAACTTGTCTAAATAAGGTTTACAGACCCTATTCATTAAGTCCATGAAAATGGCTAGAGCATTTGTCAAACCAAAAGGCATGACAGTGAACTCATAATGACCATATCTCGTGCGGAATGCAGTTTTGGGAATATCTTCTTTGAATACACGAAGCTGATGATACCCAGAACGCATATCGATCTTAGAAAAACAGGTAGCACCTTACAGCTGATCAAAGAGATCATCAATTCGGGGTAGGGGATATCGATTCTTGATGGTAAGCTTATTAAGCTCACGATAATCGATACACATTCGAAAAGATCCATCTTTCTTTTTCACAAAGAGGACAGGAGCTCCCCAAGGTGAATAACTCGGTTGGATGAATCCTTTATCAGATAACTCTTGAAGCTATTTCGATAACTCTTGCATCTCAAACGGTGCAAGACGATAAGGTGCTTTCGCAATTGGGTTGGCATTGGGTACAAGGTCAATATGAAACTCGACTTGACGAACTGGAGGCAAAACCAGGCCGTTCATCAGGAAACACCTCTGGATAATCCCGAACAATCGGAATATCCTGAATACTTTTGCTCTTGCCTTTCTCCTCGGTGACATGTGCTAGAAAAGCAACATATCCTTTTCGTAAATAACTTCGGGCTTTCGTACACGACATGAGTTTCAAACCAACAGATGGTTTCTCGCCACGAACTTCCAGAACATCGCCAGACGAAAGAGGAATACGAATGATCTTATCGAAACAAACCACCTTAGCATTATGTTTGGTTAACCAATCCATTCCCACGATAATGTCGAAACTCCCAAGTTGCATCGGCGTGAGGTCAATAGGAAAAAGATGGTTATCGAGGTTCAATTGACAACCACAAATAACAGAATCGAGTATAAGAGGTTTACCAGTTGCAACTTCGACAGATAAGGGTTTCCTCAGTTTAGTTCTAGGTATCGCAAGTAAAGGCTCAAAGGATAACGAAACAAAACTCCTATCAGCACCAGAATCGAAAAGAACAGATGCAAGTTGATTGTTAACAAGGAACGTACCGTTAACAACCTCGTTGTCCACCCTCGCCTCATTCGCGTTCAGATTGAATGCTCATCCACGAGCGGGATCCACATTCACGATTGCGTTCGGACTCGCATTTGCATTCACCAACCTCGGGCAGTTGTTGCGGAAATGACCCATTTCTCCGTAATTGAAACACCAACCAGGTGGGAATATCGCAGCATTCCCCTGAACTTGTGCTGGAACCTGAGCAGCCTAATTCTGGCCCAATCGACAAATGTTGGCCAGATGCCCAAGTCTACCACACGTAGTACACTATTTACAGGCATGTTGGGCAATATGATGATCGTTGCATCGAGCACAGTGAGGTGCGGTACCAGCATATTGCTTCTTCACGGGAGGTAGGGCTGGTGAGTTCTGAGGGTTCTGGTTGGTGACAGCAAAGTTCTGGGAAGCCTTACGCTTCCTTGACTTTTTAGAAGACTCACCCTGCTTCTTACCCTTACCCTTACCCTTTCCTTGAGCAGAATCGGCTGACTTCTTCTTCTTATCACCCTTACGGGTTAGTTTCCCTTTTCTGACCTGAGACTCGGTCAGTGTAGCAGCCAATTCAATCACTTGACGGACAGTGGTAGGATTACTGCCAGTCACAATATCTTGCACAGAATCGGGTAAACCATCGATATACCTCTCAATCGCTTTCTCTAACGGGGTTACCGTCGTAGGACACAACAAGCTAATCTCCTCATAACGATTCATGTATGCACGGTGTTCTCCCCCGTCTTGTTTCAGATCGTCAAATTCTCGTTCCAAGGCTCGAATTTCGTGACGGGGACAGAACTCTCTCATCATGAGAGCTTGGAGCTCTTCCCAAGTTTGTGCCATTACCACATCGGCACCCCTATCGCGCATCACACCGTTCGACCATGTAAGATCACGCTTCTTGAATACACTGGATGCAAATTCAACCTTACGCTCATTCGGACACTGCACATGTCTGAATGTGCTTTCCAAACTTTCGAACCATTGCAGGAGCGCGGTTACTCCTTGCGACCCAGAAAACTTCAACGGCTTAGCAGAATTGAAGTTCTTGAAACTACATTATGCATTATTTTTGTTATTATTGTTGTTGTATAACTCATGGATCTGGGTTACTACGCCAGGAAGTATTGCAGCCATTTGCTGAGCGACAAGGGCTGCGACTTCTTCAGTAGTAAATGGTTGAGCATCACGTCGAGGAGGCATTGTCTAACAGGAAAACAGGGGAATCGAGTGAGATCGAAAATTGGAGAAACAAAAGAGGTATTGAAAACATCGACAAAACACAAGGAAGGCGATCATTCGTTCGTTACCTCGAACAAACAAACGACACGCAGTGACAAATCAAAGTAAATGGGTCAATATAATGTATCACTAAAGACATGCTCGCCTATAAGTGAACACTCACCCCAAGAGTTCCCAGGTAAGAGTGACTGGTCCGATACTGCGGATTTGTACGAACACTCTAGCCTTAGACAGAAAACTCAGGGTACAGGCATTCACTCTTCCAGTTTGCACGTGTTCACATTATTTAGACCCAAACTTTGACGAGATTTTGAAAACTAAGAGGGATCAAAACCAGTAATCAATCATCCAAGGATAGATGATTAATTTTCGAAGCAGATTTGTTATTGTGTTCTTGTTGTGGTTATCACCTAAGGATAGGTGACGGTATTGTTTTAAAATCTAAACGCAAGAACACTTGCGTTGGGGTCCTAGAAAGTTATAGTCTAGGTCAAAGCATTACTAATAACCTAATTCCCTATAACCATTGGCTCTGATACCAACTCTTCTGTCACACCCCGACCGCGTCAAAACAACGAAACCGTGGCGGAAACGTCGGGGAGTGTTGTAACAGAATTATTGTTTCACAACCATGGATACAAAAGTTTTGTTTTATTGAATTATTAAATAATTTACATTGTCTTTAAACCAAACAAACAAGCTACATATTGTCCATTATTGTTATTATGTCACTAAGGCCACGTCCAGATCCTAAGTGAACACGCTTCCTAGTAATAAACATCAAGCAACATTACCTGAAACATATGTAAAAATAAAGTCAGCAAAGAAATGCTGGCGAGCACATAGATTTTATGAGAGAATCAGATTCATGGCTCGTTTATATGTTGCAGTACCTTGTTAGACTACAAGAGTCAAAATACAAACCTCATTTTGAAAAGTGTATTGCAACATGATTAACCAACTCAAATCAAGTTGGTTATAGTTTATAAAATCTCGTAGCCATGATTCTTAACCCCAAAACATTTGTTTTAGTAAACCATTTCGTAAAACATCTTGTAAAAACTCGTTAATAAAACTCGTATGGTTTATATCATTTAGAAAAAAACTCGTTGTGTGACATCGTTTCAAAATCATTTCCCAAGTGAACTAAATAATGACACAGAATATAATATGATAAAAGCACTTATATATAAGATGTACCAGCGGCGTATCTACCATGCTTTTATCATGTTACACCCATCCCATTACCTAATCACAACCCAAATCCAATCGTTTGTTCAAATCTTTTATCTCGTTTAAGTCGATACAAATCGTTTAACTCGTCCCAAAATCGTTTAACTCGTTTTAATTGTGAAACTACTTTTGGTCGTCTCGCTAATAACATTCAAACCTTCGTGACTCGACTATTTCGAAACTCGTATTAACAAACCACCAAAGGATAAGTTAACAATCATCAGATTCGGTCGTTTCCTACATAACCCCCACACATAACCATGGGTGTAGTCTGATAACGGGATTTGTCAGATCCTATGGTACCATAACCTAATACTGGTCGGCTTGATCAACTCTAATGAATGTCATTCGTTATGTAACTACGTCCAACAAGTTTGTTCACATTATCAAAATCATTATTAGTTTAATATAAACCATCTTAGTTGTTTTTGAAACCATCGTTTAAATATTGAAATCGTTTAATACATATGAATCACCCCAAAACAATCGAAAACAGTAAAATAGGGGAACTATGTACTCACATTGAATAAAAGGGTATCCTTGATCTAAAGAACTTAGCTAAGCTCAGGCAAACCAAGGAAATTCAAGTAGTACCTAGTAATCGGATCACTAGTAAATAAATCGACTCCTAAATCGGAAGATCGGACAGAATGAGGTCTTGTAAACCAAATGAGTATTGGAACTTATGTGATATGGTTTAACAAAGCCTACATTCTAGATCGGAACCTATTCTAAGTGCTTTCGACCCGTTACGACCCATTAAGGTAGCTTACGCTACTTTAACGTGTCGTTCGCGCAAACGCGCGTTCAAGACGTCTAACTAGTCCCATTGTTAGTGCATTATGTCTATTGACTTCGTCTTGTATCGAGTCATGTAATAGGATAGGATAAACTAGTGTTCGGGTGCTAGAAACTGATTTTTACGTGTTTGGTGGTAATTCCGCTTGAAATAGCCAAAGACCATTTCAAACGGAATTAACAATGTTAATTCCACTTGAAATGTCCCTTGGCCATTTCAAACAAAATTACAACACTATATATAGGCGCACTTGGTTTGTCATTTGTAACTTTCGGATCTGAGTAGCGAAGCTCTGCCGAATCGTCTCCAGGTTGTAAATCAGTGTTAAATCAATATTTGAGACATTATAATTGAATCGAGTGTCCGTTTCATTGATTCTGCCTTTGATTCGGATCCAAAACTCTTCTGAATGACTCATTCAGGTCGCACAACGATCCTACAAGTGGTATCAGAGCACAGGAAGAAGAGTTCAGCTTGATTTCATCAGTTTTTCTGACTTCTACACCTTCTTTTTCAAAATTCACAAGATTTCACGGTCAAAATGGATTGAATTTCACACATTATATCCGAAACATAGTTTTAATAAACCCTTGAAAGAATCAGACCAAAATTCAGCTTAAAAGTGACAAAAATTGACCAAAATTGTAATTCCGTTTGAACGAACAGTTTAATTCCGCTTGAAAATTTGTGGCAATTTCATACGAAATTACTAATTCCGTTTGAGTTACAGTTGATTCCGCTTGAAAAGGGTAATTGACCAAAATTGTAATTAATAAACCCTTGAAAGAATCAGAGCAAAATTCAGCTTAAAATGACAAAAATTGACCAAAATTGTAATTCCGTTTGAACGAACAGTTTAATTCCGCTTGAAAATTTGTTGCAATTTCATACGAAATTACTAATTCTGTTTGAGTTACAGTGGATTCCGCTTGAAAAGGGTAATTCCATTTGAAAAGGTTCACACGAAATCAGCTATTCCACTCCAAAGTGCAATTCCATTTGAAGATTTTGCTTGAAACAAGTGATTCCGTTTGAGAAGTAATTTCGTTTGAACATATCTTGTTTGAAGTTGTCATCCAAGTGATTTTGTTTGAACTAGTTATTCCGTTTCAAAGTGATTTCGCTCCAAAAGTGATTCCGCTTGAGATCACTATTTCGTTTGAAAGTGGACATTTCGCGTCAAGATCATTTCACGTCAACCGAGTGTCAGTTTATTTCAGGTTATTTGATATTGTTGAAACTGATTATGTTTGTTGTTTTGTCTCCAGGATCACATCATGGCTGAAGAATTTTACAATACTTTCTACAACGCGTTTACCTCAGATACGTTGGAAGCTTCAGATGTTACACCCAAAGCGATAACAAAATCAATTAAAGATAACATTAAACATGATAATTTTTATGGAACCCATTCGAAACCACCTAAGCTTGATAATATTGAGGATTATGTTTGGTGGAAAGAAAGATTTATCAACTGGACTAAAGCGTATGCACATGAAAGTTGGTTTTGCTTGGAGTTTGGCTATGATAAACCTATTGATGACAAAGGAGAAGAAATTTTGCTCAAAAATTTTACAAAAGAAGACAAACGAAGATTCTCATATGAGCAGAAAATGATCGCCTTGATTCAACAATCAATTCGAGATGATATTTTTTCGTTATTAATTCATGATGGGTCTTCAAAATCTGTGTGGGAAGCTTTGCGGGTGAAAGCTGAGGGGGGTAAACAAATTAAGAAAAACAAAATTGCTTTATTAAAAAAAGAATTTGATTTGTTTGATAGTTTGAAAGGAGAGACTGTTAGATAAATGATTGAACGCTTTTGTCACCTAAAAATTAAACTTGAAAGATTTGAAATTGTGAAAACAAGAGAAGAAATAATTGACAAAGTAATTGAAGCATTACCACGAGCTGATCAGTGGCAAACGTTTGTGTTTATTTTGAAAAATGATGTTTTATATTATTCAATTTCTCTTGATGCTTTGTTAGAAAAAATTGAAAGTCATGATCTTGAGTTACAAAAGCAAAGCAAGATGAGCAGTTCGTCGCATCATCAAAATGTTGATCTGTACTACAAAGGCAATTTACCTTCGGTGAAAGCTGATAGTTCATCAAAGACAGCATTCAGTGGTGAGAAAATGAAAGAACCACAAACAACCTCATCAAGCTACAATTCTGGATATCATTCATCTTTAAAAACAAGTCCTGAAGATTCTGAAGAAATTCTTTGCAACATTGCTCTCAAATTGAAAAATTCTCATGCAATGAGCATCAATGCAGCTAAGCAGCAAATGAGCTTCCTAGCATCAGTTCTGGAATCGTATGAAGGTCAAGTTGCAGGAAAAATTGGAAATTCCGAATTAACCAAAGAAGACTACGACCAAATTGACCCAGAAGAAATGGAGCTCATAGACATTCGTTGGTGTTTAGCAAGTTGCATTCGAAGAGCACAGAGGTATATGGAGATTACTGGGAAGCAATCTTTAGGTGGTCCGTCAACAAAGCTTGGATTCGACAAATCCAAAGTGACCTGCTTCAGATGTAAGCAAAAATGTCATTTCAAAAGAGAATGTAATAATTCTGCAGTTGGAGAAAATGAACGTCCTTTCAATGATGATTATTACCGAAAGGCGATCTACCATCGAAGCAAAGAAGAGCCGAAAATGATTGAAGATAAACCCAGAGATAAGTCAAGAGCTTGTTCTGTAATCCATCATGATGAAGGATTTGATTGGAGCCAGATTCTTCCAGAAGAAGATCGTGTTGATATTCAAAGTACAGCTCATGGCAGAAAACCATCAAAGAGCAATCATTATGTTTTTGTTGCTGAAATAAAAAAGGAAAACAAAGAAGAAAATGTTGTTGCTAAGGTAAAAGAGAAAACTCGAGAAGAGATCTTAAGAGAAAAAACTGAGAGAGAAATTTTCATTTCTGGATTTAAAATGGAAAAGATGCAGGAAGAATATGAAAATGCTATGAGAAACAAAAGATGGGATAAGAAACAAGAATGTTTTGTTAACAAAGAAGGTGAACCTGTTGTTCCCAGGAGTGATATAGTTCACGATGATGTTCTTCTAGTAATTCCTCGATCTGGCGAATATTATTCAAATGCTGCAAAAGACAAAACATATGCAAAAATGCTGGATAAAATCATCAGAGATGCTGTGACATCAAGTCTGAGGAAGAGGAATGAAGAAGAATATTGAGAAACTGGTTGATGATTTAAAAAAGGTCGCTGAGGAGGTCAAGGTTGAAGAAGTTAAAATTGAAGTTACTAAAGAGGGAGATATGAAAGTAGCTGAGAAAGAAAAGTTGGAAGAAAAAGTTGTTGAAAAAGAAGCTGTTACTGAAGAACAGCAAGTTGAAGAAGCTGAAGTGAAGGTTGATAGTTCTGCTGATATTGCTGGTGATGTTGGTGTTGATATTGAAGCTGTTGATGAGAAGCAACAAAAAGAAGCTGATCAGACAGAAACTGAAGCAAACACCGAGGTGCCAATCACTGAGGTAAATTCTGATTCTGAAACTCAAATCAAAATCGTTAAACAGTGCAAGAAATGCATGGAAATGTGCAGTGCTTGTACTGAAAAAGACGAAAAGATCAGAACAAGAGATCTTGATTTCAATAAAATAGAAGAAGTTTTCAAAAATAAATGCAAAGAAATGTTAGAAAATGAAAAAGTTTTAAAAGATAAAAATGAAATGCTTTCAGCAAAATGTAAAAAGATAGAAAAAGAAAATGAAGTTTTGAAAGAAAATGTTTCGAAAATGACAGAAGAATGTTCACAAAAAGAAAAAGTTTGTCAGGAAATGAAAAAGGAGTATGATTCAATAAAATTGGCTTATCACATTACAAAAGAATCATATGAAAAAGTAAAAAGTGAAATGAAACTTGTTCAATCAAGATTGAAATATTGTTCTGAAACAACTGATACGTTTAAGCGACAGTATGAAATAAAGCAACAAGTTGTAAATTCTTACATTTAGGATGTTGCTAAACTTAAGCGTCAGATTGCTGATTTAGAACAGGATAATAACAAGTTAAAAAGTTATCGCGCGTCGTCATATGTGCTTGAAAGAATTTTCAACATAAAATCGGATGGGAAAGATTCTGAGCAAAATAAGAAAGGTATTGGCTCAGAGTTTCATCAAGTTCCACCACCGGAAAAGTTTGCATTTTATGATGATGAAAAGGTCGAAAAAGCTTTCAACATGGTAGATCAATTGCCAGATAACATTGACGTAACCTATTCCAAATCTGATGATTCTAGTGATTCAGAGGTGGTAGGTAAGGTTGTTGAAAGTGTGTTGAAAGAAGAGTCAGTTGATACAGGTAAATCTAAATCACAGGATGAAAATGTAGGTAATTTTCATGATGGTTATCTGAAAAACTCAAAGTCCGAGAAAAATTTGAATGATGATTCAAAAGGATTGGTTTATACCATGATTGGATCGGACAAATTATTCTTAGATGTTGTATTCCCGATTCAGAATGTGATATCAGATAAGGTTGATAAAGTTTTCAAAATGGTTGAGATTGAGAAATCTGAAATTCCAAAGTTTGCTGGAAAAGGTCACAAAAATTTTTATAACAAATCTGGTTTCAAGAAGAAAAACATGAAGGTTGGGTTGGGTTATAAAAAGAAACAAAGTTGGAATAAAAATGAAACTCAAAATTATCAGGCAAAGATGAATTTCGTTCAAGGAATAGGTTTAGAAGAAGAGAAAGAACTCCAAGTTATACGACAGTCTAATGAAGAGTTTTGTGCTCAAAAGAAAAAGCAACAACAACAGGTCAAAGATGTTTCAAATAGAACATGTTTCAAATGTGATCAACTTGGTCATCTTGCTCGCAAGTGTCCAAATCTGAAACCTGTTGATGTTGAGAAAAAGAAGTCTGATAATGTGGAAAAACAAAAATCTGAGGATGTGAAACAAAGGTCCACCAAATTTGATTCAAAACAAACTTGGAGGTACAATACAAACAAGTTTGCTTCGAATCAAACTTGGAATTCGAATCAATCTTGGAAATTGAATCAAAATTGGAAATCAAACCCGAACAAGTTCGATTCAAGACAAACCTGGAATTCTCACACACCCAGATTTAGAACAACACAAAGTTGGAGAACAAATGTCGATATGACAAAACCACAACAGTTTTGGAAAACAAATGTTGTTCAAAACCAAAATGTTCAAAAAGAGTCAAATTTTTACAAAAGAGGTACTCCAAAAGGTCAAACATGGAGTGCTAAGAAACAAGTAACTTTGGCAAATAATGAAAAAGTTGAAGTCAAAGTTGAAAAAGTCTTTGATGACAAAGATTTTCCGAAATTGCATGATACATATTGTATTGAAATGCCTAAGGTCCAACAGACCTGGGCTAATTTGTTCAAGTGATTAAATTAGTTGAATGTGCAGGTGCTCAAGAAAAATGAAGATTGTGAAAATGGAATTCGGAGCAGCCTGGCACAACAAGAAGAGGAGGCTGCTGAACCCTGTGTTGGTTAATCAGGGAGTTTGTTTGTTTTCTGTACATAAATAAACAATATTTCAAAAACCCTAAAAATTGAAAAATTTTGAAAAATCAAAAAATAATATGTTTGTTTTTTTTAAATTTGTCAAATATTCAAAAATACAAAAAGATGTTATTTGAATACGCCGAAACCCTCACGGCTGAACAAACATGATTACTTTCACAAGATTGAAAAACGGTTTTCAAACTGTAAAATTTCAATGTGTTGTAAATCATAGGGGTACGTATATTTTCTGCAAATCAGAGCACTTTAAGCAGAAAATGGATGGCGAGACAAAGCTATCAGTATCGGTTTGTCAAATTTTCTTTAAATGATTTTGTATTTTAGGGGGAGTATTGTTGTTAGAAAATCCAAAAACATTTGAAAATTTGAAAAAGTCAAAAACATGATAAAATTCAAAAATTGAGTTTTTGTGTAAAAAGAGGAAATGATAGTACATCAGTAGACAGTTACAGTATGCTAAAGAAATGTAATGATTATATAGCTTTAAACAGTCTCACTGATGATATGCCGATAGGTTTTTATACATTTAGTAAACTTTTTCGGGATATAAACATAAATTCAAACTTACTTATTTCGTGGGGAACACTACTTGGATATATAGGTAACCCCTGAAATCTCGTTTGAAGGACCCCTCTTTCTGAGATACTAGGTCTTTATACTCAGTGATATCTGGGGTATTATCCCAGGACTTCTGATTTTGCGGAAGCAATGGCCTAGTCCCCGTACAATACTTTCTGCTTGCTTGAAATATAGCGTCGCCCTCAGCATAAAAAATGATGAAACATTGAAAAATGCTAATCATGTGCTGTTGAAGAAAAGATTCTCTAAAGGGAACACACCTAAAGTCGAACCGTCATCTCTTTGCTGAACGGAAGTTCTGACCTGAGCTCTCACGGTCTCGCATTTAACCCTTTACATATATCATCTAGGTATACTCACCTGTAAGACTGAATATTGGGATCTGGATACGGGAGTATATTCAAGAGGTGGGACACATGAATGAGTTTAAGTTCTTAATACACCTAATTCGTATCCTGAATCAGTTGAAATTTGTATAAAAATTTAAGTGGATCAGTATATCGACAATCTAAGTGAATTGTTTAATTCTTAATGTGTAACTAAGCTCAACGGTACTTGTGACTTGTCAAAAACTGATATGATCCTCTGATGCAAACTCAAACAAAAATATTGTCTGTAAATATGTTTGTACATATTTCTTTACTGCTTTATATTTCAGAAAAATACAAAAAGATTTTGATTTCTGCTTTATTTTTTACAACTGATGTCTGAAATGCTGAGTTTCAAAATTTGAGTATGCTGATTGTGTTTCTGAAAATAAAACAAGTTCATTAATTTGAAACTTGAAGTTTTTATTAAAAAATTCAAAAACAGTTTGTGATATCTCCAAGGTCATTAATTTGGATTTGGATGATTAACTGTGAGGGATTTGGATGCTTATATTGTTAAAATCCATGAAATTTGTTAAAAAGTGTTAGTTTAGAAAGTTTAGTAGAGCCAGATTACGATTTCTGGAGAATTGAAAGTTCAAAATGTTGTTACTTATAAATGTATGAGTGTTGAAGATGTGATTCCAGACTACAATCCCGACAGCCGAGTCTAAGGGGGAGTCTGAAGACGAGCTCAAAGCAAGGGGAAGCTTTTAACCAGAAAGCAAGGTGTCGATCCCTAAAGCACGGAAGCTTGACGAAAGGGGGAGCCTGAAGAAGCTGTTAATGTTAGAGCCAGAATCAGATTCTGGTACAACATTCAAAGATAGAAGTTGATTGATGAAGAAAGATTGATGAATGCTTACAATGTTAGACAATTTGGTAAGAGTTTGAAGACTGATCAAGACTGATGATGTGTCATGATAAAGACTCGACACTGAAGACTTCGTCAACATCCAAGGGGGAGTCTGTTAGTGCATTATGTCTATTGACTTCGTCTTGTATCGAGTCATATAATAGGATAGGATAAACCAGTGTTCGGGTGCTAGAAACTGATTTTTATGTGTTTGGTGGTAATTCCGCTTGAAATAGCCAACGACCATTTCAAACGGAATTAACAATGTTAATTCCGCTTGAAATGTCCCTTGGCCATTTCAAACGAAATTACAACACTATATATAGGTGCACTTGGTTTGTCATTTGTAACTTTCGGATCTGAGTAGCGAAGCTCTGCCGAATCGTCTCCGGGTTGTAAATCAGTGTTAAATCAATATTAGAGACATTATAATTGAATCGAGTGTCCGTTTCATTGATTCCGCCTTTGATTCGGATCCAAAACTCTTCTGAACGACTCATTCAGGTCGCAGGTCGCACAACGATCCTACACCCATGACAAGTATTATATGCCTAAACATGTTTAATCATGTTGCATAATTAGTTAGGTGACAAATGTTTAGCTTATATATGCTTAAAATCCAATTATTTACCTAAGGCATATAAACTACCTATCATACAACTACTTAAACTACGTGACCATAAGGTATAACCTCGGAAGGTTATTCCCTATGCAACTGTGGTCACTAAACATGCTTGGTCGAATCCTAATGATCGACCAAACGGGTCGAGTTCGAAAGTCTAAGCGGTGGTTTAGACCACTTGACTTACGACTCTAAACAAGCACTAAACTAAAAGTGACAAGCTAAGCATGTTAAAACATGCTTAACTAAGTTAGAAAACAGGTTTTGATATCAAAACAAAGTGTTTTGATACCCAAGAGTAGTTTGGTTGCAAAATACGCTTAAATGCGCATTTTGACCGAAACTACGACTCGTCACTACGCCTAGTCAACGTGGTAATCAGTAGGTATAGTCACAAGGGACTATAACCATCGTGATCACGCTCACGTTGCAAAGTTCAAAAGAACTTTGTGTTGACCATTGACTGGTCAAAGCTGAAAGTCAAACACTGTTTGACTTTCTTGCTAGGAAAGCGATAAAAGAACGAAAGAAGCTTACAAAGGGTCCTTGCTAGGGAGAACATGATCTAAATCACTCAGGTATGAAGCAAAGGCTCCAACTTAGAGTGTAATTTAGATCAAGGGTGAATGAAATGAGAAGATGGCATGGCTATTTATACTTGTAACAAGTTCACAAGATCAAAACAAGTGTTTGTGTGATTACCAAGCATTAAATCACAACCCTACAAGTGTTATGAGCACGTTCAAAGCCTTGGAGAGGTGTTAAATTTGGCTACCACACAAAGAAATTGCATGAATGGCCCCTGAATTATCAATCTGATGCTGAAAATAAAGTTTCTGCCCAGATGTGATGGTGGCGTGGTGCGACAGCAAGACCAGGGAGTGGTCGCGCGACGCGAGCATAAGACTGATACTTTCAAAAATTGTCAGAAACAGTCCCTGCACACCCAAACTTGCGTATTTGACATATTTAACCTCCGTTAAGCCATTTTCAAGGCTCTACAAGGTCGTCAAAGTGTAGGTGACCTGAAATATGCTTGGAAATATCACGGATGTTGGTTCGTTTGGTCGTACGGTCACGTTGTTCGGTTATTTACGACGAAACTCGAACGGACGCGAAAACGAACCAAATTAAGCGAGGAGTGGTATTTTTGCATGCCGATCACTAAGATAAAAATATTTTAGTGTGTACAAAAATTTTGGATGTCCAGATGTGGTCAGAACGTAAGATATGCGCGTAAATGCAAACTTACGCCGTTTTTGACGCTTTTAGTCCCTGAAAGATCAATTAAGCATATTTTCGCACACCGAACCACTCAAAGCTTATTTCTAAGCTATGTTTAGGTTATATCTGGTATGTTTAGCTTATGATCAAGTTCTGGACTGTATGTTGCCTTACGAAACGGCAGACTTTTGCAGTTTGACGCAAATAGTCCCTGTGAGCGAATAAACTTGTTTTCAACACACCAAACCATCCAAAACTTATTTCTAAGTTATGTAAAGGTTATTTAAGGTATGTTAAGCCTATGTCACTATTCCGGAGTGTTTGTCGCGTTAAACTGACTGCGTTTACGCACCATTTTATGTATAACTTTCCAGAAAGCGAGTTAAAGCTTGAAATCGGAATCGGATCAAATCGTTAAATCATCAAACACAAATACACATATAATAACACCAAAACACATTGTTTTATTGATAATTAACATTGTTTTACATTGTACATCAATTACAGAGCACAGTTGTCACAGTTGTAAGTATTTTAACCCCCGGTTACGTATTAGATACGCTGCCCGATTGATCTAAGGTTCCGTAACGGTTGTCGTGGTTCTGCCCAACGTAGTCATTGGAATTTTGTGTCGGGGAGGGTATTACTAATGTAAATATTGGGTTATTATACTAACACATGTGCATTGTGTAATTAATAGACAATCACCAGAAAATCCTAAAGGAAAACTCTAAGACAGCAATGTGAGTAATCTGCTTTTTGTAAACGTTTTTGTAAATTGTTTTTACAAAACCTCAATTGTTTTACATTATAATTAACAGTGATTGAGTTTTGTATTCTACAATTATCGTCGGTATGTTGGGATTTTATATACAAAATTTGTTACTACATTGTGAGTAGTAACATGACCACAAGTCGGGTGACAGTACCGTGGGTGGTAATTGCACGACCGCCCTCAATACTGTAAAACGGTTTTACCTGTCTTGATTAAACTGGGATTCACTCACCAGTATTTCCCACTGACAAAATGTTTTTAAACACGTTTCAGGTAACAAAATGTGAAAGCCAAATAGAAGCCAGCTGGACAGCACTGAAGGCTTGGAAAAGTGGCTATAAAAGTTACCTAAATAAAGAGATGTTTTATTTAAATAAAATAGGGTTTATCCCTATGAAAATGTTTGTATTTGAAACTTGGGATTTTCCCATGTGTTTAATATTATAAAAGCATGGTATTTTACTCTGATAAATTATTTCCTAACTACAGTCCTGATGTAAATTCCGCTGCCAAACTGATAAATACCGATACCACTGAAACTGGCCGCGGCCGCCCGTTCCCGGGTAGTTAGGGGACGGGGGTTGCGACAGAAGGTGGTATCAGAGCTAAGCCACTAATTCAGCCACAGAAGTGTTCTGCTGACACCAAAATATTATTCAATATGTTAGGAAATTATTACGAAACAACGTGCATATCTGTATATTATTGTTGTGTGTTATTTGACAATTTGTTAGTTTACAGTATGAGCGACCAAGGACCTTCAGACGCTTACCGTCAGTTGTCCAACTCACCTAGGGACGAAGGCACCTCTTCACAGCCATCCCTCTCAGGGTATTCGGCTGACAACGAAGATGGGATATTCGTGTTCAAGGCCCGATCTGAAGAGCCATTCCCTCCCAAGAAGAGAGGATGGTTCAGCAGATGAGCGCATGAACGTAGAAAAATGATGAAAAAATTACAACAGCAGCGAGCTTTAGCAGCCGTTAAGAGAGAAACAGATGCCCACACTCAGGATATGCTCAATAGGAGTCTAGAAAATTTTCATATCATAGCAGCTACAACTGCAGACCCTAATCTAGATCAATTCATAGCACCCCAGCCATTACCACTGTTTCCCACACAGCCAATGGATATTAAAGCCGACCTAGAAAACCAAATCCCAATGCCTGACTTTGACCCAGCTGAGATACCTAGGATACCAGCACCCCATCCTTCAGACCTAGACTATGACCCGTGGTTTGATGACCATAAGGATTACCAGCAACGCTACCCAATACCAGAAGACGAACCCATGCCAAACCTAGCAGCTTACCCAGACCTGGACCCTATAGATCCCTACTATGATAATGACCAATACATCAGGGAAATTCTAGAGAACCCTTATCCTTACCAAGAACCCATGTCCCAGTTCCCAAACCTAGTACCAGCCCCTGCACCACCCATGAACGCTGAAAATGTGCAAGAGCTCCGAACCTTTGGTGATGATATTTTAGAGGGAAGTGAGAGGATGAGGCAGATAGGAGAATGACTCGTCTGGAAGTATGACGAGCGTAATATGGAGTTCTGGATGTACCCATACCCGTAATAGTAATAATAATAATAATAAAATAATATATATATATATATATATAATATGTGTGTATGTTTGAAAAAAAATCTAGACAGTAGCTACGGATGCCTAATAGTATTGTAATTTTAAATTTCAGTTCCAGTTTGTATTAGATGCATAATATAAAAAAGAGTAAGTCGCAAGGTTCGATGATTTTGATCAATATGCTTGTTACGTGATCGTTTGCATTAAATACTATTTTGTGATATTAATATGAGGTAAATGTTTAAAATTCAGATGGACAACGAAGTGAACCAGGAAAACCATAATAACAATAATAATGGAACCCAAGTGGATAACAGTGCCATCCAACAAATAATGGCACAAGGAATTATAGACGCGATGCCATATATTATCCAAACGGTTAGGGAAGCTTGATAGTAAAAGTAACCATGGCAGTAAACGACCTACTGAACCAGAAACCAGCGTAAACAATGGACCCATACTTCAAGTGCCCATTCCCAAAAGAAGAAGAACCATGTCTTATGGTTGTTCTTATAAAGAATTCTAGTCTTGTAAACCAATGGAATTCTCGGGCAATGAAGGGGCCGTTGTAGCTCTACGCTGGATAGAAAAGACTGAGGCAGTCTTAAAAATAAGCAAGTGCGCGGAAGAGGATAAGATAATGTTTGCCTCCAATCTATTTAAGAACTCGGCTTTAGAATGGTGGAACACTATCCTCCAATCTAGGGGAAGTGACAGGATTTAAAATATGGAATGGGAGAATTTAAAAACATGGTGGAAAGAAAATTATGCCCTCCCAATGAAAAGGAACATATAGCAAATAAGTTCCTAAACCTTAGAACGACTGGAGTGGATAGTAAAGGTTACACTACACTATTCTTCGAATATGCTAGGATAGTGCCGACCCTCGCATCACCAGAACCAGTATTAATCTCCCGTTACATATGGGGATTAATCAGCAAGATTAGGCATGTAGTCAAGGCAGCTAGACCCGTTACATAAGTACGGGCTAAAGTCAATTAACATGAATAGGAATGGGTATTTTTTCTTCAAGTTTGATCATGAAGAAGGAATGTCGCAAGTGCTAGAAAGAAGCCCATGGTTGGTGGATAATGTCCCTCTTGTTTTACAATTATGGGATCCTAGTGTTGTTTTATGCAAACCGAATCCTAAAACGGTTCCTATTTGGGTAACCATAAAAGATCTTCCTCTTAGCTTGTGGAATGGGGGTAATATAGGACAAGTGGTTAGTTGTGTTGGAAAGCCTTTAATGCTTGATCAAGCTACGTTTAAAAGGTGTGAAACTAAAGAAGGGCCGTTAAACTTTGCTCGTGTTTTAGTGGATGCAAAAGCTTCTAGTGGGCTTCCGGACAAAGTCAAAATCAATCTTCCTAAATGTGGTGAAATTCCGGGTAAGTCCTATTTTTTGAATCTGTCATATAAATGGAAGCCTCCATGTTGTAGTTTTTGTGAGGTTTTTGGTCATTCATATGATAAATGTAGGCTCAAAAGGGATAATGTTCAAACAAAAGAGTTGGATAATAATAAAAAGAATGTTGATGCTGGAATGGGTTCGACTCATGATAATGATTTTGTAGAAGTTATAAGAAAATCTAAAGCTCAAAACAAAGGAAAAAAAGCAGTTTTGGCATCCTAAAAAAACAAGTTTTGGGCCTGTTATCTTGGAGCCTGGTCCATCACAGCAGACTGGGCTGAATACTGGTATATTTCAACAAACTGTTGTTGGTGACTTGGGTCTGCCAGATGATGCTGGTGGTACGGTTGGGATTCAAAAGCAAGGCCCTAATGATGGGGTTTCAGGTTTGGATCAATCGCTGGGCTTAAAGAAGGATGTTGGACTTCAAAATGAATCTAATTCAAATATGGGCCAGCTTGGCACTTCAGGCCCAATGCGAATTAATCCAGGAATGGTGGATTTAAAGTCTGATGTTCATTATCCACCTTTAATAGGTGTTGGACCGATTTCGAAAGGCTCAATTAAGGGAAGCGGATTTTTTGATGTTTCAAAAAATAGTTTTGGGACCGGACCGAATCCAAGTGTAAACACAAAAAATAGTTTTGGAACGTTACGTGATGAGGATGAATGCTTTGATACGGATCTTGGGTTATGGGAACATGAGATCGAGATGGTTAAAAAATTTGTGGATTCTAGTATCCGCCCAAAGATTGAAGAATATAGTGCATGGTCCGAAAATTTGAGAAAATATTATGATAGTTTGACAAAAATGGATGGAGATGAAGATGAGGTGGAGTCGGATACCGGTGAAACAGCGCGATTCATGAAGATAGACTCCAAATTTTAGCTTTATTTCCTCTTTTTGTTTTTCGGTGATGTATGTTTCTCTTTTTTTGGTTCTTTGTTTTTATGGCGAGTCGCCATTTTAACTTTTGAACTTTGTTTGTAATCTCGTTTGCTAGATTTTAATAAAAGTTTACCCGGGGGCTCCCCGTTTCCCAAAAAAAAGGCAGCTAGACCCCAAACTATAGAAGAAGCTGTAGAACTAGCAAACACCTTGACTGATGAGTTAGTACGTACACGAGAAGAGGACCAAAAAAGGAACCTAGCTCAAAGGCTTACCCAGAAATTCGCTACGGTAATTCCAACCGTGGGAAAAATATAGGTTCTACCTCTACACCTTACTACAAAGCCTGTAAGAAGAAGCATTCAGGAAAATGCTCCACCTACTGCGACTTTTGCAAGATACCGGGACACAAGGAAGAAAACTGCAGGAAGAAACCCAGTAATGGAGTATGCTTCAATTGTGAAGAAAAAGGACATATCAGGACGAACTGCCCAAAACTGGCTCCAGCTACAAACAACAAGACTACTAAAAATGCTAGAGCATTTGTTCTGACTGTAGAAGAAGCCAAGATAATTCCGGACGTGATAGCCGGTACGTTTTTAGTTAATGATGTTTTTGCTAAAATATTATTTGACTCTGGTGCGAACCAAAGTTTTATTAATACTTCGTTTTGCAAACTTCTCAATCAACTATTAACTAAACTCCCACAAGAATGTCTAGCAGAGACAACAGATGGAGAGACCATTAAGATTACCGAAATCTTGCAGGGAGCAAGAATAAAATTTTTAAATCAAAAGTTTATTGCAAATCTTTACCCAATAAATCTGGTAGGATTTGATGTTGTATTAGGAATAGATTGGTTAATAGCCAATAAAGCCAGTATTTTATGTGATCAAAAGTCAATACAAGTAAATTCACCAAAAGGTGAAAAGATCACAATTAAAGGAGACAAGCCAACTAGATCCACAAAATTCATCTCTGTGATGAAAACAACAAGTTATGCTAGGAAAGGATCAATAGTCTATATGATTTCCAAAATCATTAACACTAAAGGGAAATAATTAAATGATATCCCTGTAGTATCTCAATTTCAGATGTATTCCCAGAAGAATTACCAGGGCTACCACCAGACAGGGAAGTTGAACTCAGAATTCATCTGCTACCAGGAACAGCACCAATTGCCAAAGCACCCTACCACTTGGCACCAGCAGAACTACAAGAGTTAAAGAAACAGTTAGACGAACTGCTAGAAAAAGGATTCATACAGCCAAGTTCATCGCCATGGGGAGCGCCAGTCTTATTCGTAAAAAAGAAAGACGGATCGATGCGTATGTGCATTGATTACCGTGAATTAAATAAAGTCACGATTAAGAATCGATATCCATTACCAAGAATCGATGATTTATTTGATCAATTGCAAGGAGCTCGATTTTTCTCTAAGATCGATTTATGTTCAGGATATCATCAATTAAAGGTACAGGAAGAGGACATTCCTAAGACCGCATTCAGAACGAGGTATGGCCATTATGAATTTACTGTCATGCCATTTGGTTTAACCAATGCCCCAGCTGCATTTATGGACATGATGAACTGAATATGTAAGCCATATTTGGATAAATTCATAATTGTCTTTATAGATGATATTCTCATTTACTCTAAGAATAAAGAGGAACATGCAGCAAATCTGCATACACTTCTAAGTTTATTGAGAAAAGAAAAGCTTTATGCAAAGTTTTCGAAGTGCGAGTTTTGGCTAGAACAAGTGCAGTTTCTTGGACATTTAGTCAACCATGAAGGGATTCATGTGGATTCCATGAAGATTGAGGCAATAAATAAATGGAAAACCCCTGAGTCACCAACTGAGGTTAGAAGTTTCCTAGGATTGGCCGGTTATTATAGAAGATTTATCCAAGATTTTTCTAGAATAGCCATTCCCTTAACTAAGTTAATCTGTAAATCAATTAAGTTTGATTGGGGACCAAAACAAGAAGAAGCCTTTAGAATTCTTAAGCAAAGATTAACCAACACACCCATACTCGCGTTACCAGAAGGGACAGAAGACTCTGTAGTCTATTGTGACGTTTCCAAATTAGGGTATGGATGTGTGTTAATGCAACACCAAAAGGTTATAGCTTACGCCTCTAGACAACTTAAGAATCATGAAGAGAATTATTCAACTCATGATTTAGAATTAGGAGCTATAATTTTTGCCCTGAAAATTTGGAGACATTACCTTTACGGTAGTTAGTTTACCATTTCCACAGATCATAAGAGTTTAAGGTATGTTTTCGGACAAAAGGAGTTGAATATGAGACAAAGACGCTGGATGGAATTTCTTAGTGATTATGATTGTAATATCCAGTATCATGCAGGAAAGGCAAATGTAGTAGTCGATGCTTTAAGTCGAAACATGAGAAGCCAAAAAGAGTACGTTCTCTTAAATTAAATCTACAAGTAGATTTAAATGAACAGATTAGAAAAGCACAAGAATCAGTAATCAATGATGATACTGAGAAACTGAAAGGAATGATTAAGGAATTAGAAAGAGGAACAGATGGAATTTGGAGATTCCATATGAAAAGAATGTGGATACCCAAATTAGGAAACCTACGTCACCGTATATTAGAAGAAGACCATAAGTCTAAGTATACGATGCATCCTGGAAGTGATAAGATGTACCAGGACTTAAGAAAAAAAATTTGGTGGATAGGAATGAAGAAGGATATAGCGGCTTATGTTGCCAAGTGTCTAACCTATTCACAGGTTAAAGCTGAACATCAGAAACCCTCAGGTTTTTTGCAACAGTTGGAAATGCCAGTATGGAAATGGGAATTGATAACAATGGATTTTGTTACCAAATTACCCAAGACACGAAAATGTAATGATACAATCTGGTTGATTGTAGATATGTTAACCAAGTCAGCTCATTTCCTACCAATGAAGGAAACATTCAGTATGGAACAGTTGGCCAAATTATATATAAATGAAATAGTTTCATACATGGTATTCCTTTATCAATTGTATCTGATAGAGATAGCCGTTTTACCTCTTATTTTTGGACAAGTTTCCAAAAAGCAATGGGATCCAAGCTAAATCTAAGCACCGCTTATCATCCTCAAACGGACGGACAAAGCGAAAGGACAATTCAAACAATGGAAGATATGCTTAGAGCTTGTGTAATTGACTTTAGAGGTAACTGGGATGACCACTTACCATTAATCGAATTTTCTTACAATAACAGTTATCATACAAGTATCAATGCTGCACCATTTGAAGCACTTTATGGACGAAAGTGCCGAACTCCAGTCTGTTGGGCAGAAATTGGAGAAAAGCAACTATCTGGACCAGAAATAGTACAAGAAACAACCGACAAGATTATTCAAGTCAAGGAACGACTAAAAGCAGCAGGTGGTCGACAAAAGAGTTATGCTGATAACATGCAAAAACCGTTGGAGTTTCAAGTAGGAGACAAGGTGTTATTAAAAGTTTCTCCTTGGAAAGGAGTGGTAAGATTTATCAAAAGGGGAAAGCTAAGCCCCATGTATATTGGACCTTTTGAGATTATCAGAAGAATAGGACCTGTAGCTTATCAGCTACAATTGCCAGAAGGAATGGCAGGAATACATGATGTATTTCATGTTTACAATCTCAAAAAGTGTTTAGCCGATGAATCGTTAATAATACCTCTTAAAGATATAGAAGTAAATGAAAAGCTAAAGTTTGTAGAAAGGCCTCTACAAATCGAATATAGGAAAGTCAAGAATCTCAAACACAAGAGATTGGTTTTAGTAAAAGTAAAGTGGTATTCCAAAAGAGGACCAGAGTACACGTGGGAGCTTGAATCAGAGATGCACAGGAAATATCCGCACTTATTCCAGTAGACCTCAAGGACGAGTTCTAAAACAAGGTGGAGAGGATATAACAACCCTCCTAAAATATTTCTGACACCCCTAATATAATTAGAATGTCCCTATACGTATTAAAATGCACCCCGTATGCGAAAACTGTCACACCCCGACTCGCAGTGGAAGACAATCGCGGGGTGTGGCAGACACATGGCACTCCTCATAATTTAAAAACATTACATTACATAAAACAGGAGCATCGGTTACAACGTCTTTGAACTATCACATTACAAACCATATGTTAAAAGCGGTACAACAAGCCATTATAGCTTTTATTATGCTACGCCCGCCTACTAGATCCTTCCATACGCACATGTTCACCTGTTTCATTTTACCTTAAATGCATATTAGTTTTAAAAAGGTCAGCTAAACGCTGCTGGTGAGTTCCACTGGTTTGGTTGTTTCGTTTCAAAATGTATCAACATGTTTAATTGCACATATTACGGTTCATAGATGGAATTACACGAGTTCACAAGTGAGACCTAGACTGTTTTAATCGTATCGTGTCACACAGACACATACTCGCACCACCTGCATCTCATAAAGTTCAATGCCCTCGGGTAGTTATGTCTAATAACATAACCTGGGTAGGACGCGTGCAGTTGCCTGGCTGTCGGCCACACCTGTCCGGCGACAACTGGGTTTGTCAGACCAATAGTACTATCCACTGCCCACGGTTTACTTTAATCACTTGTATCGGGGCTAATATCGTGTGTTAGATAATTCACATCATACGGTTTGAGCAATTAACACAGTTTCTAACATGCAATTCACCCCAGAAAACAGTTAAAAGTGGGGGAAGTGAAACTCACAGTGCCAACAGTAGTCTCGGCTAAAGATTGTTTAATCAACGAAATCAACTTTAATAGCACACATGCAAGTAAGGACTCAAATCAGCATCTAAGTCGGTAATGGTTATAACTTGAATTTGGTCAGGAGTTTTCACCCCGGATTGAGTCTATAGGACATGGGTATGGTGATGGAGGTCAGGGTAGTATTAGTTTTCTGTTTGGCCTTCGGGCACCGGTTCGCGTGTCAGTCAATGTTAGTAGTTTAACATGTTCGGACAATGGTACGGGAATACCAATAGTGCCAACATGTTTTTATTTAAGAATGATTAACTTTTCATTAAGAGAGTTTGGGTGTTTGGGGAGTCCAGGTAGCCCAATTTTGTGTTTCCGTTTCCACCGTCGGGGATTTCCAGAACTGGTATTGGACACACCCCGAGTGTCCAATCCGCCCTGGAATCTCCTGTAATACTCTCCGTGTTTTAATTATAGTATTTTTCAGGTTGGGTCAGTTCCCAGTTCCGGCAGGTTCGTTACACGGTAAACTGCCAAAATTGATTTAAAATAACCTATTTTTAATCCCAAAAATTCCTATTTTATCTACAATTTGAATAAAATTCTGAAAATTTTTATATGACTCAGTAAAAATCTGTAGAATATTTGAAAAATTTCTTGGAATTTATTTTGGCATTTTACTTGTCTAAATAAATTATTTATAAAACCATATTTAACCACATAATTAACATTAATTTCCATCATTGATCCAAAAATTCCCAAAAAATTCCTGGACATCTCTTATGTCTCCAGAAACATCTCCAAAAATTTTAATATTTTTCCGATTTCGTTTCGGTGCGTTTCCAGCTACCGAAAATTCGCAAAAAATGTGGATTTTTAACCCAAATCAAAACTCAACCAATGAATTCCGAATTTTCCCAGAACATCCCACATATGTTCCTTAGTGTCTCTGTAAAATTTGGTGATTTATTGAATCCGTTCGGTATTTTTTCCAGAATTCTTTTTATAAAATAATCAAAAATTCACCAAAAATCGTAAAAATTTCCAAATATTCTAACGTTTTACGTGGACCTTCCTGACACTACCCTTCATCACCACACCAAATTTCAGCTCAATCCAAGTATCACGGACCAAGTTATAGCCAAAACAAAATTCTGCCTATTCTAGTTTCAGTTTTTGGATGCTATACCTAGCGCAAGCTTCAATTCCAAGCGTTCCTTGTGAGTCCAGAAGTATGTGTGGGCTATATTCAGTACCTACACATCAAGTACAATCCAAATATGCTAGAACTTAGATCAATAAACCTTTGATTCATTGTTTTTCGGTTAATCGAATAGTTAGGCGATTTTTGTCGAATAGGTGTTGATTAGGGTATCAAAACCCAAAGATTTGTAACCATGGCTGCCATATAGCACCATGGAACTCCCATGGTGTTCTTATTCATCCCCTAAACTTGTTTAAACCTTCAAAATTCATGGATTGAAAAGGGTTTTTAGGTTGTAAATCATGTATAATTAAGAAATCATGGTTAAAACTATAGGAAACAAGGCTAATACCTTGGATTTGATGGTGTTTAGGACAAGATCAGCTCAGATTCATGAGAAAGGAGCAGAATTTTGGGAGGATTTATGAGTGAGAATTAAAAGAAAAATGAAAAATATATATATATAAGGGGGGAGGTGGCGGTTTGGGTGGGGCCCCCTAGGGCCACCTCGTGCTTCGTATAGTGTGCTAAAAGATGATGTTTATCTTCCGTTGAGTGTTTAGGTTCGTTGACGGGTCCCAGAAGCGTTCTCGATTTGCGTGACGGACTCCGTTTCGCGCGTAATTAGTGTCAAAAGACTCTGTTTTAAAAATCATGCATAACCGTCTTGAAATCCAAACCCAGTTACGTTTTAATCATAAAAGACTTGTATTAGAGTGGTTTAAGTGTTTTTAAGCTTGATCGATCGTTCCTTGCATGTTTGATTACCTTATGTTATTCCTGAAACGGAAGCGTTTCCCTAACCGGGAAGCTGCTTCGTTTTGCGTACCCAATCTTAGATTGGCTTCAAACCGTATGTCACAGTCTAAGGCACAAAACTAAGTTGTTCCTGGAACTCGAAATCTTAAATGTTGCTACCGATAACCTAATAATCAATGTCAAAGGTTTAAAGTGCTGTTAAACGGAACACTCATGTTTAACACGTGTTTCAAGGCTAAGGACATTAACTTCGCACTGTTGCTCCTTATTAGTGTCATGTTAGTCATAACGTGTTCTCGGATGCTTCCGAGACATAACAGATATCAGTTAATCAAGCATATAAGTCACACATGTTGTTAGGGTTTTCGAGCAATTAAAGTGTTAAGTGTGCTTTACAGTTTTGGACCGTTTAGGGTGTACCTGGTTTCGTCATGGGTGTCACAGTCTCCACTGGTTTAGAAATTTCATCCCCGAAATTCAATTCGTCTAGTTAGGGAAGAGATGTGGGTATTTTCTACGGAACTCATCCTTCCGTTCCCAGGTATACTCAGGTCCTTGCTTCGAGTTCCACCGGACTTTCACCAGCGAGATTTTGTTATTACGTAGTTGTTTGGTCTTCCCGTCTACTATTTCTACTGGTTCCTCCACAAAGTGGAGTTTGTCATCAATGTGCACATCTTCTATCAGTATAATAGCTGCTTCATCCGTGAGACATTTCTTTAAGTTGGATACGTGGAAGACATCGTGAATTGTGCTCAGTTCATCTGGTAGTTTCAGTCGGTACGCTACAGATCCAACCTTAGCAATAATTTCATACGGCCCAATGTATCTCGGAGCCAACTTTCCTGTCTTGCCAAACCTGATCACTCCTTTCCACGGTGACACTTTTAACAGTACTTTGTCACCTACTTCAAACGCCAACGGTTTCCTGTGAACATCGGTGTAACTTTTCTGCCTATCTCGGGCCGCTTTCAGTCTACTTTGGATCTTATGCACCTTGTCTGTCGTTTCTTGAATTAGTTCAGACCCCGTGAGTTGAGTATCGCCCACTTCCGCCCAACAAAGTGGCGATCTGCACTTCCGACCATATAGTGCTTCGTACGGTGCAGCTTGTATGCTACTATGATAGCTGTTATTGTAAGAGAATTCAATGAGAGGAAGGTGCTTATCCCAACTTCCTCCAAAGTCTAGGGTGCAAGCACGAAGCAGATCCTCTAATGTCTGGATAGTTCGTTCTGATTGGCCGTCAGTCTGGGGATGGTAAGCCGTACTCAGGTTTATTCTAGACCCCATAGCTTCTTGTAACTGTTGCCAATAGTGTGAAGTGAAATGACTATCACGGTCTGAAATGATTGCAACTGGTACCCCGTATCTAGCCACAATTTCATTCGTGTAAATCTCGGCCAATTTCACGGTGTTGTAGGTAGTACGAATCGGAATAAAGTGCGCCGATTTGGTTAGTCTATCTACTACTACCCAAATCGCATCATGACCTCGGGGTGTTTTTGGAAGGTGGGTCACGAAATCCATCGTGATTTGCTCCCATTTCCATTGAGGTATTTCGGGTTGTTGTAACATTCCCGAGGGTTTCTGGTATTCTACCTTAACCCGGGCACAAGTCAAGCATTTGCTCACGTACTCTGCTACGTCCTTTTTCATACATGGCCACCAATAAAATTCCTTAAGGTCGTGGTACATCTTGTCGGTACCGGGGTGAATAGAGTACTTAGATTTATGAGCCTCATCCATAACCAGTTGACGTAGTTCATGGAGAGTAGGAATCCATACCCTATTTTTGAAATACAACACTTCATCCTGTTTCCTCACAAAATTCCCTTCATTTCCGTGTAAGTTTTCGCTATGTAGTTGGCCTTCCTCCAAAGCTTTCATTTGAGCATTACGAATCTGCTCTTCATCCTAAGAGCTCGCACTCTGAGTGGCTTTACTCGGTCTTTTCTACTCAAGGCATCGGCTACTACGTTAGCCTTACCTGGATGGTATTTTATTTCACAGTCGTAATCGTTCAATAGCTCCACCCATCTGCGTTGTCACATATTTAGCTCCTTTTGATCGAATATATGTTGGAGGCTCTTGTGATCTGTATAAATTGTACATTTCGTACCGTACAAGTAATGCCTCCAGATCTTAAGTGCAAAAATCACTGCACCCAACTCTAAATCATGCGTTGTGTGATTCTTTTCATGTATTTTTAGCTGTCTAGACGCGTAAGCAATGACCTTGTTTCGTTGCATTAGGACACATCCGAGCCCTTACCGAGATGCGTCACAATATACGACGAAATTATCGTTGCCTTCGGGTAACGATAGGATTGGAGCTTCACATAACTTTTGTTTTAACAGCTGAAAAGCTGTTTCTTGTTCTTCGCCCCATTCGTACTTTCGATCTTTCTGTGTCAAGACAGTTAAGGATTGAGCAATGCAAGAAAAGTTTTCAATAAATCGACGGTAATATCCAGCCAATCCCAAGAATTGGCGTATCTCTTTCGGAGACTTAGGCGCTTGCCAATTCTTAATAGCTTCGATCTTACTAGGGTCAACATGAATCCCTTGTTGATCTACCACATGTCCTAAAAATGGCACCGCTTGTAACCAGAAGTCACACTTTGAAAGCTTGGCGTACAACTTCTCTTTCCTCAATATCTCTAGTATGGCTCGTAGATGGTGCTCGTGTTCCTTTTTTACTCTTGGAATAGATCAAAGTATCGTCAATAAAGACTATGACGAATTTATCTAGATATGGTTTACAAACTCGGTTCATGAGGTCCATAAATACCGCGGGTGCGTTGGTTAACCCAAAGGGCATAACCAGGAACTCATAGTGACCGTACCGAGTTCGAAAGGCTGTCTTAGGGATATCTTCCTCTTGAACTTTCACTTGATGATAACCGGATCTAAGATCGATTTTGGAAACTTGGAAAGTTGCATATGTAGATTAAAAACTTGGAAAAACCCGAATAGAAAATCTATCCGGGATATTGTTTCCAAGAGAAACAAATAGAGGCATTACTTACATGGGGTGTAATGTGAAAATTATAAAAAAGGTCATGTATACCAGGTATTGATCGCTTACTCTGGCCAAGTAAGTGGTGAGCACGTGGTACCATGAACTTTTTATGATGGACATGCTTACATCCGATGTAGTAAGGACGAGGTGAGTGGGACAAATTAAAAAGTACCCAAATGAATCAAATGAGCAAGATAATTGATAATAATGTAAACGCACAGCCGGGTGATGGAAGTGTATTACATTTGGATAATGAGCCCGAGTGAAGGGATAAAGATTAATGTAAAATGATTAAGATATGCATTGGGAGGAGGTGTACTTACACTCAAACCCGGAGAATGCTAACATGTAAAATGATTAAGATATACATTGGGAGGGGGTGTACTTACACTCGAACCCGGAGAATGCAAATATGTCTCTTAACGGACCATTTTTGTAAAACGTCAAACTTGAGGACAAAGTCGGAATATAAAAGTGAAGCGAAGTCTTAATGCATACCGAAAGGGTTGCAATAATAACGACTTCGGTAAAACACCCGGTTGATGGCTAAGGATTAAACACATGCGTAGACCGAGAAACGGGAACTCGGATGGAAAGTTAAAAGACTCGGGTTTTGAGTCATGACTAAAAGACGACAAGATGATGTAAATAGAAATTTTGATAAATTATGTTCAACTATTTTAAAGTTGAACGGGTCGAAACAAAGAATGAAGTTTGACATCCATAAATGATTTTGAACATAAAAAGGGTGCCTTAATGCCATACACATATATGAATGTATATACCTTTGAATAAAGACTTGAATAAAAGATGATCTACGGGATTATCATAACCTACGAGATTATAAATGAGGCTAAGGTCCACGGGACCAAAAAGACCTTCGGGTCCCAAATAGAAAGAAACGAATTGTTGGGGTCTCACCTTAATAAGGTAAAAAGGTGAAAATATAAAGAAATAGCCTACGAGGCTAAGCGAAAGAACCTACGGGTCAATAGTATAAAACAAGGAAACTAGTTGTAACATCCCGCGTAAAATAATAACGGGAGATAAAGTTCGTATAAAAGCGATGGGTTTCGCTAAGTTAACTAAATGGGTTAAAAGCGAAGAGATTGTGAAAGGTCGGGTTGACAAAAGTGAAGAATTTCACTAAAACATTCAAACGGGCAAAAATGACAAAAGAATTCACAATTATTTAAATTGTGTTACGTCACAAAAGTGGATGAAGTCATTACAAAAATGACAACTGAAGGGCATAAATCCTTGGAATTGACATGAGTTCAAGAAAAAAGCGTTAAACTAAAATTCAGTATTAGTGAGATGCGACGCTTTAACAAATACGAATATTATGAAACGAATTCGTAAAATGATTAATATCAAGGAATATGGATCTTGACACCGGTAGGTGCAAAGCGATACATTCGAATGAAAGATTTCCGATAATAAAAGTTGACATAAACATAAACAAAACGTGATGTAATCACGGTCACAAAAAGTGATATAGAATACAATCAAGTCGTAACGTGAGTTACGAGATATAAAAATCAGAAAACACGTAAAAGGCCGGGTTGGCAATAAGATATACCCTAATGACGGGGAATAAAGTGACGGCGACAAATCAGTCAGGCCGGTAAAACCTTTCAAAGTCGGAGTAGTGTTACTACTTATATAAAGCGCCTGTTGAAATAAGATTAGCTTAAAGTAAACATGATGAAAATAAATACAACCGAGCGATCAGATGACAACTCGGTTAAATAAGTGACTAAAATAAGAAGTACAAGCAGAAAGTAATGGCCTACAAGGCCTTACATATGAAAGGCGCATACGTCATACGCCTTAAAACCAAAAGCACACTACCCTACTTTTCTGGTAAGGTTGTTAATTACGAGCAATGCTCAAGTAGTTGCCGAAACTAAGTCCGTAGAATTAAACCTAAAGAACTACGTAAGAAAGGTTTCGGGGACGAAACCTCTATAAGGGGGGGTAGACTTGTAACACCCCGAAAACGGGTTTGGTAATCAAACCCCGTTAATACTAAAAGACGGGTAAAGTACCGTTAGTGGTAAAAGTAACCCTGTAAATATTAGGATTTAAATAAATAATCATGATATTAACTACAACGTGAATAAATGCTTTTAAGGAAATGAGTTTATAAGAGGCCTAAGTTAACGGGACTTAAAATAAACCTAGTCATAAACTTCCCTGAACCCACTTAAAATAAACGAATTATGATGATAGTTTGACGCCTAACAAGCTAGGTGGAAGCTTGACGAGTGAGTGGGTCAAACGAATCAAGAAGGAAAGAAAAAGCGTAGTGTGGATGCGAGGTAAGTAAAGCTTAAACCTATTTGTAGTATACGTATTTATTTTATAGGTGATAAATACGACAACGGAATATATCCGAAATATGGGTCCGACATGAAACGAAATGAGTCAGAACGAATAAAACAATTAAAACCATGTATAATGGTGAAAAAGGGCGAAATGGTAATTTAGTCATGAAATGACATTGGTAAAACGAGTTTTTGAATGGCTACTTTATAAGTAAGCCTAACGAATAAAGAGAGTTAATTAATGAAATGGTGGAAGAATACCAGTCAATGTTAAGCACAAAATGTTTGGTTGCTTAGATCAAACGGGTCAAATGGTAAAGTTGATACCATTTGACAAACGATGACTAATGAATGCTTGTCAAGTCTTATACTCACAGGATAAAATGGTTTATGAATTAGCGATGCTATGAATTAGTATATTACAGACGCAAGGTATTAAAACGGGTCAAAATGTTGACCCGAGCCAGGTACGTATAAATATGATTATAGCTAACGTACAAATTTGGGCAAATAAGTAGCGTAGGTCCTTCATCGTAAATGAAAGGTTAAAATGGACTAAAACACCCTTGTAAGCTAAATTGAACAAACGGCCTTTAAAGGTTGTTTGGAAATGAGTTTTATGATTAAATGAATGCTTACAATAAGTATAAGAAGGAGAAAGATGTAGGTCTTTGGTCAAACGACTCTATATGGGTCTTACCGTAAAATAACAATCCGAGGAGTAAAACTCGGATTACATAGATCACTATATTAAATCCACCACAAATATAGTTGTGGTGGAAGAACACTTGATAAGAAATGTGGAAATATGATGCTAGAAACGAATGAATGCGGTTCGTGCGTGAAATAAGCTTAAATACTCTTAACGGGTCAAAATACTCAACGAGCCAAATTTGGTTTAAAGATGTATATAATCCCATGATTGGAACCTAATATGATAGACTATATTGAATTTAAGAGTCTCACGAGAATTAGGGGTTAAACAAACTTGTTTGTTTAATAAATACATGAACGGGTCAAAAATTTAGTGATTTTATTTTAAGCCGAAAGCTTAAAAGTCTAAAATTTTGTTAATCCGGATGTCGGATTTTAACTCCATGTGATGGAGAATTAAATTACGATCACGTAGGAAAAAAAATCGTGCAAATCAGATCAATAACGAAAGAGTTATGCTCGTTTTCGTAAAATCAAACGTAGCGGGGCGAATATGCAGCACCAGCATCAACTTTCTGTCAAAATAGGACCGTGGCGTCGCGCCACGGCCAGAGCCTTTTGCCGTCGTGCGCGGCGACGGCCTAAAATGTGGAAAATTTTGTTTTTTTTTAATTCGATTATTTGACCCAATTATCTTGTTGTACTTGTTATTTAACTATCAAAACTGACTTCTAAGTTGGTTTTGATCATAGGTGAATGTCGAGAGTCCCGGATGAAGATCAAGCGGCAAGCAAGAACCGAACACACGTTAAATGAAGCTTTCGCGTCAAATCTTGATTTGTTTTGCTAAAAGTGAATTATGTAAACACTTATAAATATGTTTTTGTAATGTTGTAAACATATGGGAATGTTAGTATGACAAGTTTTTGTAAAGTCACATTTTAGCATTAAAATGTGTATTTTATTTTTAAAGTCTTGATTAATTGAGATGATCGTTACAGACGAGCCGTCTGTCGGAGGCGGACAAGGGGTACCTCCTAAGAACTAGGTGAGGAGGCGGTATTACGGTCGGGGGAGTCTCGGGTGTAGGTAACCTAGGGGCTACCGGCCCCCACTCCCAATGCCCCGTGGCGGGAGTAGGGCTCCTAGGAATAGGTCCTACTGGGATAACGACATCCGGGGTACGACTATGCTCCGAGGAGCTAGTCAGGTGGTGAGATGGGGAATGGTAGGCGCTCGAGGCCTCCCCCACGCGCCTAGTAGGGGGTCTAGGGGGATAAACAGCACAATAGTACCCGGCCTCATCCGGCGAGTAGCCCTGGGGCAACAGAGGCATCTGTGGATCCTCCTCAGGATCGGTCTCCATATGAGAAGTCGTCTGGCGACTCGAATGACTCGACATAGTACCTGTAAAGGGAAACAACATCTAACACCGATTCTATCGACTGGCATAACCGAAAATAAACAATCCACAGAGGTACACATAAGCACGTATTGCACACAACTTTAATTTTAGTTTTGAAAAATTTTCCACCACTGTTAAGTTAGCATGGCATCTCAGTTCTCTCTTCTCTCTCCGTGACGTTTCCGGAATGCCCAAGTATCAGCAGATAAATTATTGTGTTCCGGACGACAATATTTTATTTGCCTAACAAGACCACCCCGGTAGTAGCCACGCCACTCCGGCTCTAGAGGTTCTCAGGGTGAGGAGTTAACTAAGGATTATAGTCTAAGTTCTCTTAGGGATACCTAAATCGCTATAACCGATGGCTCTGATACCATCTTCTGTCACACCCCGACTCGCAGCGGAAGACAATCGCGGGGTGCGGCAGACACATGGCACTCCTCATAATTTAAAAACATTACATTACATAAAACAGGAGCATTGGTTACAACGTCTTTGAACTATCACATTACAAACCATATGTTAAAAGCTGTACAACAAGCCATTATAGCTTTTATTATGCTACGCCCGCCTACTAGATCCTTCCATACGCACATGTTCACTCCTATTTCATTTTACCTGAAATGCATGTTAGTTTTAAAAATGTCAGCTAAACGCTGCTGGTGAGTTCCACTGGTTTGGTTGTTTCGTTTCAAAATGTATCAACATGTTTAATTGCACATATCACGGTTCATAGATGGAATTACACGAGTGTCACAAGTGAGACCTAGACTGTTTTAATCGTATCGTGTCACACAGACACATACTCGCACCACCTGCATCTCATAAAGTTCAATGCCCTCGGGTAGTTATGTCTAACAACATAACCTGGGTAGGACGCGTGCAGTTGCCTGGCTGCCGGCCGCACCTGTCTGGCGGCAACTGGGTTTGTCAGACCAATAGTACTATCCACTGCCCACCGTTTACTTTAATCACTTGTATCGGGGCTAATATCGTGTGTTAGATAATTCACATCATACGGTTTGAGCAATTAACACAGTTGGTAACATGCAATTCACCCCAGAAAACAGGAATACAGTTAAAAGTGGGGGAAGTGAAATTCACAGTGCCAATAGTAGTCTCAGCTAAAGATTGTTTAATCAACGAAATCAGCTTTAATAGCACACATCCAAGTAAGGACTCAAATCAGCATCTAAGGGGCTGTTTGGTAGCCTCTGAATGGTCATTAAGAGGCTACCTCTTAATGGAACCATTAAGAATTTTACCAATGAGAAGGTAGAAGAATGTGACATGTGATGATTTACCATTCAAAGGTTACCTCTTAACCATTCAGACTTGAGGTTACCTCTTATTCATTCAGAGGTTTTAAACCATTAAAAGGTAGCATCTGAATGGTCATTAAGAGGCTACCAAACAGCCCCTAAGTCGGTAATGGTTATAACTTGGATTTGGTTAGGAGTTTTCACCCCGGATTGAGTCTATAGGACACGGGTATGGTGATTAGGGGTGTAAACAAGCCCAGAGGCTCGAGAGCTACTCGTGATCAACTCGGTTAAAAGCTCGAACGAGCCGAGCCTTAACGATTCCGAGCCCGAGCTCGAGCCTGAAATAGAGCTCGTTTTGTTATCGAGCCCGAGCTCGAGCCTAAAATACAAAGCTTGTTTAGGCTCGCGAGCCTAAACGAGCCCATACAAAATTTTAATTTTTAAATAAATAATATATTAATAATGATGATAACATTGATGAGCCGAGCTAGAGGCGAGCTTTGACTCGTTTAAGCGATGTTCAAGTGAGCTCGAGCCGAGCTTTTAGCTCGTTTAAGGTTGTTCTCAAAATAGTTCGAGCCGAGCTCGAGCTTTGGGTTTTACTCGCGAGCCGAGCTCGAGCTCAAAGAAGTAGGCTCGAACCGAGCCGAGCCCGAGCTTCATAAAAACCTAACGAGCCGAGCTCGAGCCTGGTCGAGCTCGGGCTCGGCCCGGCTCGTTTACACCCCTAATGGTGATGGAGGTCAGGGTAGTATTAGTTTTCAGTTTGGCTTCCGGGCACCGGTTCGCGTGTCAGTCAATGTCAGTAGTTTAACATGTTCGGACAATGGTACGGGAATACCAATAGTGCCAACATGTTGTTATTTAAGAATGATTAACTTTTCATTAAGGGAGTTTGGGTGTTTGGGAAATCAAGGTTGCCCAATTTTGAGTTTCCGTTTCCACCGTCGGGGATTTCCCGAACTGGTATTGGACACACCCCGAGTGTCCAATCCGCCCTGGAATCTCCCGGAATACTCGCTGTGTTTTAATTATAGTATTTTTCGGGTTGGGTCAGTTCCCAATTCCGGCAGGTTCGTTACACGGTAAATTGATTTAACTCAGTAAAAATCTGTAGAATATGGGAAAAAATTTTGGGAATTTATTTTGGCATTTTACTTGTCTAAATAAATTATTTATAAAACTATATTTAACCACATAATTAACATTAATTACCATAATTGATCCAAAAATTCCCAAAAAATTCCTGGACATCCCTTATGTTTGCAGAAACATCTCCAAAAATTTTAATATTTTTCTGATTTGGTTTCTGTGCGTTTCCGGCTACCGAAAATTCACAAAAACGTGGGTTTTTAACCCAAATCAAAACCCAACCAATGAACTCTGAATTTTCCCAAAACATCCCACATATGTTCCTTAGTGTCTCTGTAAAATTTGGTGATTTATTGAATCCGTTTGGTATTTTTTTTCCAGAATTCTTTTTCTAAAATAGTCAAAAATTCACCAAAAATCGTAAAAATTTCTAAATATTCTAACGTTTTACATGGACCTTCCTGACACTACCCTTCATCACCACACCAAATTTCAGCTCAATCCAAGTATCACGGACCAAGTTATAGCCAAAACAAAATTATGCCTATTCTAGTTTCAGTTTTCGGATGCTATACCTAGCGCAAGCTTCAATTCCAAGCGTTCCTTGTGAGTCCAGAAGTATGTGTGGGCTATATTCAGTACCTACACATCAATTACAATCCAAATATGCTAGAACTTAGATCAATCAAGCTTTGATTCATTGTTTTTTGGTTAATCGAATAGTTAGGCGATTTTTGTCGAATAGGTGTTGATTAGGGTATCAAAACCCAAAGATTTTTAACCATGGCTGCCATATAACACCAGGGAACTCCCATGGTGTTCTTATTCAGCCCCTAAACTTGTTTAAACCTTCAAAATTCATGGATTAAAAAGGGTTTTTAGGTTGTAAATCATGTATAATTAAGAAATCATGGTTAAAACTATAGGAAACAAGGCTAATACCTTGGATTTGATGGTGTTTAGGACAAGATCAGCTCAGATTCATGAGAAAGGAGCAGAATTTTGGGAGAATTTATGAGTGAGAATTAAAAGAAAAATGAAAAAAATATATATATATATAAGGGGGTGGTGGCGGTTTGGGTGGGCCCCCTGGGGCCACCTCGTGCTTCGTATAGCGCGCTAAAAGATGATGTTTATCTTCCGTTGAGTGTTTAGGTTCGTTGACGGGTCCCGGACGCGTTCTTGATTTGCGTGACGGACTCCGTTTCGCGCGTAACTAGTGTCAAAAGACTCGGTTTTAAAAATCATGCATAACCGTCTTGAAATCCGAACCCAGTTACGTTTTAATCATAAAAGACTCGTATTAGAGTGGTTTAATTGTTTTTAAGCTTGATCGATCGTTCCTTGCACGTTTGATTGCCTTATGTTATTCCTGAAACGGAAGCGTTTCCCTAACCGGGAAGCTGCTTCGTTTTGCGTGCCCAATCTTAGATTGGCTTCAAACCTTATGTCACAGTATAAGGCACAAAACTAAGTTGTTCCTGGAACTCAAAATCTTAAATGATGCTACCGATAACCTAATAATCAATGTCAAAGGTTTAAAGCGCTGTTAAACGGAACACTCCCGTTTAACACGTGTTTCAAGGCTAAGGACATCAACTTCGCACTGTTGGTCCTTATTAGTGTCATGTTAGTCATAACGTGTTCTCGGATGCTTCCGAGACATAACAGATGTCAGTTAATCAAGCATATAAGTCACACATGTAGTTAGGGTTTTCGTGCAATTAAAGTGTTAAGTGTGCTTTACAGTTTTGGACCGTTTAGAGTGTACCTGGTTTCATCATGGGTGTCACAAAAACCAAGCCCAAAATACCTTAAATAATAAAAAATTAAATAAAAATCAAATTTTATAGTCTCTCGCGGGCCGCAAAGACTTATTCTTCATTCTACGCGGGCCGCGAGCGAGGGGACATGCGGCATAACCCGGAAGTCGCCACGTGTCAACACGTATCGAGGCTAGAGCGGTGATCGGGCCAAGCTAGGGCCTACCCGGCCTACGTCGTGGGCCGGGAGGTGTTACCTTCGGCTTACGTGGGCTGTGAGGAACCCCTGTTCCAGCCCTATAAATAAGATGGATCAGCTTTCATTTTCCGATGCTCACATTCACTTTCTCTCTCAAAATTTCTGAATAGTAGGCATTATATCGGGTATTATACCCCACTAATTAATGAAGTTCTGACTATTTGTAAGTATTGTAACCCCCGGTTACGTATTAGATACGCTACCCGATTGATCTAAGGTTCCATAACAGCTGTCGTGGTTCTGCCCGACGTAGTCGTTGGAATTTTGTCTCGGGGAGGGTATTACTAATGTAAATATTGGATTATTATACTAACAAGTGTGCATTGTGTAATTAATAGACAATCCCCAGAAAATCCTAAAGGAAAACCCTAAGACAGCAATGTGAGTAATCTCCTTTTCGTAAACCTTTTTGTAAACTGTTTTTACAAAACCTCAATTGTTTTACATTATAATTAACAGTGATTGAGTATTTGTATTCTACAATTATCGTCGTTATGTTGGGGTTTTGTGTACAAAATTTGTTACTACACTGTGAGTAGTGACATGACCACAAGTCGGGGTGACAGTACCGTGGGTGGTAATTATAGTAGATGGAAACAAATGTAATTGCGCGACCGCCCTCAATACTGTAAAACGATTTTACCTGTCTTGATTAAACTGGGATTCACCCACCAGTATTTCCCACTGACAAAATGTTTTTAAGCGCGTTTCAGGTAACAAAATGTGAAAGCCAAGCCAGCTGGACAACACTGAAGGCTTGGAAAAGTGGCTATCAAAGTTACCTAAATAAAGAGATGTTTTATTTAAATAAAATAGGGTTTATCCCTATAAAAATGCGTGTATTTGAAACTTGGGATTTTCCCATGTGTTTAATATTATAAAAGCATGGTATTTTACTCTGATAAATTATTTCCTAACTACGGTCCTGATGTAAATTCCGCTCCCAAACTGATAAATACCAATACCACTGAAACTGGTCGCGGCCGCCCGTTCCCGGGTAGTTAGGGGACAGGGGTTGCGACAACCCCCTTCTAAGGCGCAACCTTTAGGAGTACGTGATTGCCAACGTCAAATTCAAGGGGCTTGCAGCATCTATCGGCGTAACTTTTCTGTCGACTCCGAGCTTTCATCAGATTGTCTTGAATTTGGAGGATTTTGTCAGTCGTTTCTTGCAACTCAGGACCGGTAATTTGCGTGTCTCAGATCTCGTGCCATACAATAGGCGATCGACATTTTCTTCCGTATAATGCCTCAAATGGTGCCATTTGGATGCTAGAGTGATAACTATTATTGTACGAGATTTCGACTAAAGGAAAGTACGTGTCCCAATTACCACCGAAATCTATGACACACGAGCGAAGCATGTCTTCAAGGGTACGGATCGTTCGCTCAGTCTGACCGTCGGTTTGAGGATGGAAAGCGGTACTTAGATTAAGAGTAGTACCGAGAGCAGATTGAGACGTTTCCTAAAGACGCAAGGTAAACCGACCATCGCGGTCCGAAATGATATCGCGAGGCATCCCGTGTCGACATATAATTTCGTCGGTGTAGATTCGGGCTAATCGTTCTACCTTAAAGTCCTCTCGTATCGGTAGAAAATGAGCAGATTTCATAATACGATCAACGACAACCCAGATGCTGTCGTGACCTAATGGCGTGCGCGAAAGTTTCGTTATGAAGTCCATAGCTATACTCTCCCATTTCCACATAGGGATCTCGGGTTGCACGAGTAAGCCAGAGGGGCGTTGATGCTCAGCCTTGACCTTTAAACAAGTCAGGCATTTCGAAACGTAGATAGCGATATCCTTCTTCATGCCCGACCACCCGTACTTGTAGCGCATGTCCTGGTACATCTTATCAGCACTGGGATGAATAGAATATCGTGATTTGTGGGCTTCGTCTAGCAGAATTTGTCGTAAGTTGGTGCGCTTGGGAATCCAAATTCGGTCAAGATAATGAAATATACCATTCGATTTATTCACCAGTTGTTCGCCATTATTGATTATCCATTCCTTCTTCAGAGTGCCTTCGGTAAAACAAGCGTGTTGTGCGTCACGTATAAGAGCTTCGAGATTGTGCTGGGCTTGAGTATTACGGACACTATGCAAATAGCTCCATCGACTAAGAGCATCGGCGACGACGTTTGCTTTACCAGGGTGGTAACGAATCTCGCAGTCGTAATCGTTGAGAAGTTCTACCCACCGGCGTTGGCGCATATTCAGCTCCTTCTGGCTAAAGAAGGATATTGTTTTAATCGCAATATCAATCGCTAATTGACTTATCGCAATATCAATCGCTAATCGACTTATCGTTAATCGCATCGCAAACACATTCGCAACTCGAATTATAGGTTATGGATATTGTTTTACATGTGTGTGCTATTATGTGTTACTTGTTCATGTTATGTTTATGTTGAGGTGTTTTAATCGCAATCGTAACTCTATCGCAACGCAATCTCATCGCAAACTCATGATTTACGCATTACTTTTGAAATATTTAGTAATTAGGTTATTTGTGTAACTAATGGGTGATATTATCGCATCGCTTACTCGAAACGCATCACAACGCTCAACGCACGAAACGAAAACACAAAAACCAACCCGCCGAAGCCAATCGATCGAATGACCATTCGATCGAATGACCATTCGATCGAATGGTCATCCGAACGGATGACCATCCGATCGGATGGCCATCCGACCCGTCACCTGTGCTCCTCTTTCCTCTTTTGGAAACCCTATAAATACCCCTTGTCACATCATAAACAGTGATGTGACAGCTCCCACTCGACCAGCACGCTCAAGCCCTCATTTCCTTTGATTTCTCACAATTCTTGTAAGTTTCCAACTCAAATCTTGTACATCTTTGATCTCTACACACTTCTTCATCATTTTCACTTTTGAATCTTAACTTTTAACCGTGAAATCACCCGATTTGAGGTGTTCTAGGATGATGTCATCATGGAGTTCTTATGAACTTCAAGGTTTGGCTTCATTCCACCAAGAACAACTCAGATCCACATGATTTCCATATAATTAAACCCTATTTTCGCATAAATCTAAACGTTTTCAAGATTTGAAAGATTGAAAGATGTTTCATAACATTCTTTCAACTCTTTTACACTCAATGCACTCAAAACCGATAGAATCAGAGCTAGTTCAGACCTTGTACTCGTTTTCTAGTGAAGTGTCGGTCCAAGATATGATCCCTATCAAGGAGACAACCGATTTCGGGTTGAACATGAACGAACCATCAGGAACAGTTAACTAGTCGGATTTGGGTGATTCATGTTCGATCGGATGACCTAGGCCTGATGGAGTTCCCGTTGTTTAAACACGTTGTCATACCGTCTCGATCAAACCGCAAACTTTCAAACTTAATCAATTTCAAAACAAACCAGTCACCCAAACGGATTGTCGTCCAATCGGACTGCCATCCGATCGAACATCAACGGCAAATCCGATCGGATTGACTTATGGTTTCAAATACTTAAATACTTTTATCAATTTTCAAAGATCATCAGTTCTAGCGAATGGCCATCCGATCGGATTGCCATCCGGTCGAATGACCATTCTGCTGTGGACTTGTTTTCCTGAGAAATGCCTCACTGGACGGATCGCCATCCGATCGAACGACGGTTCGACCGGACGACCTGAAAGGTAGAGATACTTCTCTGATTTTAAAATGCTACAACGAAAACTTCAAAGCCATCATACACAAACACATCCATCCCAAATGAATGGCTAACCGCAACCATCCGATCGGATTGCCATCCGTTCGGACGACGCTACGACACTCTTTCACTTGCATCGTTTTACGTGCCGCTCATCGCTTATGCTATCGTTTTGTATTCAGGCTCATTCTAGCGCTCCCTTCAATCCATTAACTGCCATCGCTGTGAGTATACTTGATCCCTTTTTGCTTTAAGCACTTTTGGGTGTTACATACGTTGCTTATATCAGCTCACGACGATCACACAACGCAAACACTTTTATACGCTAACCGTTCTCGCATGTTATACGTGTTACTCGATGAACGCTTGTATGTTATGTTTACACAGTGATTGTTGCCTGACACCATAGCAACGATAGTACTATAGTTTAGACTCAGCACCTGTCATGGACAGGGGTTGCTAAGGGTATTTCTTCATGTGTCACGGTGGTGATATGTGTTGCGCACTCTACAACTCGCAGTCACGTCTATGCATATTTCATTTTCGATAACCTACTTGCTTCGCATTAAACATGTTACATGCTGGTTATGCGTAAACTCTTTCGCAATCTATTATACTATTAAACTTGTATTCTCACCTTTACACTACTTGTATTGACCTCTATTTTAATGTATGTGACAGGTGTTTAGATGCTTTGCTTGTTATTTTCCAAAATCAAGCTAGGATGGAGTCTAGAAACAAATCTAACAAAATCTGAGTTGTCGGAACATTTTGCTTGTTTTTGAGACAATTATCTGTAATAACTATTGTTACTTTATCTGTTAGTACTATGGGATATTAACGTTAAAGATGCGGTAATTTAATAGTTGTTGTGGATTCTCTTGAACAATCTGTTTCGCTCAGTGTCGCGCCCCGATGTTTCCGCCATCGGTTGGGGTGTGACAGACTGGTATCAGAGCCATAACTATAGGGAATTAGGCAAGACTCGATCTAGTTCGGGCCGATGTCTTAGAATCGACCTAGTCTATAGTCTAAGTACCAACAGACCGACTTGTGAAAACCCGGTAAGGGCTTTGTACGAGCTTACTTACTGTTTCTTGCTTGAACTCGCTGAACACTACACACTTACGTGGACATCGCATACTACCGCTTCGAGCAAGGTCAGCCTTTCCTAAGGCTAGCAACTCACACAGTTTTCAAACTTCTCGCGTAAGCAAAGTGATTTGGCTGAGATTAGGTGTGAAAACCGCAAACTCTTAACTAGATCGCTTGCTCGACGCGACTTTTTACTTCAAACACAAGAATTTGCGTTGAACCAGGGGTGAAATCCATACTTCGATGCAGATTTTCTCTAATCTATCTCGTGATTCTATCGCACAAACAGGAATGGAGTCGCTAAGTTAGGGGTGAAACCCGAACCTTGATGACCTATTCCACTCTATAATTTGGTTTTACAAAACTCTCACCAAAGTCTCGACGCACTCCAACGGCTTGAAGTCACGCTGAAACTGGTAGGATGCGTGCCGATCGCCCGAATTGAGGCGAGAGCACAGTCCAGAAGGCCAAAGTGTGTACTCAAAGTCCTTGTGAATAGTCGAATCACTTTGGATAGTCAACGTGTAACAGCCGCAGACAATCTATTCTCGATTTTATGTGTTTCGATTCTGGATTTCGCCGCCGCTAACTCTGAGAATTTATCGCTTTTATGTGAAATTTTATGTGTTTTTATATGCTTATTTGTTAGCGTATTGAAATAAACAGTACGGTGGTACTGATGGTTTTGATTTCACGCTTTTCACTTCGCCCAACACACACAACTCACTACACAACGTTAACAAATCGCATGCTATGTTACTCGCAATCTCGCTAATCGAACTCGCAACTCTCGATCGTTTACGCTGCTATGAAAGATAGGTGAATATGTGCAATATAGGAAGGTGAATACGTGCAAAATATAGTGAATTCTGTGCTCTATGTGCCCTATGTGCTTACGTGCTTCCGTGGATTACGTGCCTACTTGATTTCGTGTTACGTGTTCCTGAGCTTTATATAGAGTAGCGCGAGGAGGTACTATAGAATACGCTAGACTTAATCAAAACTGTGTTGAGCCTTATGACGATGTCTGTGCAGACAATGTCGTCATTTGGTATACACCACTCCCGCGCCGCTAGACGCAATCACGCTGACAAGAAAATCGCTTCTCTCGTCGCAAGCCAAATCGCTAAAGTGATTCCGCATATTGTTAGTGAGCTTAATGAAAACGCTAGTAAGTCCTCTGAAGAGTCAAGGACTGAATCTCTGAAAGCTGCTTTTAGCTTCAAGCAGTTCAAAGCCTGTGGACCGAAAGAATTTATCGGAGAAGATGGGCCTACGGCCATGTTTCAATTGTTTGATTCAATCAAAGTCACCCTGCGCCAGAGTGGCTGTCCGGAAAACCTTCGCACTGTTAACGCCACCGGTGTCTTCCAATCCCGAGCTCTAGATTGGTGGACGATCGAGAGGAACAAATGAGGGAATGATGCAGCTTACGGGCTGACGTGGGATGAGTTTAAGGACATCATGATGCGAGAGTTCTGCCCTCCCCACGAGCTCCAAAAGTTGGAGGACGAGTTCTGGCATATCTAGCAGGATGGTGGAGATAACGCTGGTTTAACTGCTTGCTTCAAGCAGCTGAGTCTCATCTGTCCAGGTCAAGTTACTACTCCCGAGATTACAATCAAGAAATACATCCGTGCTCTTCCGGATTGTGTTGCAAATTTGTGCAAGCTGCGAAGACGAATACTATTGAAGAAACCTACCTGCTCGCCGCTGAGATCAATGATAAGCGAGTCAGGGCTGGTTATTTCGATAAAGCTACCAAGAGTCTTCATCAAGTCACCGCTGCACCTACCGCTGAAACTACCACCGCACCTCAATCTTCAAAGCTCTCACGTCGCAAGAGAAAGAACAGCATCTCCAGCAACAAGAACTGTGCAGTTACTGCCACACCACTCCAAGCTATACCAGCTCAACCACAACCTCAACACCGCCAAGTAGCGGCGCCTGTGGCCACTGCACCGTCTGCGAAGCGTGCATACACTGGCCCACATCTGCTCTACCCTACTTGTACTTATCATCACCCAGTTGGTATCGCATGCCGGTTCTATGTTCACTGCAACCTGTACAGCCACTTCACCACTAACTGCCATACCGGTCCTCGCCAAACTCCAGCCCCCGCTCAAGCTCAAGCTCCTGCTCTACCAGTTCCACAAGGACAGCAAGCAGCTCCTGCTCCCGCTGCTCACGCAAGAGCCTGCTTTATGTGTGGTGATCCCAACCATTTTGCGAACGTCTGCCCAAACAAAGTGGTTAAGCAAGAGCCACAGCAGCACCAGCAGCAGCCAGCACCGCAACAACACCAGCAGCAGCAGCAGCCAGCTCAGCAAGCAGCCTGCGGGCGAGTCTTCAACATCAACGCCCGCCAGGCTCAGGCAGACAACAACGTGGTTAATGGTACGTTTCTCGTAAATGGTATATATGCATCGTGTTTGTTTGATACCGGAGCCGATAACTGTTTTGTATCGTTTGAATTCGAAGAGCTTCTTAATCATAAGCGCGCCCATCTCCCTACGATCTTCGACGTAGAAGTTGCCACAGGAAGAACCGTCACCGTCAGTTCCGTTCTACGTGACTGTACTCTCGATCTCAAAGGTTACGTTTTCCCGATTAATCTTATTCCAATGCAGCTCGGTGGCTTCGATATCATAGTGGGTATGGATTTCCTTCGGGAGAATCACGCTGAAATTGTTTGCTTCGATAAGATGATTTGTTTCTCCCTTGCGAATGGTGATCAATTGTGTGCTTATGGCGAAATCTCTCCGAAGAAGTTACAACTCATGTCATGTGTCCAAGCTAGCAAGTATCTTCGTAAGGAATACCAAGCTTTCTTAGCACACATCGTAGTAGCGGAGAAGGAAAAGAAAGGGAAAACGTTGGAAGATGTACCTGTTGTTCGTGATTTTCCTACTGTATTTCCTGATGACTTACCTGGTTTACCTCCCACTCATGATATCGATTTCCGAATCGACCTCATTCCTGGAGCAAATCCTGTTGCTAGAGCGCCTTATCGCCTCGTTCCCTCTGAAATGCGTGAAATCTCGAGTCAGCTCCAGGAATTGCTTGATAAAGGCTTCATTCGCCCAAGCACCTCACCATGGGGCGCTCCTGTCCTTTTCGTCAAAAAGAAGGATGGATCGTTCCGGATGTGCATCGACTACCGGGAATTGAATAAGCTTACCATCAAGAATCTCTATCCCCTGCCTCGAATCGACGACTTGTTTGATCAGTTACAAGGTGCTATGTGTTTTTCGAAGATTGATCTACGCTCAGGCTATCACCAACTACGAATTCAGGAGGAAGATATACCCAAAACCGCCTTTCGAACCCGCTACGGTCATTACGAGTTTGTTGTTATGCCTTTTGGTTTGACAAACACCCCCGTAGTTTTTATGGATCTAATAAAACCGCGTGTGTAAACCCTTCCTTGACCGCTTCGTCATCGTTTTTATCGATGATATCCTGATCTATTCCAAGTCAAGAGCCAAACACGCGTGACATCTCAGTTTGGTTCTTGAGTTACTCCAGGGAAACCGTCTCTATGCCAAATTCTCCAAGTGCGAATTCTGGCTTGAGGAGGTCCAATTCTTGGGTCACATTGTCAATAGTCAAGGTATTCATGTCGATCCTGCGAAGATTGAAGCAGTTAAGAGCTGGGTTACACCCAAGAATCCATCCGAAGTCCGTTCTTTTCTTGGGCTAGCAGGCTATTATCGCCGATTTATCAAAGGATTCTCTAAAATCGTCGTACCGCTTACTTCTCTCACGCACAAGGACAAACCTTTTGTTTGGGGAACCAAGCAAGAGGAGGCCTTTCAAACTCTTAAGCTTATGCTATGTAACGTTCCCGTGCTCTCTTTACCCGATGAAAACGATGACTTCGTAGTCTACTGCGATGCCTCTAACCTCGGTCTTGGTTGTATTCTTATGCAACGAGACAAGGTTATCGCGTACGCATCTCGTCAGCTCAAGATCCATGAAAAGAACTACACCACACATGACCTCGAGCTTGGTGTAGTTGTTTTTGCGCTGAAGATTTGGCGACACTACCTATACGGTACCAAGTGTACGGTCTTCACCGACCATAAGAGCCTACAACACATCTTTAGCCAGAAGGAGCTGAATATGCGCCAATGTCGGTGGGTAGAACTCCTCAAAGATTACGACTGCGAGATTCGTTACCATCCTGGCAAAGCAAACGTCGTCGCCGATGCTCTCAGTGACGAAGCTATTTGCATAGTGTTCGTAATACTCAAGCCCAGCACAACCTCGAAGCTCTTATCCGTGATGCTCAACATGCTTGTTTTACCGAACACACTCTGAAGAAGGAAAGGATAATCTATAATGGTGAACAACTGGTGAATAAATCGAATGGTATCTTTCATTATCTAGACTGAATTTGGATTCCAAAGCGCACCAACTTACGACAGATTCTTCTAGACGAATCCCACAAATCGCGATACTCTATTCATCCCGGCGCTGATAAGATGTACAGGGGCATGCACTACAAGTACTGGTGGCCGGGCATGATTTAGGATATCGCTATCTACGTTTTGAAATGCCTGACTTGTTCAAAGGTCAAGGCCAAGCATCAACGCCCCTCTGGCTTACTCGTGCAACCCGAGATCCCTATGTGGAAATGGGAGAGTATAGCTATGGATTTTATAATGAAACTTCTGCGCATGCCATCAGGTCACGACAGCATCTGGGTTGTTGTTGATCGTCTTATAAAATCATCTCACTTTCTACCGATACGGGAAGACTATAAGGTAGAACGATTAGCCCGAATCTACAACGACGAAATTATATGTCGACACGGGATGCCTCGTGACATCATCTCTGACCGCGATGGACGGTTTACCTCGCACCTTTGGGAAACGTTCCAATCTGCTCTCGGTACTACTCTCAATCTAAGTACCGCTTTCCATCCCCAGACCGACGGTCAGACTGAGCGAACGATACGTACCCTTGAAGACATGCTTCGCTCGTGTGTCATAGATTTCGGTGGTAATTAGGACGCGCACTTACCTTTAGTCGAATTCTCGTACAATAACATTTATCACTCTAGCATCCAAATGGCACCATTTGAGGCATTATACGGAAGGAAATGTCGATCGTCGATTGTATAGCACGAGATTGGGGATGCGTAAATTACCGGTCCTGAGCTGTTGCAAGAAACGACTGACAAAATCCTCCAAATACGAGACAATCTGCTGAAAGCTCAGAGTCTTCAGAAAAGTTACGCCGATAGACGCCACAAGCCCCTTGAATTTGACGTTGGTGATCACGTACTCCTAAAGGTTGCACCTTGGAAGGGGGTGATCAGATTCGGCAAGAAAGGGAAGCTCGCGCCTCGATATGTTGGACCCTTTAAAATTCTGGAAGGGGGTGATCAGATTCAGCAAGGAGGAACTGAGTAACGTCCACCCGACTTTCCACGTTTCGAACCTTAAAAAGTGTCTAGCAGATCAGGAACTACATGTCCCTCTTGAGGATTTACAAGTGGACGAAACATTACACTTTGTGGAAAAGCATGTCGAGATCATGGGCCGAGAAACGAAGGTACACAGACGCTCACGCATTCCTATCGTGAAGGTTCGCTGGGAAGGCAAACGCGGCGCCGAGTTCACCAGGGAACTCGAAAGTGACATGAAGGTGAAGTATCCGCAACTGTTTGTTACGCCTGCTTCTTAAATTTCAGGATGAAATTCCCTTAAGAGGGGGAGGCTGTAACACCCCATGTTTGAAAATCAAAGTACAATTCAAAGTCAAAGGAAAAAAAGATTGCTAATTGCGATCTGTCACTCCTTGCTCAATTAATCGATTGTACTCCTTGACTTGTAATCGAGAATCTAATTTAATCGCCTTAGTTGTATTATGTGAAGTACATGTTAGCAAATCACTATTTAATCGCAGTATCAATCGCTAATCGCATCGCAAACGCATTCGCAACTCGAATTATAGGTTATGGATATTGTTTTACGTGTGTGTGCTATTATGTGTTACTTGTGCATGTTATGTTTATGTTGAGGTGTTTTAATCGCAATCATAACTCTATCGCAACGCAATCTCATCGCAAACTCGAGATTTACGCAGTACTTTTGAGATATTTAGTAGTTAGGTTATTTGTGTAACTAATGGGTGATACTACCGCATCGCTTACTCGAAACGCATCACAACGCTCAATGCATGAAACGAAAACACGAAAACCAACCCGTCGGAGCCAATCAATCGAATGACCATTAGATCGAATGGTCATCCTCTTTCCTCTTTTGAAAACCCTATAAATACCCCTTGTCACATCACAAATAGTGATGTGACAGCTCCCACTCGACCAACATGCTCAAGACCTCATTTCCTTTGATTTCTCGCGATTCTTGTAAGTTTCCAACTCAAATCATGTACATCTTTGATCTCTACACACTTCTTCATCATTTTCACTTTTGAATCTTAACTTTTAACCATGAAATCACCCGATTTGAGGTGTTCTAGGATGATGTCATCATGGAGTTCTTATGAACTTCAAGGTTTGGCTTCATTACACCAAGAACAACTCAGATCCACATGATTTCCATATAATTAAACCCAATTTTTGCATAAATCTAAACGTTTTCAAGATTTGAAAGATTGAAAGATGTTTCACAACATTCTTTCAACTCTTTTACACTCAATGCACTCAAAACTGGTAGAATCGGAGCTAGTTCAGACCTTCTACTCGTTTTCTAGTGAAGTGTCAGACCAAGATCTGATCCCTATCAAGGAGACGACCGATTTCAGGTTAAACATAAACGAACTATCAGGAACAGTTAACTAGTCGGATTTGGGTGATTCATGTTCGATCGGATGACCTTGGCCTGATGGAGTTCCCGTTGTTTAAACATGTTGTCATACCGTCTCGATCAAACCACAAACTTTCAAACTTAATCAATTTCTAAACAAACCAGTCACCTAAACGGATTACCGTCCGATCAAACTGCTATCCGATCAAACGTCAAATCCGATCGGATTGACTTATGGTTTCAAATACTTAAATACTTTTATCAATTTTCAAAGATCATCAGTTCTAGCGAATGGACATCTGATCGGATTGCTATCCGGTCGAATGACCATTCTGCTGTGGACTTGCTTTCCTGAGAAATGCCTCGCTGGACGGATCGCCATCCGATCGAACGACCATTCGACCGGACGACCTGAAAGGTAGAAATACTTCTCTGATTTTAAAATGCTACAACGAAAACTTCAAAGCCATCATACACAAACACATCCATCCCAAATGAGTGGCTAACCGACCGAATGGCCATCCGATCGGATTGCCATCCATTCGGACGACACTTTGACACTCTTTCACTTGCATTGTTTTACGTGCCGCTCATCGCTTATGCTATCGTTCTGTAATCAGGCTCATTCTAGCGCTCCCTTCAATCCATTAACTGCCATCGCTGTGAGTATACTCGATCCCTTTTTGCTTTAAGCACTTTTGGGTGTTACATACGTTGCTTATATCGGCTCACGACGATCACACAACGCAAACACTTTTATACGCTAACCGCTCACGCATGTTATACGTGTTACTCGATGAACGCTTGTATGTTATGTTTACATAGTGATTGTTGCCTGACACCTTAGTAACGATAGTACCATAGTTTGGACTCAGCACCTGTCGTGGACAGGGGTTGCTAAGGTATTTCTTCACGTGTCATGGTGGTGATATGTGTTGCGCACTCTACAACTCGCAGTCACGTCTGTGCATATTTCATTGTCGATAACCTACTTGCTTCGCATTAAACATGTTACATGCTGGTTATGCGTAAACTCTTTCGCAATCTATTATACTATTAAACTTGTATGCTCACCTTTACACTATGTGTATTGACCTCTATTTTAACGTATGTGACAGGTGTTTAGATGCTTTGCTTGTTATTTGCCGGAATTAAGCTAGGATGGAATCTAGAAACAAATCTAATAAAATCTGAGTTGTCGGAACAGTTTGCTTGTTTTTGAGACAATTATCTGTAATAACTATTATTACTTTATTTGTTAGTAGTATGGGATATTAACGTTAAAGGTGCGGTAATTTAATAGTTGTTGTGGATTCTCTTGAACAATCTGTTTCGCTCAGTGCAGCGCCCCGATGTTTCCGCCATCGGTTGGGGTGTGACAAATGTGACCCAAGAATTGGACCTCCTCAAGCCAGAATTCGCACTTGGAGAATTTGGCATAGAGACGGTTTCCCTAGAGTAGCTCAAGAACCAAACGGAGATGTTGCGCGTGTTCGGTTTTTGACTTGGAATAGATCAGGATATCATCGATAAAAACGATGACGAAGCGGTCGAGAAAGGGTTTACACACACGATTCATTAGATCCATAAAAACTGTGGGAGCGTTGGTTAAACCAAAAGGCATAACAACAAACTCGAAATGACCATAGCGGTTCGAAAAGTGGTTTTGGGTATATCTTCCTCTTGAATGCGTAGCTGGTGATAGCCTGAGCGTAAATCGATCTTCGAGAAACATGTAGCACCTTGTAGTTGATCAAACAAATCATCGATTCGAGGCAAGGGATAGTGATTCTTGATGGTAAGCTTGTTCAATTCCCTGTAGTCGATGCACATCCGGAACGATCCGTCCTTCTTTTTGACGAAAAGGACAGGCGCGCCCCAAGGAGAGGTGCTAGGGCGAATGAAGCCTTTATCAAGTAGTTCCAGGAGCTGACTCGAGAGTTCGCGCATTTCAGAGGGAGCGGGGCGATAAGGCGCTCTAGGAACTGGATTTGCTCCAGGAATGAGGTCGATTCAAAAGTTGATATCACGAGTGGGAGGTAAACCAGGTAAATCATCAGGAAATACAGCAGGAAAATAACGAACCATGGGTACTTCTCCTATCATCTTTTCCTTCTTTTCCTTCTCCGCTACTACGATGTGTGCCAAGAAGGCTTGGTATTCCTTGCGGAGATACTTGCTAGCTTGGACACACGGCATGAGTTGTAATCTCTTTGAAGCGACTTCGCCATAAACACGCAATTGATCACCATTCGCGAGAGAGAAACGAATCATCTTATCGAAGCAAACAATTTCAGCATGATTCTCCCGAAGGAATTCCATACCTACTATTACATCAAAGTTACCTAGTTGCATCGGTATGAGATTAATCGAGAAAACGTGACCGTTGAGATCGAGAGTACAGTCACGTAGAACGGAACTGACGGTGACGGTTCTTCCAGTGGAAACTTCTACGTCGAAGGTCATAGGGAGGTGGGCGTGCTTACGATTAAGGAGCTTTTCGAATTTGATCGATACAAAACAGTTATCGGCTCTATTATCAAATAAACACGAAGCATAAATACCATTCACGAGAAACATACCATTAACCACGTTGTTGTCTTCCTGAGCCTGACGGGCATTGATGTTGAAGACTCGCCTGCGAGCTGCTTGCTGAGCTGGCTGCTGCTGCTGCTGGTGTTGTTGCGGCGCTGGCTGCTGCTGTGGCTCTTGCTTAACCACTCTGTTGGGGAAGACGTTTGCGAAGTGGTTGGGATCACCACACGCAAAGCAAGCTCTTGCGTGAGCAGCGGGAGCAGGAGCAGGAGCTGCTTGCTGTCCTTGCGGAGCTGGTAGAGTAGGAGCTTGAGCAGGCGCAGGAGCTGGAGCTGGAGCTTGGCGAGGACCGGTACGGTAGTTAGCGGTGTAGTGGCCGTACAGGTTACAGTGAACACAGAACCGGCATGCAATACCAACCGGTTGATGATAAGTACAAGTAGGGCAGAGCGGATGTGGGCCGGTATATGCACGCTTTGCTGGCGGTGCATTAGCCACAGGCGCCGCTACTTGGCGGTGTTGAGGTTGCAGTTGCGGTTAGGCTGGTACAGCTTGGAGTGGTGCGGCAGTGACTGCACAGTTCTTGTTGCTGGAGTTGCTGTTCTTTCTCTTGCGACATGAGAGCTTTGAAGACTGCGGTGTGGCGGTTTCAGCGGTGGGAGTAGCGGTAACTTGATGAAGACTCTTGGCAGCTTTATCGAAGTAACCAGCCTTGACTCGCTTATCATTGATCTCGGCAACGAGTAGGTAGGTTTCCTCAATAGTTGTCATTTTCACAGCTTGCACAAAGTTTGCAACACAATCCGGAAGAGCACGGATGTATTTCTTGATTGTAACCTCGGGGGTAGTAACTTGACCCCGACAGATGAGACTCAGTTGCTTGAAGTGAGCAGTTAAACCAGCGTTATCTCCACCATCCTGCTTGATATGCCAGAACTCATCCTCCAACTTTTGGAGCTCGTGGGGAGGGCAGAACTCTCGCATCATGATGTCCTTCAACTCATCCCACGTCAGCCCGTAAGCTGCATCATTCCCTCGTTTATTCCTCTCGGCCGTCCACCAATCTAGAGCTCGGGATTGGAAGACGCAGGTAGCGTTAACAGTGCAAAGGTTTTCTAGACAACCACTCTGGCGCAGGGTGACTTCGATTGAATCAAACCATTGAAACATGGCCGTAGGCCCATTTTCTCCGGTAAATTCTTTCGGGCCGCAGGCTTTGAACTGCTTGAAGCTAAAAGCCGCTTTAGGAGATTCAGTCCTTGACTCTTCAGAGGACTTGCTAGCGTTTTCATTAAGCTCACTAACAATCTGCGGAATCACTTTAGCGATTTGACTTGCGACGAGAGAAGCGATTCGCTTGTCAGCGTGATTGTGTCTAGCGGCGCGAGAGTGGTGTGTACCGAATGACGACATTGTCTGTAACAGACATCGCCATAGGATTCAAACACTATAAAATCGACTTTTACCTCACACGTACTACTTCTAAAGCTCAGGAACACATAAGTCCACGTAACCACAAAGGCACATAATCCACATAAGCACGTAGTCCACGGAATCACATAAGCACATAGTCCACGTAATCACATAAGCACATAGTCCACGTAAGCACAGAGCACATCGAATCACGCCTTAATCTATATTTTGCTCATATTCGCCTACATATATTGCATGTATTCACCTATCCTTCACAGTGCGTAAAGCGATCGTGAGTTGTGAGTGTGAATAGCGAGTAGCATAGCATGTGATTCGCTAACGTTGTGTAGTGAGTTGTGTGTGTTGAGTGGAGCAAAAAGTGTGAAATCAAAACCATCAGTACCACTGTACTGTTTATCTCAAAACGCTAACAAATAAGCATATAAAAACACATAAAATTTTCCACATAAAAGCGATATATCACAGAGTCAGCGGCTTGCGAATCCAGAGTTGAAACACATATAAAAATCGAGGATAGATTGTCTCGGCTTTATGGACATCGAATACCCAAAGTGATTCGACTATTCACAAGGACTTTGAATGCACACTTAGGTCTTCTGGACTGTGCTCTCGCCTCAATCCGGGCGATCGGCACGCATCCTTCCCGTTACAGTGTGACTTCAAGTCGTTGGAGTCCGTCGAGACTTTGGTGAGAGTTTTGCAAAACTAAAATAAAGAGTGGAACAAGTCATCAAGATTCGGGTATCACCCCTAACTTAACGACTCCATTCCTATTTGTGCGATAGTATCACGTGATAGATAGAGAAAATCTGCATCGAAGTATGGATTTCACTCCTGGTTCAACATAAATTCTTGTGTTTGTAGTAAAAAGTCACGTCGCGCAAGCGATCTAGTCAAGAGTTTGCGGTTTTCACACCTAATCTCGGCCCAAATCACTTTGCTTACATGAGAAGTTTAAAAATTGTGTGAGTTGCCAGCCTTAGAAAAGGCTGACCTTGCGCGAAGCGGTAGTATGCGATGTCCACACAAGTGTGTAGTGTTCAGCGAGTTCAAGCGAGAAATAGTAAGTAAGCTCGTACAAAACCCCTACCGGGTTCGCACAAGTCGGTCTGCTGGTACTTAGACTATAGACTAGGTCGTTTCTAAGACATCGACCCAGACTAGATCGAGTCTTGCCTAATTCCCTATAGCTATGGCTCTGATACCAATCAGTCACACCCCAACCGATGGTGGAAACATTGGGGCACGACACTGAGCGAAACAGATTGTCCAAGAGAATCCATAACAACTAATTTACCAGATAATTAATATTATGTCCCATACCATAACTCATCAAAGTAAAACAGTTATTACAGACTTAGATATCTCATAGACAAATAAATTGTTCCGACAACTCAGATTTTATTAGATTTGTTTCTAGACTCCATCCTAGCTCAATTCCAGCAAGTAACAAGCAAAGCATTCAAATCACCTGTCACATACGTTAAAATAGAGGTTAATACACATAGTGTAAAGGTGAGCATACAAGTTTGATAGCATAATAGATTGCGAAAGAGTTTACGCATAACCAGCATGTAACATGTTTAATGCGAAGCAAGTAAGTTATCGACAATGAAATATGCACAGACGTGACTGCGAGTTGTAGAGTGCGCAACACATATCACCACCGTGACACGTGAAGAAATACCCTTAGCAACCCCCGTCCACGATAGGTGCTGAGTCCAAACTATAGTACTATCATTGCTAAGGTGTCAGACAACAATCACTGTGTAAACATAACATACAAGCATTCATCGAGTAACACGTATAACAAGCAGTAGAGGTTAGCGAATAAAAAGTGTTTGCGTTGTGTGATCGATGTGATTTGATATAGGTAACGTATGTAACACCCAAAAGTGCTTAAAGCAAAAAGGGATCGAGTATACTCACAGCGATGGTAGTTAATGGATTGAAGAGGGTGCTAGAGTGAGCTTGATTACAGAACGAGTACATAAGCGATGAGCGGCACGTAAAACAATGCAAGTGAAAGAGTGTCAAAGTGATATCTGAACGGGTGGCAATCCGATCGGATGGTCATCCGATCGGTTGGCCATTCGGTCGGGTTACCACTTGTTTAGGATGGATGTGTTTGTGTATGATGGCTTTGAAGTTTTCGTTGTAGCATTTTAAAATCAGGGAAGTATCTCTACCTTTCAGGTCGTCCGGTCGAACGGTCATTCGATCTGATGGCGATCCGTCCAGCGAGGCATTTCTCAAGAAAAATCAAGTCCTCAGCGGAATGGTCATTCGACCGGATGGCAATCCGATCGGACAGCCATTCGCTAGAACTGGTGATCTTTGAAAATTTATAAAAGTATTTAAGTATTGGAACCATAAGTCAATCCGATCGGTTTGACGTGCGATCGGATGGCAGTCCGATCGGACGGCAATCCGTTTGGGTGACTGGTTCATTTTGAAATTGATTAAGTTCGAAAGTTTGCGGTTTGATCGAGACGGTATGACAATGTATTAAACAACGGAAAACTCCATCAGGCCCGGTCATCCGATCGGACAGGAACCACTCAAATCCGACAAGTTAACTGTTCCTGACGGTTTTTTTATGTTCAACCCGGAATCGGTCGTCTCTTTGATAGGAATCAGATCTCAGACCAACACTTCACTAGGAACGAGTAGATGGCCTGAATGAGTCCCGATTCTACCGGTTTTTTAATGCATTGAGTGTAAAAGAGTTGAAAGAATGTTGTGAAACATCTTTCAATCTTTAAAATCTTGAAAACATTTAGATTTATGCGAACATAGTGTTAAATCATGTTGAAATCCTTTTGATCCGAGTTGTTTGAGGCCAAATCTTGAAGTTTATAAGAACCCCATGATGACATCATCCTAGAACACCTCAAACCCGCTAATTTCATGGTTAAAAGTGCAGATTCAAAGGTGAAAATGATGAAGAAGTGCGTGCAGATGATAGATGTACCAGATTCGCGGTAGAAACTTACAAGAATCGCGAGAAATCAAGTGAAAAGAGGGCTTGAGTGCACTGGTCGAGTGAGAGAGCTGTCACATCAATGTTTGAGATGTGACAGGGGTATTTATAGGGTTTCCAAAAGAGGAAAGAGGTGCAGATGTGACGGATCGGATGGAACCTCGATCGGATGGCCATCCGATCGGATTGTCATCCGAACCGATCGAATGGTCGTTCGATCGAGTGGTCCAACGAGTTAGGTGTTGGCGTTTCGTTTTGTGCGTGGAGCGTTGCGATGCGTTTCGAGTAAGCAATGCTATAGTATTAACCATTAGTTACACCAATAACCTAACTACTAAATATCAAAAAAGTAATGCGTAAATCTCGAGTTTGCGATGAGATTGCGTTGCGATAGAGTTGCGATTGCGATTAAACACCACAACATAAACATAACATGCACAAGTAACACATAATAGCACACACACGTAAAACAACATCCATAACCTATAAATCATGTTGCGATGCGATTAGCGATTAAACTGCGATTTGTTAACATGTACTCCACATAATACAACTAAAGCGCTTAAATTAGATTCTCGATTACAAGTTAAGAAGTACAATCAATTAGTTGAGCAAAGAGTGACAGATCGCAATTAGCAATCTTTTCTTCCTTTGACTTTGACTTGTACTTTGACTTCCAAAACACGGGGTGTTACAGCGAGCTACTAATGAAAAATCATCAAGCTCGTCCCACTGGATCATTAGCCATTCCAGAAGCAAATGCTGTTATTAGTGATGATACTAAAGACTCTAGAAGAAAATGGGGACGACGCCGTGGCCGTGGCCACTTTGGTAAAGGTAATGGTCGCAACTATTCCTTCAAATGAAATAATAATTTCCGAGGTAATTCCCATGGTCGTGGACATGGTCGCGGTCGTGGTCATGTTCAAAATCAAAGACCCAGTTACCACACTCCATAAAATACCAATTCCAACCAGTATAACAAAAGGAATGAAGCTGGTAGGTCCGAAAACAATGGCACTTCTTGTTTCGGATGTGGAAGTACAAACCATTAGTCAAAGGCTTGTCGTACACCTTCACATTTATGTGAACTTTACCAAGCCTCTCTCAAACGAAAAGAAAAGGAGATGAACCATGTGGATAATTTTAATGATATCAACATCGAACTGAATGTCGCCGACTATACCAATGACATGGAACTCTGAAACAAATGTTGCTAAACTATAATAATTATATGCAACAATTATGTAATTTCCTTTATTATAACTATCTTTATTATGTTTCATTAGTCTTTCTTTTCATGTAACGTTTTCAACTAATAAATAAACTTCTCATTAAAAAAAATATATAATTCATAATGCCTTCGTTATACACTTATTATTATTTCTCTTCATATTTTCAAGATTATGTATAGCGGATAGTGGAGCCACACACACTATACTTAAATCTGAGAAATATTTTTATGAGTTGAAACCAACAAAAGGAACCGTTGATAAAATATCAGGTCCTACAAACTTAATAGAAGGAGTGGGAAAAATTACTTTAATATTACCAAATGGTACAAAGCTCTTAATAAAGAATGCTTTATTTTCCCCAAAATCAACGAGAAACTTGTTGAGTTTCAAAAACATATATCATAACGGATATGATACTTAGTCAAGGACTGTTAATAATAAAAAATATTTGCACATCATGAGCAAAGATTATATATTGGAAAAACTGCCAATGCTCCACTCTGGTTTGCATTATACACACATTAATGTTCCTCAAGCACATATGGCAGTAAAATCATAAGTACTTCCCACTAAAACTTGTTTCTGGCCATGAGCCAGACATTTCCCACCTTAAAATTTTTGGGTGTGCAGTGTATGTTCCTATTGCACCACCATAACACACAAAAATGGGACCTCAAAGAAAGTTGGGAATATATGTTGGATATGAAACATCGTCCATCATACGATATCTTGAACCTTTAACAGGTGATGTATTTAAAGCACGTTTTGATGACTGTCGTTTTAACGAGGCAATGTTCCTAGCATTAGGGGGAGAAAATAAAAAACGAGAAAATGATGTCTCATTGTGTGTGCCTTCATTGTCTCATCTTGATCCAAGAACAAAACAATGTGAGACAGAGGTTCAAAAGATAATACACTTGCAAGACATTGCAAATCAATTACCTGATGCTTTTACTGATACAAACAGAGTTAATAAATCTCATATACCAGTTGCTAATGCTCCAGCTCGAGTTGAGATCCCAAGTAAGGCAATAAATAATAAGATAGCTCATGAATCTCAAAAACGTTTGAAACGTGGAAGGCTAATCGGTTCAAAAGATAAGAATCCTCGAAAAAGAAAAGCACTTGTAAAGGAAATTGACCACAAAGAGAATGATCTTGATAAAACAGTAAATACCGAAACCTCTCATGAGGAAGATGTTGATGATACTAACAAAGAGATATCAATCAACTATGGTCATACACATACCATATGGAACCGATATGAAATGGAAAATATTGATGAGATATTTTCTTATTCTATAGCAAGTGACATCTTGGGTGGAGATGATGATCCTGGACCAAAATCTGTCAATGATTGTCAAAATAGACATGACTGGGATAAATGGAAAGGTTCTATGCAAGCTGAATTAGATTCACTCAACAAACGAAAGGTTTTTGGGTCTATTGTTGTTACACCTAAGGCTGTAAAGCCTGTAGGGTATAAATGGGTTTTCGTACGAAAACGAAATGAGAAAAATGAGGTTACAAAATATAAAGCGAGACTTGTAGCTCAAGGTTTTTCACAAAGGCCAGGGATTGACTATGAAGAAACATATTCTCCCGTTATGGATGCAATAACCTTTAGATACTTAATCAGCTTAGCAGTTTCTAAAAAGTTAGAAATGCGTCTTATGGATGTTGTTACAGCTTACTTGTATGGATCACTTGATAGTGGCATCTATATGAAAGTTCCTGAAGGATTTAAACTCCCTGAAGCGTTAAGTTCAAAACCCAAAGAAATGTATTCGATCAAATTACAAAGATCTTTATATGGATTGAAACAATCTGGATGGATGTGGTATAATCGTTTGAGCGACTATTTGACAAGTAAAGGTTATACAAATGATCTTATCTGTCCATGTGTCTTTATTAAGAAGACAACATCAGGATATGTGATCATAGCTGTATATGTTGATGACCTAAATATAATTGGGACGCAAAAAAAAAAATTCATGAAGCAATTATTCTTTTAAAGAAAGAATTTGAAATGAAAGACCTTGGAAAAACCAAATATTGTCTTGGTTTACAAAATGTACATATGAGCAATGGAATACTTGTGCATTAAATGAATTATACTGAAAAGCTGTTGAAACGTTTCAATATGGATAAGGCAAATCCTTTAAGCACTCAAATGGTCGTTAGATCACTTAATGTCAAAAATGATCCATTTCGTCCTTGTGAAGACAATGAAGAAGTTCTTGGTACAGAAGTACCATACCTAAGTGCAATTGGAGCACTTATGTATCTTGCGAATTGTACGAGACCTGACATTTCTTTTGCAGTGAACTTGTTGGCAAGATTTAGTTCAGCTCCTACTAAAAGGCACTGGAATGGGGTTAAACAAATTTTTTGATATATTCGAGGTATTGTTGATTTAGGCTTGTTTTATCCCAATGATTCAAAAGAAGGGTTAGTTGGTTATTCTGATGCAAGTTATTTATCTTATCCTCATAAAGCAAAATCTCAAACTGGATATGTATTTATGAACGGAGGAACTGCGATTTCATGGCGTTCTTAGAAACAAACACTTGTCGCAACATCCTCAAATCATGCTGAAGTCATTGCACTATATGAAGCTTCAATAGAATGTGTATGGCTAAGATCTATGTCACAACACATAGTGACTTCTTGTGGGCTAGAGAAAGATCGAAGTCCAACTACTATCTATGAAGATAATGCCGCTTGTGTCTCTCAAATGAAAGAAGGGTATATCAAAAGTGACAGAACAAAACATATACCACCAAGATTCTTTGCATATACTCGGGACCTTATTAAAGACAATCAGGTCGAGATGAGATATGTCCAATCCAGCAACAATTCAGCCGATCTTTTCACAAAAGCACTACCTACAACAACTTTCAGGAAACATGTTCATGACATCGGCATGCGTCATGTACGGAGAATGTGATTCCTTACAAATTGCAAACTTGAGGGGGAGCTATAGACTGCACTCTTTTTCCCTTAGCTAAAGTTTTTTTCCTACTGGGTTTTTCTTTAGCAAGGTTTTTAATGAGGCAGTACTTAAAGACTCTGAAGTTTGCAAAGTGTCATCCAAGGGGGAGTGTTATGAATATTATAATAAGTTTACCATGAAGATCAAGATTTGCCTCTAGATTTACCAAGCAAGTGGATGAACTCTTTGTCAAACTTATGGATAGCTTTATCTACTAAATAGTTAATCTTTTATACCAAATAGTTAACCTTGTCTACCAAATAGTTAATCTTTTTGTAGTATAAATACTAGCTCAAGGTAGAAGAGAAAATGCACCTCATGTATAAACTTTCATAAGTTATACAATTCTCTTCCTCTTTCTCTTGTAATATTTCTAAAGTTCTTAAAGTTTTAGCACTAATCTTGTGTTAATTCTTGTAATATCATAACAAATTCAAGGTTTTGGGAAGAAAAAAATAGCATTGTTTTGAATAGAAAAAAAAAAGATTGTTTTAGATAATTATGTGTTAGCACTAAAGTTATCATCAAACTCTTAAATTGTATAACAACGTTAACTCGGTCAAACTTATAATCATGTTGATTAATGAGATTGTACCTTTGTCATTTGGCTTTGTCGTTAGTGTTATAAACCAGACATTTTAGGCCCAAACCATTACTTATGGGCTTTAGGGTTTATGGTTATGTTTATCTCTATATATTGTAATGTTGAATATTGTGAAGGATTGAATGAAGTTTATCTCTATTTCTCTTTAGTTTTTATCACGTTATCAGCACGAATCGCTCTATTCATCAGGGAATTTACCAGCTTGGATTCAGATAATTGCCGTTCATCAAATCCGGGTACACTATCAATTTTTCTGCAATTTTCTTTTGAACTTTAGAACAAACTAGGACTGCCCTGTTTCTGTGTATTAGGACCGAAACGAAAAACAGTTCTTCCAAACAATAATCACAGGATCGAATACAATTAAATTAGAATTTTTTTGTCAAACACACGACTGTTCCTGCCGTCACACATAGCAATCTTACCCGAAAACCTTCCCCTGGCTCGGTTCCTCCGATCTCCGGCTGCTTAACCGTCGCCGGAGATGACAGTTCTTTGACGGCGGTCTCTTCAACCTTCGCCGGCGAAACCACCGTCTCTCGTGTGGAAATCCATTGTAGCCGCAGTGTCACCCCCTGAACCAAGCGTTAGACCTTCGTTGGATTGAACCTCCATTGATTGAATATCTTTCGTGATATAAGGTACAAATGTTAAAAGTTGTCTGCCATTATAATTTGCTGAAGTGAAATAAAAAAGAAAAAATTATATATTCTGCACATGTAGGGGAGTTGAAGTTGACATTGAAAATAATAAAAAATATAACAACAATAACCCAACCAGTTTATATATATAGTTTCTGAACGAACGACTTAATATCCTAATGGTTAATTGAAGTCACTTGGCATGTTTAAGTAAATCATGAGAACAAGTTTTACTATTATAACCATTGTGTTGCAAATAAGATGTATACAGAATCTAGTTACATATTAATTAAAATATATACCTTAAAGGATATATTCCGCAACAATGGAATCCATCATCCATTAATATATAATATATTATTACTGTTCGATATTTGAAGTATTTAGATATTATTATTTAGCATATCATATATATATATATATATATATATATATATATATATATATTTAAATTTTTTTCTTATTATATAATAAACGGCTCAACATATAGAACCCGAAGTTCTACCTATAGAGAACTTGAAGTTCTCCTACAATGAATATATTTTATATTGCGGCTCAATTTTAAATACTTGATTTTTTCATTTGTGGATAAAACATCAAATTTATCAAAGCTTGAATTCACCGCACTTGACATCTCGGGTAACAACTACCTTCCATGGACTCTTGATGCTAAAATTCATTTGACAGCAAATAATTTGGGGAAGACAATTATTGATAATAATCAAACTTCACCTCAAGATAAAGCGAAAGTTATGATATTTTTCCGCCATCATCTTCACGAAGATCTAAACGGAAATATCTAAATGTTGAGGACCCTCTTGAACTATGGACAAACATCAAAGAACGTTTTGACCACCAGAAGTTGGACTTACTCCCCAAAGCCCGCTATGAATGGCTTCATTTACGACTACGGGATTTTAAGACTGTCAGTGAGTATAATTCTGCCTTATTCCCCATTACCTTTGAGTTAAAATTATGTGGTGAAAAATAACCGATGAAGACATACTTAAAAAAAAAATTCTCAACGTTCCATGCCTCAAATATGCTCCTGTCGCAGCAATATAGGGAACGCCAATTTACTAAATATTCCGAACTGATATCATGTTTTCTGGTCGCGGAGGAAAACAACAAGCTCCTACTACAAAACCATCAATCGCGACCCGCTGGTACAAGCCCATTCCTTGAAGCGAATGTGGCCAATTCTCAAAGCGGACGAGGTAGAGGTAGAGGCCGCGGCGCCAGCAGAGGTCGTGGTCGAGGACGGGGATATACATGGCATCGAAAGTCCCAGAACACTAAAAAAAATAGCGGTAGTGAATCGAGTCGACATAATACGGGGAGACCTTCAAACAGGAAAAGTAGCGGGAACCAAAGCAACATTTATTATAAATGTGGGATGTCAAATCATTGGTCCCGCACATGTCACACCCCTAAACACCTCATTGAGGCATATCAACGCATTTGTTATAAACTCTTACAATGTTTCATTTTATTTCTTTGAATTAACTTTTATTTATTTTTATTTCCAGAAGAAATATATATACTAGCTCCAGTAGAGCTATTATTGGTGATGAATGTCTGGTAGATAGCGGTAGTACTAACACTATTCTCAAAGATATAAATTTTTTCTCTAAGTTGTCTCCGGCAGAGACACCGATTAGTACTATATCTGGTGTCAGTAACCTTATAAAAGGCTCAGCAAAGCACAGATAACATTATCTTCGGGTACCCAATTAACTATTGATAATGCATTATATTCTAGTAAATCCAGAAGAAATTTACTCAGCTTTAAAGATATTCGAAAAAACGGTTACCACCTAAAAAACAATATCTGAAAATAATATTTAATATCTTCAAATTACTTCAAACAAAAATGGCAAAGAAACAATTGTTGAACAATTAGAAGCCTTATCCTCTGGATTATATTGTACTAATATCAATCCTATCGAATCATACATGGTGAGTAACCAAAAGTTGATAGATAAAGACACATTTAATATATGGCATGACCGTCTAGGTCACCCTGGTAGCATAATGATGAGACGAATTATCAAAAATGCAACCGGGCACCCTCTCAAAAACTTAAAAGTTTTGCTACCACAAGACTTATCATGTGCAGCATGCTCTCTGGGCAAACTTATAACTCGACCCTCACAAACTAAATTGATACATGAAACTCCATCATTTTTAGAAAGAATCCAATGGGATATTTGTGGGACCATTCATCCTCCGTGTGGACCATTCCGCTATTTCTTGGTCTTAATTGACGCATCCTCAAGGTGGTCACACGTGAGCCTTTTAGCTACTCGAAATGTAGCATTTGCCCGATTTTTAGCTCAAATCATACAATTGAGGGCAAATTTCCCGGATAATCAAATTAAAAACATCTGGATGGATAATGCGGGAGAGTTCACATCTCAAGCTTTTAATGACTATTGTATGTCAATTGGGATCAATGTTGAACATTCAGTACCTCATGTTCACACACAAAACGGTTTAGCTGAATCTCTGATTAAACGATTACAAATAATCGCTAGACCACTCTTAATGAGATGTAAATTACTATCTTCTGCATGGGGTCATGCTATTTTGCATGCCGCTGCACTGATTAGATTGAGACCAACTGCTAATCATGAATACTCCCCATCGCAACTGGTCTCCGGACGAGAACCAAGTTTGTCCCACCTTAGAATTTTTTGTTGTGCGATATACGTACCAATACCGCCACCACAACGTACTACAATAGGACCCCAAAGAAGATTGGGTATCTATATTGGTTTTAACTCCCCGTCCATAATTAAATATTTAGAACCATTGACGGGAGACATGTTTACAGCACGGTATGCTGATTGTCATTTTGATGAAACAATGTTCCCAGTCTTAGGGGAGACAAGGACAAAGAAAGACTGGTAACACAAGAAATAACGTGGAATGCATCATCGCTATCAAATCTCGACCCTCGAAGTGGTCAACGTGAATATGAAGTCCAAAAGATTATACATTTGCAAAGAATAGCGAATGAATTACCAAATGCATTCACAGACACGAATAGAGTGACTAAGTCACATGTACCAGCATCAAATGCACCTGCTCGAATTAAAGTAATCCCAAAAGCGATTACTATACAACGAAAGCGTGGGAGACCAATCGGTTCCAAAGACAAAAACCCACAGAAACGAAAATAGCAAAGTAACGCAGTTGGTGAAAACTCACAAAAGATTATTAGTGAAACCCCGGTAGAGGTAAATGTCCCAGAAGAGACAACTATGAATCCAGAGGAAAATGAAGTTTCAGAAGAAACACCGGTACCGAACGAAAATGAGATCTGTATTAATTATGTACAAGATAGGACAATGTGGAACCGGAATAAAACACGTGTTGATGATATATTCGCATATGCTATAGCAACAGATGTAATCAATGAAAATGATTACGTACCTAAAACTTTAGAAGAGTGCATGCACATAAATGATTGGCCAAGATGGCAAGAAGCCATAAATGCCGAACTAAATTTGCTCGAAAAGCGACATGTTTTCGGACCTGTAGTCCGAACGCCCCTAGACGTCAAACCAGTAGGTTATAAATGGGTGTTTGCAATAAAGAGAAATGAAAAGAATGAGATTGTACGATATAAGGCTCGACTTGTAGCACAAGGGTTTTCCCAAATCCCAGGAGTTGATTATGAGGAAACGTATTCCCCTGTAGTGGATGCGATAACCCTTAGGTTCCTAATCGGCCTCACAATCTCTGAAGGACTTCATATGAGACTAATGGATGTCATCACCGCATACTTATACGGGACACTTGAAAATGACATCTACATGAAAATCCCTAAAGGATTAAAATTTCCTGAAGCATTAAAATCAACACCTCGAGAAATGTGTTCTATAAAGCTCCAGAGATCTTTATATGGTCTCAAACAATCTGGTCGTATGTGGTACAATTGACTTAGTGAATATCTCGATAAGGAAGGATACAAGTCTGATGTAATCAGTTCATGTGTCTTTATAAAACGATGACTCTCAAATTTCACTATAATAGCAGTCTATGTTGATGATATCAACATCATCGGATCTCCTGAAGAGATAGAGAAAGCTGCTCAGTTGTTAAAGAAGGAATTTGAAATGAAAGATCTTTGTATGACGAAATTATGCATCGGACTACAATTTGAGTATTTGTGCAATGGCACATTTGTCCATCAATCAAACTACATCCAGAAGATGTTAGTATGTTTCAATATGGATAAAGCACATCCGTTTAGCATACCTATGGTTGTCCGACCGCTAGATCCACACAAGGATCCTTATCGCCCTCAAGAAGAAGGTGAAGAAATACTTGGTCCAGAAGTACCGTACTTAAGCGCGATCGGTGCCCTTATGTATCTCGCAAATAACACAAGACCTGACATTGCATTTGCAGTACATGTACTAGCGAGATACAGTTCGAATCCAACACGTAGACACTGGAATGGCGTAAAACATATATTCCGGTATATTTGCGGGACACAAGATTTAGGTCTTTTCTATCAGAAAGATCAAAAGTCCCAGCTTGTTGGGTATGCGGATGCCGGATATCTATCAGATCCTCACAAAGCAAAATCTCAGACAGGTTATGTATTCCCATACGGCGGCACAGCAATTTCTTGGAAGTCAACTAAGCAAACACTTACAGCAACATCATCAAATCATGCCGAATTGATAGCACTATATGATGCTGGTCGAGAATGCGTGTGGTTGAGATCAATGATTAATCACATACAAGAAGCATGTGGATTAGAACAGATCAAGAAGGAGCCTACAATTATTTATGAAGACAACGCTGCTTGCATAGCTCAGATCAGAGAAGGTTATATCAAGGGCGATCGAACAAAGCACATCTCGCCAAAATTTTTCTCAACATATGACTTGCAAAAGGAAGGGGAAATTGATGTTCGCCAGATTAAGTCAAGTGAAAATCTAGCTGACCTGTTCATGAAATCTTTACCTAGAAGCAGTTTCGAGCAGCTATCACACAAGATCGGTCTTCGTAGATTGAAAGATGTTTGTTGAATTCAGGGGGAGAATTATACACGCTGTACTCTTTTTCCCTTAACTAAGTTTTGTCCCACTGGGTTTTCTTAGTAAGGTTTTTAATGAGGCAGCATAGCTGATCCAGTAGTATCAGTTTATTTATTCAGGTCCTGAAATACCTATGTAACATCATCCTGAAGTATGTTGTTAAACTGTGTATAATTCTAAATGTATGAGGGGGAGTGTTATAAACCAGACATTTTAGGCCCAACCCATTACTTATGGGTTTTAGGGTTTATGGTTATGTTTATCTCTATATATTGTAATGTTGAATATTGTGAAGGATCGAATGAAGTTTATCTCTATTTCTCTTTAGTTTTTATCAGTTAGAAATATCTCTCATGTCCAATAAATAAATATTGTGTCGATTAAGGAGCATGCAATTTCAAATGATTAGGGATTTGAGATTCAAAATTTGAGATGACTAGGCTTGATTTTAAATTTGTAACCTTCAATTAGGCAGGGGTGTGCATGGGTCGGTTTTGACCAAAAACCATAACCATAACCGCGATGTCGGTTATTGGATAACCATAACCGATCAGTTATGGTGGTTATGGTTATTCGGTTTTGATGGTTATAGCGGTTCAGTTATGGGTGGTTAACCGTGTATTTAGCTTAGTTAAAAATAGCTTAATTTTTTTAACATGGAATAAATTGTTATTACATTTTGTATATATTAGTATATTACATAGTATTAAAAAATACATATAATATATAATATTAATACCAATTATTATCGAATATCCAAATAAAGTAATATGATACATTCAATAAATTCAAATAAACATTCAACCAAAACCACAAAATGATATGAGAAACCCATAAGTACTAAAAATCTTCAGTCAAAAACATAAAATATTAAAAATATAGTGAAAAGTACTAAATCCTACAAAGATTTATTACATGTCGGTTCGGTTCGGTTATGGTGGGTATGGAAAAAATGATAACCATAACCGACCCGCTACTTTCGGTTTTCAAAAAAACCATTAACCGACCCACCGGTTTTTTCGGTTCGGTTTTGTCGCTTAATTCGGTTATGGTTCGGTTAATTCGGTTTTTTGCAAGTCAGGGTTTTTATTTTGGAACTAGGGCCTGGATAGGTATAAAAAAGAAGTAAGTTGGTGATAAGTGACGGATCAAGAATTTTTTTCTATGGTTTCACTTTTTAAGATAGTCGAATTTCTCACAACAAACGTTAGAATTTTTGGGTTGGGTCGGGTCAACAAGCATAATAAATATGATGGGTCAGGATATAATATAAAGATTGTTTTGGTAGGAATGTTAAGAAGCAATCATATCCATTAGACTTAAAATATATGGCTAACATTAAATGAGTGGAATTGAACAAAAAAAATGAGGCGTTTGGGCTTCTTTAAAGGTATTCTAGTCATCCAATTCAATAGTTTATCTCCTCTCCAACCCCCCCCCCCCCCTCCCGGTTTTTAAAACTTAATAACTCTTTCACACGACATTATTTTTTTATAAAAATTGCACCATAAAAACGAGCGTTTTTTTAATCTTTAAAACGACTATATTATTGTTATACTTTTGAAATAAATCAAAAACTCAGATGCGTAAAACACAATAGACAAAAAACACAAAAAATGACTTTTTTTCTATAACGCAATAAACTAAAATCATAAAAGAAAGTGTTTTTTTCTAAAACGCAATTGACTAAAAACACAAAAGAAAGTTTTTTTCTAAAACGCAATGGATTAAAAACACAAAAGAAAGTGTTCTTGTTAAAACGCAATGGACAAAAAATACAAAAGAAATTGTTTTTTTTTCTAAAACGCAATGGACTAAAAACACAAAAATGTGTTCTTTATAAAATGCAATGTACCAAAAACACTAAATAAAAGTGTTTTGTTCTAAAATGCAATGGACTAAAAATACAAAAAAAGAGTTTTTCTAAAATGGAATTCGAAAACCCACATCGTAAAACGCAATGATTGATGATATTCTTTAGATTTCTTACACATATCGAAGCCTATTTCTTCAATGATTGACGAAATTTGAATGCTAGAAACACTGATCGACGATCTAATAGAACAAATCGAGTGATTCGCTTCAAAATCACGAGAAAAAAATTTGAAATTATATAAAATTAAACTGGGTTTCTTCAAAAAAAAGTTGAAGAACCCGTTGATTGATTGAGTGTTTGAATCATTGATTGATGAAGAAAATCGTAATATGATGTAGTGATTAAAGAGATGGAAAGTGAAGAAAATGTTGAAGATAATGAGTTTTGAAAGTGCAGTGATAAAGAAAGAGAGAAAATAAAATGGGATTGACTAAAATGTCTCTCCCTATGTTTTTTTGTTATTTGTCACATGTCCTCCTATTATTGTTTCGTATACTTTCTAACCAAACCAAACTTCCTATTTGATCTTCTTCAAATCTAGAATAATCATTAAAAACACACAATCTAGAATAAGGTTTCATGAGGAGCCATCTTCAATATACCTATGATCAGGAGGAATGGCGTTCAACATGAAGTCCCAGGCAATGTCTCCGGTGTTAATAATGGTGGAGGGAGTAATCTTCCAATCCGGCATGAAAGGTGCAGAGTAACCCTCCCGGAACAAAGGAGCCAAAGGCGAACACCAACGGAAGAGGGAGGAAGAAAAGCTTCGTCCCGACCCAATGATTTAAGAAAGGATGAACTGGAAGCAATGTCGACAACACCCAAACCTCCAACAGGTTTATAATTTTTCTTCTTCGAAATCATCGAGGTAGAAGGGACGGGAGGATCCACAGGAACTTTGAACTGGTTTTCCTAAATAAATAAAAAAGGGGAAGAGAAAGAAAAAAGGAAGTAAAACAACGAGGATGTAAGCAAGACAACAAAAGTACAAGCAGCGATAAAACACAAAAAGTAAAGATGGCTTACAGATGCAGGCTTCAAAGCAAGGCTAACGGACAACCTAGAAACTTTTAGATGCTTGGAAAGATAAGCTTTACCAACAACATGAGGCGCCTCCAATACAGCCCGGGAAGGAGGTTGGGATTTCTGATTACTAGCGCTACAAACACAGGAGCGAATGTTTCGAATCCTGGGCACGTGCTTCTCAACATCGGTAATAGAAACAGAATCGAATTTCCGTTTATGGGACAAAGGAACTGCAGGTTCATCCTCCCCACAACTCACATTCTCGACGCGAGGATAAGTATAAGAGCCTTCCGAGACCTGATAAGTGGAGCCCTTAGGGGATGGAGTTCCACTGTCTGGGACAACATTAACCTCAGGGTCCTCAACAAGATCACCATCTTCATCCTCATACACAAAAATTACACCCTTAGCATCTCCCTGTAACAAATTCCACAACGATATCTCTACAAAAACAAACAATCACCAATAAATCCTAGTGTTAGGACCCTAACGAAACAAAATAATCATCAATGAATCCAAAGAGAAAATTACTTACAAACACCATCTAAGATCTCCTTGGGGCTTCGGGGAGAAAGGGGACTCACCCCACCCATCGCCAAGATCCCCTCTTGAAAATTAAAAGCCCGGGTGGGATTCTCACACATCAGCTTCCACAAGGGATCATCGACAACAGAAACTGAGGGAACATCATCCTCAATGGCGGTCGATGGATCCCGAGGAACAAGAGGCTCGTGTAGCATATTAGGAGAGATGAAAATGAACTTATTCTTCCATTCCTTCGGGTAAGTGGAAATAGGCATGAAAGAGTAACAGGGAGGGGACACACTGTCCTTTTTCTTCTCAAATGTGAACCAATCCCCGTCAGCACGTAAATGTGAACATTCTGCCAGGGCACCGATGAAAGCAAGTGAGTTCAAAGTGGACGATTCTTAAGAAAGCCAGAGGACCAGGAAAAGTGGATCTGGTAATGCTTAAACAACTCCATTTTGAAAGACAAGTCACAGGTTTCAAAGGGCCGGGCAGGCGAGGTGACAAGTTCGATGACATACGATAGTGAGTGGTAAAGATATACAACTCCTCCGAAGTCACGACGGAGTGGATGGTTGAACGATCCTTGTGGCTCATGGTGAAAGAAAGGGTTAAGATAGAAAAGCAATTCTTGAAAGTGAGAAAGAAGGGAAAGGATCATGATGAAGATGATGGTATATGAGGGAGTGAAGAGGCGGTAACTGTCAAATCGTGGTTTGAACACAACCCCACTGAATTCTCCCCACGTGTGCCTGAGGAATCATCCCATCGTTGGATTGCAAATCTGACAGGGTAGGATCATCATTAAGAAAAGTAGCCATAACTCGGCGGTTGTTAATCCAAGAGGCCCTACAGAATCTTCGTAAGAGGGAACTAAGTCCATGCCCAAACCATGAATGGAGCGGACCAGGATTAAGGATAGCTTGACGACGAGGACCTGCTACTAGGCCCCTCGTCTGGGCTTGTCACTTCTCACCAAGTGAATGGCCCATTGCTTTTGCCTAAAGAGTTAAGTACAGGCCCATAGAAAGTCTTGTCTCCCCATTAAAATGACTTGGTCAAGATATCATCGAGTCAGGTCCATACCCGACGTGCACAAGTACTGTTCCGATGAGAGCATAACAGACATGACCTCTCGATAGCATTTAATGCTCGGAAAGGAGAAAAGTGGAGGCGACGAGGTTGCTTATAAGGAGAGATTGGTTGCTTAGAAGGAGAGATTGGCATTAAATGGAAAGTTCTGAACACATCCTGTAAAGGGAACATGTCTCTGATATATGTCTGGACATTCCCATTGCCCGGCGAATTACCCAGTGGTATCTTGCAGCCTTGCATGGAAGGGCCCACCTCGATAAGCAACTCTCCTTGTTATAAGCTGAGGAGATGATCAGGAAGTGGTAAGAGAATCTCACCAACAATACACATGAAACCTTATCACAAATAGCATTGAATACGAACATTCAATTCATAATCCACACCAATACTCCGACCAATTTATTGCGTCGCATCCTTATTTATTACTCCTGTCAGAATCTTATTCTAACTTCGGAGCTTGGTCACGGATCCCCCCCCCCCTTCCGGTCCTCCGTGACGAGGCTAACGGTGTTATATTTTGCAGGGATTAATCCGATAAGAAAGTGAACGTCGGCGAAACCCTGTTAGCTTACGTCCATCCTTGGTTTTCTTAGATTCCACACTCCTATTTATGTAATGTTTAGTTTTCGGTGCTAGCTATTTGCTCTTATTTGTCCGTTCAAAAAATAAGATATGAGAATTTAGGATGTGAAAGGTATTCAAAAGTTTGAACAAATCAAAAATAAAGATTAGATCTAATCAAAATTATAGGAATAGAAATGTGGGAAACGAATAAGAGGGCTATTAATAAAATAACTCTTTATCCTTAAAATTAGAATTGGGCTTGATAAGAGGGCTCTTAATAAAATAAAAAGGTTATTTTAAGAAACTTGTCAGGCCTCGATTTTGTTTAGTTTATTTTTTTTCTAAACTAGTGGGCTATTTTGAGTGCTCCACCTAAGATGGTAGAGGTTCTTCGTGAAAGTTAAGCAAAGTTCAGTGGTTCACTTTCATTGCACCTCATCCAATGACAAAGACTCAAAAAAAAAAAAAAACACACTCAAAACACAAATCAAATATTCATGTTATTTATCTCATCTAGCCAAATACATTTTATTGCAAATTCTAAGCATTCAACTCTAATTGATCTTGTTTAACTATAAGAATCCATTTTCATTTACACATGATACAGTTTCAACCAAAACTAGCTCATTAGCACTAAAACTACAAGCCAACTTCAGACGGTTATAGATATAAAATCTAACAAGCATTTCATAAAAGGTACCGAACCAAACTGATATCAACCAAATATCAGCTGCAGAACGCGGATAATCCCAATAGTGTATAAGATATCACAAATTAAACTTATTCTAATTTTTATTGATAATAATTAAATTATAATAACTATTTATAAAAAAAAAAAAAAAAAAAAAAAAAAAAAAAAAAAAAAAAACCAGTCTAAATATGTAAAATTCATTTATACCAAATGTGTGGCTCATATCCAAAGTCCCTCCATTGAACCATTCATAACCATTAAAGTACAACCCACTCAACACAAAGTACAACCCATCAATGCACAACACCTCAAATCCATTAACTGTCAACATAACAACCACTTTTCCCTCCACCAATCTCTCTCATCCCCTCTTTCCCCCCTAAACAACCTCCCCCCCAACCCCTAAATTCACCTCAAACTCTCTCCATCCACCACCATCTCACCGGAAAAATGTCGCTACCGGCGCGCGAACAGCACGTCTACATGGCGAAACTCGCCGAACAAGCCGAACGCTACGACGAAATGGTCGAATTCATGGAAAAAGTGTCCGAAACCGACGAACTCACAGTCGAAGAACGAAACCTGCTCTCGGTTGCGTACAAGAACGTGATCGGGGCTCGTAGGGCGTCGTGGAGGATCATATCGTCGATCGAGCAGAAAGAGGAGTCGCGAGGGAATGAGGATCATGTGAAGGTGATCAAGGAGTATAGAGCGAAGATCGAAGCGGAGCTTACTAGGGTTTGTGAGGGGATTTTGAAGCTGCTGGACTCGAGATTGATTCCGAAGGCGAGTACGGGTGATTCGAAGGTGTTTTATTTGAAGATGAAGGGGGATTATCATCGGTATCTTGCTGAGTTTAAGACTGCTGGTGAAAGGAAAGATGCTGCTGAGAGTACTCTTACTGCTTATAAGTCTGCTCAGGTTGAGTTTTATTATGTTTTGAATTTGTGTGTGTGTATGCATTTGTTAAATCATTTTGTATTATTTGCAGGATATAGCAAACAGTGAACTTGCACCCACACACCCTATTCGCCTTGGACTGGCTCTCAATTTCTCTGTGTTTTACTATGAGATTTTGAACTCTCCTGACCGAGCTTGTAGCCTTGCCAAACAGGTATCAATTTTAAAACTTCATACCAAATTCAGATTTTATGTAAGGGTGGCAGTGGCGAAGCTTGAGATTTCCGACGGGGGTCGAAAACGTATATACCCAAAAATTTCTATACGAAAACCACATATATTACACTACAGAGCTAAAAGTTCCCCCCCCCCCCCCCCCCCTCCCAATAGTTGCGCCCCTGAAGGGTGGTAAACAGGTCGTGTTTGCGGATTGTCGGGTCAAACCCGAAATGAAACCGGAAATTTGACCTGATCACGACACGAATATTCGCAGATCGGCATCAACACGACGCGTTTAACCTGAATTTTTTAAATTTTTAATATTTGTATAGATGTCACTTTCTCTTTTCATTTTTAAATTTTGGCATAAATTACCAGATATTTTCAGTTATGATACATACAAATATTTTTTTTAATATAAACGAGTCAATTCACTGGCCCACCCGCTCAATCTGGACCCAACCCGTTTAACTAAGCGGTGATGGACCCAGATCTAACCTGAACCCATTTAAACTACACTACAGTGTTAGGTTTGTATTGTGTCACAAATTCAATCCTATCAACTTGTTTTAACCTAAAGTGACATGATTGTGTGTTTATTTTCCCTTGTTCAGGCTTTTGATGAAGCAATTGCTGAGTTGGATACCTTGGGTGAGGAGTCCTACAAAGATAGCACCTTGATCATGCAACTCCTTCGTGACAACCTCACTCTGTGGACCTCTGATATGCAGGTATAAATGTCGTTTTTTCTAGATTTGGAAATTTGGACCTACTTAGTTACGATTGAACCGATTTTGATTATGTTTTACCTCTAACGGATCAAATCATAATACTCAGTTAGCTAAAAAAGTAACACGTCAAAAGTCATCCAAAATGTATTTTGGCACCTCTAGTTTTCTTTTCTTTATTGAGGCCCAAAGTACTTTTCCTACTAATGGGCTTGGGCCAACCCTAGTCAAAGGACCAATTAAGCTTGACATCACTAACCATTTAAATGGTTAGACCAAGACCCACTAATCTGAGAACCATATTGGCTCATGGGTCTGGTCTTTTTATGCTTCTGTAATGGTGCACAATCGGTTTGGTTAATCCAACCATCGGTTATTTTCTCATTTTTACTTTAACCGGTTATTAGTTTAACTGGTTCGGTTATTCACTTTAACCAGTTTGTTTAATAACCGGTTTTCCCGGTTAATTAACTGGTTTTTCCTTTTTTTTTTTCAGTTTTTTTATCTTTTAATCGGAAAATCGGTTAAAAAATAGTTCCTTCTAAAACATCCCTAAACGGTTACGAACCTACGGTTAAAGAAAACCACTAATCGGTTACTCCTCAATCGGTTATTAACCAGTTATGGTTTCGGTTAATAACCGGTTACGGTTATTCAACCGGTTTTTTGTGCATCTCTACAAATGTTGATGTAAATTTGGGCTTTCTTTGAATGCAGGAGGATGGAGGTGATGAAATTAAGGAAGCTGCTGCTGGTGGAAAGCAAAGTGAGGAGCAACCACCACAGTGAGGCCTCATGCTAAGATTCTTGCCTTTGTTTTAATATTTATTAGATAAATTTTACAAAATGGTTTTTGAATTTTTGGTTAATAATCAAATGTTTTAATACATTTTGGAGGAGAACATGATAGTTTATTTATTTACATGTGCACTTGTATTATTCCTGCAAAACATCATTGTTGTAGAAATGGTGTTGAACATGATTTACATATATGTATTGTATTTTGTTTCTATCATGATTTCTTCTGAAATTAACTATTCCTGTCAAACATATTCAGTGTTAAACAAATTGAAAGGTTCCTTAAACTGAACTAATGGCATGAGTTGAGATCATGTTCCTGCTTGATTCAATCACTCCAAGCAGAATTAAAAATATACAAGTTATTAGACTTTTCAAACATGAAAGTCAATTTTACAAAACTTACTCTGCACTACTTATAAAAACATACAAGTCTTTACACATTTCGCGTCCTGGCCCGATTATATTATTGACTCGACTAGTTTTGCTCATTTCATCATCATAAGTTGGGGTATCGAGTTTTTCACAGTTTGAGTTTTGAGAAGTCAAGTTTAGGGACAGCGTACGAGTATGCCTCGTAGTTGATGTTTTGACCCAAACAACTCATCTTTGTAAGAGTCGTTATCAAATCGACCTGTAAAACAAGATAAAGAATTTTATCATGTCTCAGGATAATAGGCGAACAACAACACTTAAGTTTGAAAATTCTGAGGTTTTTGTTTAGAAACCCCACGTTTTATTTGCAATTTCACAGCATTGTTCGTTAGATTGCGATGAAAAGTCGATTACAGTAGTTTAAAAAGTTTGACCCGATTCAGTAAACAATGTGGCCCAGACCGGATTTGTGGATGGGATGCTAACCTCATAGTCGGTTTGGGAGACCGTTTCTCTGCTCCGTTGGTATTTTTCGACCCATTTAGCAACATCTGGATCCGTTGCTAATTTGGCTTCAGTTGCCAGTTGATCTGGACCCAAGAATGCAGACATTACTGCCAGCTGCAAAATTTAATGAAGACAAATTTATTGGATCTGTAAAAGGTGGTAATATTCACCAATTTATTATAATAAATGGGCTGATTCGGGTTAAATTTCATGTTAAATGGGTCAAATGGGTAAAGCTTTAAACAGTTGCTTTAAAGTGAAACGGGGCGAAATTTGACCCGAAGTGTATTTAACTGCTTTTCAACCTCTTGAATCTCTTAATTAAACCATAAATTAATACCATGATGATATAATTTTGTAATAGTATTTTGTACATTAAAAGTTTTGAAATACAAGTGAAATGAAGATGAAAAAAAAAATGACGGGTCGACTCAACCCAACCAAACCCCTTCTGACGTGTACTAAAAGTCATTTTGTGACCACTGTTTTTTTTTGCTGAGCGCGTTCTACATGCTCGGTAAGTTATCCAGCTAAGATAATTTAGGATACTTGACTCTCGGATGGTCAAACGTTCGTGAAAAATCAACCTCGATTACAGTACTCTTGTGGAGAGCAAAATGAGAAGCGTACCTGGCGAGGACCGAATCCGAGGGCTGTAAACTTGTCTTTCATTTCTTGAACACTCACTTTTGACCAGTCGGGTACTCTTCCCTCAGGATCAGGCTCTTGAGCATCGGACCGTCCAAATTGCCTATCGAATAATCCCCACTATACAACAAAAAATATTTTTAAACAAAAAATGACAATGTGAAAATCAACTGAATCAGTTACAATGATAAATTGGTACAAATCACTACAACAAGAAAAGCGAAAGGAAGCATGAAATATATTGCGACAAACCAACCTGTCCACTTGATCCATACGCCGAGTATAACAGGTTTCCTTTTTCTTCATTGCCACCACATTTTCGAATAGCCGAAGCCAAAAATGTAGCTTTAAGAGCACTTTGTGCTACACCAAAGGTAAATTAGTCAACATTTGACTTCATAACTGAAGTCTTTGTTGATATTTGAATTTGGAAAGTGGTAAGTTTGGCAAAAATGAACTTTCATTCTAACCTGCTAATTGGATGAGATCAGAATATGAGATCGGTCCACCTTTCGAGTAAGAATCGATCTCTTTTTTTGCTTCCTCAACCAAAGATAAAGCAGCAGCGAGTCCACTGTTTTCCGGTCTGCTGATCTCCGCACTTCAAGTAAAAAAGAAATATTCAAACATTTAAGCTAAAACCCATAAAAAAGCATATGCTCGTAGTTAAAAAAATATATGAAATTGCATGCTTATTCAACTAATGATTATATACCGATTGGCGGGTTGTAAACAGATTAAACAAGTCAACTGGGTTGAGGGGTTGTAAATGGGTTGTCATTAAGTTGTAAACGGGTTAAGGGGTCATAGAGTGGTTGTGAAAAATGGGTTAAACGAGATGTTCAATCTTTTCCGAGACAAAGGGATACAAGCTTACCTAAAATGTATGGATCCATTCGGGCCTCCAGTTTTTGTAGCCTACAAGATTAAGGATAAAAAAAATTAAATTTACTAATTAAACAGTTTTAACAAACAATAGAGAAATAGGCTCTAAAAATCGACCTTATCGTATGTCATAGCATCATTAAGTGCTAAGGTTAATACGGGTGAAATGAGCTCTGGATTTGCCTGAAGCATATACAAAAAGTGAGGGTTTTTACTAAAAGGGTAAGCAACCGTATGATGAATTAAAAATAAAAAAAAATCATATCATGATTCACCTTGAGGGCCGTATAGAGGGTTGTCTTTATACTTGCTGTGAAATTAGAGATAAAAATCAGAAAAAACAAAAAGTTTAACTATTTTTGGGTAAAAAAAGTTTAACTATTTGATAACACAATATGTTTATTTGCTGTTTCATGTTCTTGCACACTCATACGAAGATGTTCTAATGAGTGTTTCTAAATTGTAAGTCATATAAACAAATCTTTTGGCAATTTGTTTGTTAATCAGGAACACTCAATGGTTATTCCGATCACAAGATCCACTGATCAAGTGACCAACTTTGACTGAGTTGTTATAGACTAACAATAGGAACAAGTATATTGCCAATAGTATGTTTAAACAAAAGTAGAGTGTTATTTATTGCAATTTTTCCAACTATAAATAGAACATTATTGGTGACTTTTAGACTTCATGTATTGACAACTTGACAAGTGAACCCTTGAACCGATGTGGGGGTCAACGGGTTGACAGGTCAAACCCTTGATTCGTAACGTTTTCAAGATGATTATCTTACTGGGTAAATGTTGCCATAACCATGAGAAATAGATGGACCAATTTCAACCCATATGCTTGGAAACGGGTCGGTTTGGCTTATGTTATATCCCTAGCAGTAAAATTAGCAAAAAGCACTTAAACTAATACCAGTGAAACTAAATTACCCATTTTTATAAACTAAATGAGAAATGAGAAGCTTACACTGAAAATCCGAACGTTGTCTTCGCTGTATCAGATCAGCAGCGTTGGCTACCTCCACAAAAGGGCTTGGGATCGGGCTCGAGCTTGCCACCAATTCCTATGAGAGAGAACAACTGGCAGAAACTCATGATCACATCACTCTAATTCAAGTAAGAACTATGCATTACTTCTATGCAATTAGCCAATAGAGTTACACTTAACTCCCACACAATCACACATACATAAAAAAATATCACTTGTACATTAGGTCTAATTGGTCATTTTCTGACATGTTCTTTACAAGTTGCAGGTTAAGGAGTGTTTATAAACCGTCGAAACCAATTGAACCACCCATCCCAAAAAAAAGTTAGCCGGTTTGAAACATATACGGTCCGGTTCACGATTTGGTAGTAGCTGGTTTGGAACCAGCCGTATAAACTGAACCGGCCGTTTAACATTTATTTTTTATTCTATTTTTCAATTTTATGAATAAAATTTTTGTATATATTATCCTATACTCATGAACATCTTTATAACTTTTTACAAGTTAACTTAAAATATGCTTTTTTTAATATTTTTTTCGCCTAAACCTGCCAAACACTGGTGGACCCAGGCAGGAATTATTTTCAGAGGGTGCGAATGAAGGGTTCAACCAAACTTTCAAGGGGTGAGATCGAGATTTTTTCCTATAAAATACTCAAAAAATTAAATTTTAAGGGGGACGCCCGCCCACCCAAGGCTTGCCTTGGGTCCGCCCCTGCTGCCAAACCGCTAAAACGAAGTCATGTTCGGTCTCTCTTTTTCCAAAGCCTTAATATGTGGTTCAGCCCAAAATTTTCATCAAAACCAACGGAACCAGACCGTGAACACCCCTAGCAGGTCATGTTTGGGTTCGGGAATGCTAGATACTAGATAAGGCCCAACCCGACAACAAGACCCGACCCATTAAGACCTAAACTCAAGAACTGTCCCAGTACATGTATAACATTTTGATTGAAGTTTTCAAAAAGTAAAGATGAACCATCAAGAATGCTGATAAAACTAAAAAAGAGTATCAAATAGTAGCACAATTACCAGGCTAATGGCAGCCCCAAAGCATTTAAGAACCTCCCTCCTGCCAACACCATTGCTACCACCATCTTCAATTTTACAACTAATCACACCCTGGTCAACAAACCAACACATAAATTCATGAAATTGATACACAATCAATTGATAATAAAATTTCATGATAATTTTAAAAATGAATAAAAAGCTTACGTAAGGAATTGGGCATCTGGAGGAGGGTGATGGAGTGTTTGGAAGCAGGGTTGGGAGTGTTGAGAGGAATGAAACCAACCCCATTGTTGAATGTTGATGATGATGATTATTGTTTGTTTGAAATTGAGATTGTGATTATCATGTGAAATCCATGTGGATATGTTGTGTGTGGGTTTTATCCTATCCTTGTTTTCTTTTAGTCCTATCTGGCTATCTGCACTTGCTGACATGTCCTGTGTCTTTATCATGCTTTCACCCGACCCAATCGGGCAATCCTTACATCAATTTGTATTGAGAAATTAGAAAACAAAATAAACGGGTCAACCCATAAACTCCTCATGTAGATACGAACCCAACCCATTTAGCATGGGCTTGATCTGAAACAGACCTGAACTCATTTATACTAAATCCAAGTTTTAACCCCATAAATTTATGTCAGATTTATTTCGTGTAAGAAACCATACAGATACACTACTATATGGTTAGAAACCATACACATACAAGTTTTGACGTAGTGTATATTTTAAGCAAAATTGTGATTTAAAAACTATTTTTTACAAATGTTAATAAGAACCGTTGAATTGTGTTTACCTCTGGTGAAAACTATTATTAACTGTGCATAATTGTGAAAATTCATGATTATGCCTAGAATTGACCCATTTGCTAAATTGGTAATATCGTCAACCTAATTGACCAACCATTGTATTAGAAGACCTTCTATTAGTGTATATTTTAAGCAAAATCGTGATTTAAACACTATTTTTTACAAATGTTAATAAGAACCGTTGGATTGTGTTTACCTCTGGTGAAAACCATTATTAACTGTGCACAATTGTGAAAATTCGTGATTATGCCTAGAATCGACCCATTTGCTAAATTGGTAGGGGTGTTCATCGATTCGGTTCACGGTTTTTTTGGTTTTCAAAATTTTGTACCCTGAACCAAAACCCAAACCAAATCCAACCAAACTCAATTCGGTTTGGTTTCGGTTAAAAACCAAACTACCAATTTCAACCAAATACAACCGAATTGATCCTAAGTACGTTTTTTCGTAATTTATATTCTTGTTTGTGTTCCGAACATTAAGTCAGCAACTAAATTAGATTAAAAGTGAGTGGGTTTATTTTGAGTTAGGCTTTAGATTTAGCAATTGGGCTAATAAATTTTATTATATATTATTATTATTATTATTATTTAATAATTAATTAAATTAACGTTTTACTCGGTTTTCCAAATAAACAAATTAAAAAAATAGTCGAATAAAAAACTGAACCAAAAACCAAATTCACAATTTCGTTTCGGTTAAAAACCAAATTCGTTATTCGGATCGGTTTTTTCAGTTATGGTTACGGTTTTTATTTGATTTCGGTTTTTTCTTTAACACCCTTATAGGTTGGTTTTTTAGGAAATTTTGGCAATTGAAACTTAATGTAGGGTTGATCAAATTAGAGGATTTTTCTCTGGAAACGTAAATTGTGCATCTATATATGCATTAGTAGTGAAAGAAAAAACGTAAAAAATAAAGTTGTGATATACTTAGAAGGATATCGATAGATGTTTTATATCGATCAAAAACTATAAAAATGAATATCAGTCATGGTTCTGATAGTACCGATGTTCGATCATAATCGACGTGGTACCAGTACGGACCAGCTCATTGTGGTTCGTCATGGTAGAGAACAAAAAAATAATTACATCTGACTCGTTCAATTTTGAGCAAAACTTTTATCGAAACGTAGATAAATATAAGCAGGTGTATATAATACATTCAAAATATTATAAAGTATTATATTATTACTCTATATAACATTTAGAGTATGTTATTACGAACAGTATTCAAAATACCCAATTTTTGCAAATGAATTACAAAATTGCCTCAATTTTTTGTCTTTTACTTAAAGTTTTCTTTCATATCCCTTTAAGTTTCAAAATTGTTACTTTTGTCGTCATTTTCTAAAAATCTTGGCGTTTGCTTACTATATTACACGGTTTTATGTCCTCCATGCGCGCTTTCTCGGGTTTGTCTAAAAACCTTATATTAGCCGTTTTGGGTCTTTAGGTTAAGCTTTCTCGGTAAAAAATTGGGTTTCTCTATGTTTTATGCTTGCTCGCGGTATAAGTTCGTGTTTGTCTTTCCTTACGTTTTACGTCACATGGCACTATAAATTAACATTTTTGTTTTATGATTTTTTTTTTCCGGTTTTGATCGTAGTTTGCTTACAATTTAGCACAGTTTTAGGACCATCGCACCCGCAACGCGGGGCGGGTTAACCACTAGTTAACAAATATAACATTTTGTTGTTAGCTACAGTGTGTTAATTGGACAACATTGGAATATTAATTACAATCATGCCACAAGACTTTCTTTGGCAAGACCCCCACCAACACCAAGCCTATTTGGCCACGACATTAGTAGCACGGTTTAACCCCGCCCACGACATTACAACCTTGCTTTTTAGCATCGTTTAACCCCGCCCACGACATTAGTAGTACGGTTTTACGCCCCCACAACGCGGAGGGCTTAAAACTAGTTAAAAATCATTTTATGTTCACAACTAGTTAAAATAACAAAAATTGTTAACGACGTTAATTTATAAAAAAATGTGATTTAGGTTTGATAACAAGTACGTTTAGGTTGTGATTATTTATACATTACTACCCATAACTTGGTTTCATCAGAATTAAAAAAAAAATAACAAACAAACTATATTAAGGAGTAGATAAAAATGGTGTTATGTTAACTGATTATAGATAGGTAATTGGATTTTGGCAAGGAGGATATGCTTATTTTGCTTAGTGAACTAGATGAATAATTACCTCCGCAATTATTTACTATAAGGCCTTTGGGTACATTTTAACCTAACTTAACTTCACCTAAGAGACACATCAACTTTTTTTTTTCTCATTTCACTTTGTCTCACTCTAAGGAAATGGTTTAACATGTTAACACATAACTCATTTAATGCACTTTAACATTGGGTTTTGTCTTTTTTTTTTTTTTTTGAACATTAACTTTCATTAACACCGGCAGGCCCTCAAAACGAGAACCGCCAAAAAACTATAAACACATATACAATAGATAAGATGACCAATCCTTCCAAACAATACTTTTAAACTTCGATCTATGTTTCAACCATAAAAAAGACCTCGACTTCACCTCCGCCACCACATCTATAATGTTCGTGGATGAGTTTTGAAAGACCTCCGCATTCCTTGTATTCCAAATAACCCAAGTTGTGATCATAACAATGCCTCTAATAATCTTTTTCTTCCATTTTCCAGCATGCACATTCTTGTAAAGCATCAACAAATCATCATAATCATAAGCGAAAATTGGATCCAACTTACACCATTTGCAAATTACGGTCCATACGCCATAAGCAAATTCGCATCCGACCATCAGGTGTCTAATGTCTTCATCCGCAACACTGCACATAGGACATAAAACATCTGGGATATTAATTCTTCTCCTCGCCAAAGCAACCCGAGTTGGTAACCTGTCGCGCTCAGCCCACCAAGTAATTAAATTGACTTTAATAGGCACCCATCCTTCCCACTTCATATGTAAATCTTGCATCCCATTAACGCCTTCTCTAATTAACTCCTTGAACCCATAAACCGTGAATGTTCTCGGCCCCATCGTCCCAAACCCACTTATCAGAATTCCGAGCCATGTTGCCTTCCGATAACATTCTTTCCAGATCTTGCAACTCCGAAAGCTCCTCCACTGTTTGAGGACTTCTATACCACCTGCCTGAGAACATTAAACCATTTCTTCCTTGTGAAACTCTATCACCAACCTTGCACTTTTTATTTTTATCAAGTTTATACAAACAAGGCCATCTTTTCTTTAGAATATCATCACCCAGCCACTGATCAGACCAGAAACACAATTTGTCCCCCTTTCCAAGCACCCCCCGAATCAATTGGTGAATAGACTTATCTTTCACTCGGATCGACTCCAAATAAGTGACAATGGATTTCCAACAACCGGTAATGGACCGTTTAACCGGAAGGAAACACCAACATCCTCTCCCACCGTGAATCGCCTCGATAATTATTCTCCATATCGAACTACTCTCCACGGTGAATCTCCAAGCCCATTTAGCTAGAAGCGCCAAATTTACATCCGTCAATCTCGACATTCCCAACCCCCCTTTTTTCTTGGGAGTAGTAACCACCTCCCAAGACACCCAGTGAACTTTTTTGACATCATCAGAACCTGACCACAAGAAGTTTCTCATCATATGCTCCAACACCTTCACAGGCGCCTTATAGAGGGACAAGTAGTATATTGGAAGGCTCGATAATACCGACTTAACAAGAGTTAACCTTCCCCCCATTGATAGTGTCTTCGCCTTCCATGTCGAAAGCCTATTTTGAATAGTTTCAATAACTGGGCTCCAGTGACAAGCCCGAGTCATATTAGCTCCAGCTCTAATCCCCAAATAATCGAAAGGAAGAGTACCCACCCTACAACCAATAACCGCCGCCATATTCTCCACATCCCTATCATTTAAACCAATCCCATACAAATATGATTTCTGAATGTTAATTTTAAGACCCGAGCACAAGTGAAAAACCCGGAGCACCCTAGCCACACTCTCCATATTCTCTTTAGACCACTCTCCCACTATCAAAGCATCATCTGCATAAAAAAGGTGAGAAATTGTCTTTGTATGACTATCAAACCGTATCCCCTTTATCTCCCCCAATTCTACTGCTTTCTCAAGCATGCAATTAAGGACTTCCATTACTACCAGAAATAGAAACGGAGATAATGGATCTCTTTGACATTGGGTTAACATGTTAACACATAACTTATTTAATGCACTTTAACACAAGGAGGGAGTGGTTTGCAATGTTAGTTAACATGCAATGTCATTGTTAACACTCTAGATGTTAGAGTACACCCCATAACCTAACTGAATTATAAAACCCCAATGTGTGTATGCAAGGTTCAATATTGAACTCTACTATGTTATTATAAGTGTTACAACTATTAAATCCCCAATGTGTGTATGTAAGGCTGAATATTGAGCTACACTATGTTATTAAGTGTTTTAAGTCTATACACGTGTTTGAGCTTCATAGTTCTAGACATTGTATATTGTTATATAAAACTTTATGTCTTATACACATCATTCATATCTTATTTTTTAGTGTTTGAGCTTCATAGTTCTAGACATTGTATATTGTTATATAAAACTTTATGTCTTATACACATCATTCATATCTTATTTTTTACTCACGTGTCAGCATCACATCATCATATCTCCTCCAGTCACACACCACTCATCTCTCATTTTTACTAACATCTCAGTAGAACATCATATCTCCTCTCGTCACTTACCTCCACCACTCAACCTATGTTAGATATTATTACTCTTTTTATAATATTTTTAAACACAACTAGATATTATTAGTTTTCAAAAATAACATGTATAAGATTATTTCAATACCATTAATTAGCAAAAATTATCCCCCTCACATAAAGATTATTCAACTTTTCTTTATCTCTATTGGTTGTGGAGGTGATTGGTCCAATTTTTTTCTGGTATATAGTTGCTTAAGTTGCAAGCTTTTATTGCATCTTATCTCGTTATAGTATTAGTAAAAGTACAAAATAACCAGTATTATTTATTTATAATTTTATTAAACCCTTTATTTTATAAATTTATTTAACTATAATCATAATTATTATTAATTCAAGCCCGCTTCAATAATGTTTTTTTACCTTTTTAACTTAGTCATTCTTTTCTATCGTAATGTTTATAAATGTATTTAACCATAATCATAATTATTATTATTAGTTCAAGCCCACTTCAATAATCTTTTTTACTGTTTTGACTTCTACCATAATATTTACGTTTCGGTCTAAATTTATCTTTTTAATTATCAATATTAACTAGTATTTTTGAGTAGTAATGCCCAAATATGTTTCATTAGATCCGAGCGTAGGTGGTTGTGCATATCTCGGTTGTAATACTCATGTAGTAGACTCTCGTTGTGCATCATCAATTTATACAAAATTTTCATCCGTGCAGTCTTCATCGTAGTCACAAATCTCTCGACCTTAAACTTCGGAAATCATGTTATGCAATATAACACACGCATGCAGATGAAATTATGTTCCTTATTTTTTGGTGACAATGCTTGTGTCATGTTTCAAACTATGTGCCAACTTTGCTTATTCCATTATCCTTAAATTTTTTTCGTTTGTCATCTTTGCCTAGTGAAAGATTCTTGAACTACAACTTTTTTTTTTGGTTGAAGCAAAACAATGCAACACATGTAATAAACAGAAATTAAAAAAAGAAATTGTTATCAGCTAAAATGTGAGTAACATCTGAATAAATTGTATATACAGTAGAAACTCGATAAATTAATACTCGATTATTTAATAAACTCTCTAAGATAATATTTTTTGCCGGTCCCGACTCGGGGATAGGATGCTAAATTAATAATTCGCTAAAATTATAAGATAATACATTTTTGATAATTTCTTTAGACCCCATATAAAATATAAATTAATAATTCCTTATATATAGCATATTACATGAATGATTTATGAAGGTTTCTTGAAAAATGACTCAATTGTCTTTTGTTTTTTGTTGAAATCAATTTCCCCTTGAATCTCGTCTCTAATTTTCCTTAGCATGGTAAGAACTTCTGGTGTTGTTTTCTCATAGCTCAACAAGAAATTGTTCAATGTGATTGCCTCTTTAAAAACAAACCTGTTTAAGATGGGAAGCCATGTTGTGTGTTTGATTTGTTTGTGTTAACCTATTTTGATCTTGTATTTATATAGAAAATATTTTTAATGTCCATAAAGTGATACATTGAACACAAGAAGCATAATAAGGTGGAAGATTGAATGTTTCTTTCAAATTGGGCCGTTCATTTGATATACATGCATTGTATACAATAATTAAGTGGAAGCTTGAAAGGTGTTTGTAAACTAAGTATTCTACTATAAATTAATAAAATATTAATTAATATATAAATTAATAATTATTAATTTATCGATTAATTAATAAATTTTGGTGGTCCCAAGTGTATTATTTTATAGAGTTTCTACTGTAATTGAACTTCCTATCTTCTCTATTTTATTGCTTTAAACAAGAATGGATTGAATACACAAACAACTTCTATAAAGTATGCCACCCAAAACCATCTCCAAAATCTCATCTTTTTCACCTCTACTTTCCTCAAGGATATACAACACCTACGATACGCGGAGCCGAAAAGGCAAGCAGCCACATCATCATGCTTCACATCACAATGTATACAAAACAAAGATGCTTTAGGCTTACTTTATTTGGTTAGAACCCGTTTTGACCCGAACCTGTTTTGACAAGTCACCAACCCGTACTGCCCATATTGCCAGACTTACTTAAGTGGTTGATGACAATGTCGGTGCTATTTTCATTTCTTGTTGATTCCTTTTGACATAAGCAGTCGGGCAAAGGGTTGACGTAAAACGGTTCTTCTGAACGGAATCTGAATGTTCCTTTTGTCCCAGAGATGGGACCTTTCCTCTTCCTTGGTGAGCCTTGCCTGCAAACCGAGACAATCAACATCCATATGACATTAAAAATCAATAATCTTAGTACTTATGAATAAGTCAACTGGTGTTATACTTGTTTAAGAATAACATCATGAAACCATGTTTAATGGCATGGGAGAACGGAGAAGCATACCGTCTTTTGTGAATCTCAATTATCCGACTTGAAAGTTTCTTGCTATCTTTCATCGTGCCATTAGCAATTTTGTCGAAAATGCGAACAAGGAGTTTTCTGATGAACAAAGTGTAAGAAAATATTAAATTAAAAAACAAGAACACCAAATTAATGAATAATGAGCAAAGACCGCTAAAGATGTCAACGGTAAGATATCCGAATACCTTATAATAACAACAAAATAAACATATATGGACCAAAATCAAATATATCAACATTCCAAGAGTGGCTTTTTAACCACATTATTGGTTTTCTGCCAATAAATAATAAAACCATTTAAAAGAAATCACTTGCCTGTCGGGAGAAATAGTTTTCCTGTGTCCCAAAAAACGTCGATGACCCTCAACAGCCCTCGCCATATTCCCAGAATACGAAGGGATAAATATGTCACTCTCCACCGATACAATATAGTCTAAAGCAGCCATTTGAGATGCATGGTTGATGAATGGATCAAGCTCCTCAACTGTTGCCAACTTTTCCTTCAATACGAACATTAAAATAATCACTTTGTGGGTCCCATCAAAGAAATAAAAGTCAAAGAAGTCAAAGTCAAAGACTAGATGGCCTTCAAACCTTATTCATTAACATGGGGAAGAGAGACGTGAGATCTGCCATACGGTAATCGCCACCATATATTTCTCCGGCAGCGATATATATAGGTGTTGTAGGCGGAAATCCAAGGGCTGTAAATAATATTCCGACTTCTTTTGGAGTCAAAGGACAATACCCTTTTGCTCTTTGTTCGTTGGAATCAATATCTTTCACTTTCCAATACGACGTATTTTCTCTACAAAAAAATAAAAATAAAATAAAAACAAATACAATAGGCGAGAATAGTTATATCTAAAGGCAGTGGCGGAACTAGGATTTTTTTCATTGGAGTCCATTTTTTGTGTAAAAATTCTTCACAATCAAACATTAAAATTTTCGGGTCGGTCATCGTATTGTGCTGTTTTAAAACACTAGTTTAATTTTGATGAGAAAAAACAAACTAAAAAAGAAGACATGTAAGACTTAAACTTGAGATCTATTTATTAGAACACATGGTGATTTACCACCACACCATCTTTGCTTTTAATACTATGGGGTCCAACTAATTTATTTTATGAGGTCCTTAAAAAATTTAACGTACCGGTTCTACTATTTTCTAAAAAAAGATTGGGGTCCGTGGACCCCGACCCGGATCATGTGGGTCCGCCCCTGTCTAAAGGTAAAAAATAACAAACTGTAACATTATAATTTAGGAAAATGGAATTTTAACCTATTTTCACTCAGTGATCCCACACTAACTAAAAGTTAACCCAGTTCGTTTTTGCTGCCAGGGCAGCCACGTCTTCAAAACTTTGCCACATAAGCAGTCCACGTCATCAAAACTTTGCCACATAAGAAGTCCACGTCATCAAAACATTGACTTACTTGCCACATAAGCAGTCCACGTCAGCAAAACATTGACTAACTGGGTTAACTTTTAGTTAGTATGGATCGCTGATGGAAAATAGGCTAAAAGTTAAGACTGTCACAAGACATTTCTTTAGTTAGGACTGTTGCCGACCAATATGTCAAAGTTGGGATTATTAAAATCCAATTTTCCTATAATTTACCTGATAGCTGTAAGCTCATTAGCTTCTTCAATGGATAAATCATGTGTGCATCCACTAAAGGCGAGCATGTCCTTTTCATACCGCAAATGCAAGGCAATGTAAGGACCGTATGCCCTCATCCGGTCCACCAACAACTACAAAGAAACTATTTAATCAATTATAATAAAGCAAGCATATAATTAAAATTAGAACAAATGGTATTTATTGTTTTACTTTTCCCATTGCTTCTATGCGCGGCGAGAAGCGGAGGGCTTGGTAACATGCACGACAACGCAATTTCTGGATATCAGGAGGAAGGTTATTATTAGCTAACCTTGAATCGGATTTTGTTGCACGAATAACCTAAGAAGGGATCGAAAGATTAGTATATTTATTTTTAATATTTTATACCTTGAAGAGCACAATAAAACAAATACATGTGCGTACCTGATAATCATCCCACAAGCTTGCAATCTCTTGCTCATAGTAATCAATCCCCGACCAACTTCTAAATTGCTTAATTGCTCGGGTGGCGGTCCGCAATTCTTTAGGAAGTTTCTTGATTATTTTTACATCGTTAGCCAATGAAGTAATGAAGTAGTCTTCGTCAAATACATTAGAGAATTTGCTGCATTTTTGCACAAATATACACTTTTAAGTATCCAAATACCAAAAACAAAAAATAAATCATTTCAAAGTTGAGAAAAAGAGAACCTAGTGTCTTGCCAAAACGACCGTTTATCGAGCTCAGGTACCACAAGCGTAGCATTTATAATGCGCGCAACGGCTACCATATCACATATCTGCAAAAACCCGTGTTGGATTTTATACAAACACAACATCCTTATTTCCCGAAAAACATATTTGTATATAACATACCCCGGCGCGCATTTGATTGAGTCCGCCATTTGTATGAACAAGCAAGTAACCTCGAGTTTCTTGTGGAGCTAAGGTCATAAATGGACCCGATTCAAATATGAAAAGATAAAAAAAAATGTTTTTTTTAATATTTATAGAGCAAATTTAGGAGTTCCGAACCTGAATAGGATGAACTTGGCTCAACACAAGGTGTGAAGTTACGGTTCGGTGGTTGTTTCCACAACTTGTTGAGATCCAATGAGCCATTAGCACCATCCAACTGTCAAGTCTAAAGGAGTGAAAACATGAAAGATGCATGACTACTTTTGCATTGATACAACCACACACTATACGTTGCTAATTCTAAGTGTCATGGACAACGTTACAAGATTTTTGGACAATGTTACAGAAAAATAATCAACTTTGAAAAGTATAACAGTTTTAGTAATGATTCTTGAAGTCCAATGACCAAATTATAAACAAAGTGAAAGTATGCGTTATATATTGCAATTTGTCCCTTTCCAAACCGTTCGTTCTTGCAAATAACAGTGTTTCATGATACCAATTGTTATAGCTTTTGCTAAACGTAACCCCCCCCCCCCCCCCCCTCTCTATTTTCTACTAAACGTACCCCCTCCCCCTATCACGTTAGTAATTCTATCTTTCAAATCACTCACCCCCAAGATATACCTATGTTATACGCGCATATAACATGTGCTATACACCCGTATAATAGCGGGTATAACAAGTATATAGGAGGTACTTTTAACCAAATCCGTTGTTAAACGATAGATAAAAGATTAATTGCATTCAAAAGCTATATAGTATAAATGTTGAGTGGATCGCATTAACCTTGAGAGCAGGGACAGGAACTTTTGGCAAATGGGGTTGAATCCAGCTTTGCTCTGTGCTCAACTTCTGGTACCGAAATTCATGTTGCTACAAGTTCAAATCACCGCAGATCAGTGATATTCGCAGTTCAAATTCTTGTGGGCCCCACACAAAACAAAAGGAAATACCACATTTGTTAACTAATTTCATATTGCTACAAATCAAAACAGACCTTTTCAATCTGAAACCGGAAAGAAATAACAAAAAATCATGAAGCAGAAAGTTTAGTATATAATTCATTCTAATTAAGACACAAAATTCACAATCCGAAATCTGAACAGACCCCGCAAAAGTTTATTAAATCCCACAACGTATGATAGACAGATAGAAATTTAGTATCTCAATCTGTTCTACCACAAGCCAGAATCAGACAGTATCAGTTCGAAATCCAAACAAATCAACAAAAAATGATGGCATTTCAATCACAAATAGTCACAAAAAAAAAAAATTAAGAAACAAAACAAGATTTAAGAACATTCTAGATCACATCTTAATCATACAGAAGTAACATCCCCCCCCCCCCCCCCCCCCCCCGATTAACAAATGGTTACAAGACAGAATCACCTAAAAACCCATAAATTTTTTTCTATTTTTATTCTAATTCTAAGAACCCGTTACAAGAAAACTCACAGGACCCACCAAAGCCTGCTAACTAATGGGATCAGGTGAATCGCAGCTTGCACTAGGCAAATGGCGTTCAAAACCATAAATCTTCGTTCGCAGTTAGTAGTTCCTATCTAACACATTTGCGGTTTGCATTTGCGCAACTTGATTTAAGTTTTAAACAAAACCCACAAAATTTTAATCAAAATGAAACAATCACATTTCAAGAACAGTAAACTAATTCAACAATAAAGTTCATGAAAACTAAAACCCTATTTAGCATTTTTGCCCAAATTAAAAAAAAATAGTAATTAAAATTTTAAACGTCAAATCTTTGCAACCAAATAATTCATTTAATCTTGTTTTAGAAAAGAAACAAATATCACCAACAAATAAATAAATAAAATATATAACAATTCGAAACTTTAAATCTTGGTTTAGATAACAGACAAACAATCACATTTCAACAACAGTAAGCTAATTCAACAAACAAATTCAAGAAAACTAAAACCCTATTCACACCCTTCATTATCAATGCATATACATAATATTACAAACAACAAAAAAAAAAAAAAAAAAAAAAAAAAAAAACAGGTAAAGAACAATTACCATAGGGAGTGTGTAGGGATCAGGAAGCATGGAAACTTGTGAAGGAGGGAAGAACAACTGCAAATGAGCAGAAAACAGAGCCACCATTGAAATTAAAGCTATGGCGCACGTTAGCATTCTCCTCAGCAACCCCAACTTCCTCCATCTTTTTTTCTGCATATTTATGTAAAAAAGTTTTTTTGTTGAAATCAATGTAGATAGACCCAGTTACAGAACACACACAAACACCAAGAATGTACACTCCTATTTTGTCGATCAAGATCTTTAAAGGAATGGTTTTTCTTTGTGTTGTGTAAGTTTTTTTATATACCTTTCTTGATTTCTAATTTCTGAGTAAAGGGTTTTCCTTTTATGCATTTAAAGAGGGAAACGGAAAATTCGGTGGAATATTGGATTCTTCTTGTAGGATTTAAATATTTTTTCTAACATTTTGGGAAAATATTTATGTGAGTTTAATACCTAATTAATTTTATTGTAAAAATCTTATATTAGGGAAAATATTTATTTGGGTTTAATACATATGTAGAGAATCAAATAGAAAGTTTATTTTGGAGTAAATTACAAAAATCGTCCTTTATGTTGACAATATATTGCAAAGTGTGTCTTTTATCTTCAAAAATTACAGAAAAAGTATTCGATGTTTGCAAAACCTTGCAAGTTATGTCATTTAGCCTTAACTTAGTTATTTTTTATGGTTAAATCTGACCTAATGGACCCCATATAAGGGTATTTTGGCTAGGAATGACAGAAAGCAATAGCATTATGAGATGTGACAAAATTTAAAATAAAGATGAAGGGTATTTTAGTCAATTTTATCCAATCTTCTTTATTCTTCTCTGTGTAACTTCAAAACCCACCATCTCCGACCTTTTCTTCACTTTGTATCTCAATAATCACTACATTATAGTGCAATTTTCGTCACCAATCAATGATTCAAACACCTAATCAACGTGTTCAAGATTACTTTTTTGAAGAAACCCAGTTAAATTTCATACAATATCTCATTTTTTTCCCGTGATTTTGAAGCGAATCACTCGATTCGTTCGATTCAATCGCTGATAAGTGTTTCTAACATTCCAATTTCGTCAATCGTTGAAGAAATCTTCTTCGATCAATGTAAGAAATTTTGAATTGCATTTTTACGATTTGGGTTTTTGAGTTGAGTCATTGCGTTTTACAAAGTAATGAACAAACACCGTTTTTCTTGTATTTTCAGTCCATTGGGTTTTAGAACCAACACATTTTATTGTTTTTTTAGTTCATTGCGTTTTAGGTAAAAGTGTAAAACATATTTTATGTGTTTTTAGTCCATTGCGTTTTAGAAAAAAAAAAAAAAAAACACTTTCTTTTGAGTTTTTATCTATTGCGTTTTAGGAAAACACATTTTTATGTGTTTTTTGGTCCAATGCCTTTTAGAAAAACACATTTTGAAGTGTTTTTAGTCCATTGCGTTTAGGTAAAACACATTTTTATATGTTTTTAGTCCATTGCATTTTAGAGAGAACACTTTCTTTTGTGTTTTTAGGCCATTGCGTTTTTTTTTTTTTTAAAAAGACATTTTTATGTGTTTTTTAGTCCATTGTGTTTTAGATAAACACATTTTGAAGTGTTTTTAGTCCATTGCGTTTTAGGTAAAACACATTTTTATGTGTTTTCAGTCCATTGCGTTTTAGAAAGAACACTTTCTTTTGTGTTTTTAGGCTATTGCGTTTTAGAGACATTTTTATGTGTTTTTTGGTCCATTTGCGTTTTAGAAAAACACATTTTGAAGTGTTATTAGTCCATTGCGTTTTAGAAAAACACATTTTGAATTGTTTTTAGTCCATTGCGTTTTAGGTAAAACACATTTTTATGTGTTTTCAGTACATTGCGTTTTAGAAAGAACACTTTCTTTTGTGTTTTTAGGCCATTGCGTTTTAGAAATAAGACATTTTTTTGTGTTTTCTAGCTATTGTGTTTTAGAAATGTCTTATTTCTTTGTGTTTTTGGTCCATTGCTCCACTATTCAAAACCACTATCCTAAGAGTGTGTTCATAACCCAAAGCACTATCGCCTTATTTATTTTAATTTATTTGTGTTTAAAGAAAAATGAAATGAAATCTTAGAAAATAGAAAAGAGGACCATGGTGGATCAGGCAAGGGGTGGTGTAGCCTTCCAGTCATGTTACTAGGTGACGAATCATGTCTGAACCGTGACCCCACAGTCTTCAGCCAGTATACCATAATCATGGTGTACGATATATTAAGAGTGAATTTCAAATTTTGCCGTTTATCCTTATACCCCTTTTCAAACGGTGTCCTTTGTCTTTTAAATTGACGAGTTTTGTACTTTATGATTTCAAATCTTGCACGTTATATCCTTTAGGCCTAACCCAATTAATATTTTTGGTTAAATATGGTCTCATGTGCCTTGCACATGAGGGCATTTTAGTCTTTTTTTATTTATTAAAAAAATTTATTTTTAATGATGTACAAAGAAAACCCCTTTTTCTCCTTCTCTAACCCCTTCTCTCTACCTCTCCACAACCACCATCAACCGTACCACTTGCCACTGCCACGGCACCCAACCAACACCACCTAAATAACATCCGGCGACCACCACCACCCTTAACCGCCTTAATCATTCAAGTCACCTTCGGCTACCACCTTAATCGAGCTAGCCATCTTCCTCACTATTCACGTCACCTAAATCCATACAAAATCCCCAAATCCCAAATCCACCATCGATCCAACCACATGATACAAAATCCCAAAATCCAATATCCCGCATCTAGCCATACAAAATCCCCAAACCCTAAACGATTTCACAATAAACCAAAACTGTATGAATAAATACATGATTTGAAGAAAAAAAATAGAACTGAAAAGGTGAAATGAACAAACACATCAAACACATGGTTATCTTCTCCGTTCAAAAACCATAGATCGACGGTTGTGGTGTTGAACAAACAAAGCGACGTGGCCGCTGCGACAGCGACATGACGGCAGGGTAGGGTTTCCGGCGACTGCAGTGGTCGGGTTAGGGTTTGGCGGTTGCGGTGGATTATTTCCGATAATTTAGGAGCTATGGTGCAGGTGATGAAGGGTGGTGGCGGGTTGGTGGTGGTGGTGGAGGTATAAGGTGGTGGTGGGTGAAGGTTGTGTGCATGAGAGAGAGAAGGTGTAACACCCCGTGTTTTCAAGTCAAAGTCAAGGTCAAAGTCAACGACCGATTTCGCGCAGCTTGACTTACAGGAATTTCATTATTTCATTTGTATTATGTGGAGTAAGTGTTGTTAAATGCAATAATCGACGTATGTTAATCGCTATTCAATCGATCCACGACTGTGAATTATAGGAAGTAACAATGCGATAAAGTTAACTAATCAATAATCAAGCTATGCTAATCGAATCGACATCAAATTGCAACTCGAGCTGTGTATTTTTTTTTACTTGTTATTATACGTGTGTGTGTGCCTTACGTGTTACCTGTGCATGTTTATTTATGTTGTGTGGAGATAATCAAGCGAACTCAATCGAAACTCGAAATCTAACTCGAAATGCAATCGAACACGAATCGTGAACGAACTATGATAATTGGTGGAAAATAGATTATGCGAGATACGAGTGTTTGGGACTGAAAGTAATTTGACTAGGAAACCCTATCGTATCGTACCGCTCGCAATCGAAATCGAAATATCAAAAATCGGCGCCCAAAACACTCGAAAAGTGCGACTGATCGATCAGGCTCCCAGCCGATCGAACAGCCGGCCGAACGGACTGCTGTCCGATCGGACAGGCTGTCCGATCGAGCTGCCTGGCCGATCGGCCAGCACTTACCTCTTTTCGCACCCTATAAATACCCTTGTCATTGTCATTCTTTCCACTTTTGGAAACCTCTGACCGACCAGCACGCTCAGCTCACCTTTTTACAGATTCCTCTCGATTCCGGTAAGTTTTCGTCCTAAATCTTGTACTTTCTTGATCTATACACACTCCTACACCTTTCTATCTTTCAAATCTTAACTTTTAACCATGAAATCACCAAGAATCAAGTGTTCTAGGATGATGTCATCATGGGTTCTTGAAGAACTTCATGATTTGGCCTCAATCCACTAAGAATAGCTTGGATCTAACCGATTTCCACATAAACAAACAAAGATCCTTAGTAGATCTAAACATACACGCGGTGAAAAGGATTGAAAGAAGGTTTTCCAACTTTCTTTCAATTCTTTTGCACTCAATGCCTTCGAACCGGTAGAAACAGAGCTTGTGCCGATTTACAAATCACTTCGGAGGTTGTATGGCTCAAGGTCCGGATTCTACCCACGAGGTTAACCGGCTACGGGTTAAACGTTAAACTCCGTTCCGAACAGTTCACCGGCCGGATTTGGGTGATTCCTGCCCGAGCAGGGGAAACAAGTAAGAACGAGGGTTCTATGGTTAGACTCGTTGTCAAAATACCACGATATAACGACAAACAAACCAGAACAGCCAAGTGTTAGACGAATAGGCCGACCAGGTCAGAATGCTGACCGATCAGACTGCTGTCCGAACGGACAGCCAGCGGATCGGACAGTCAGCCGATCGGCTAGCACATGGTCCCACACTTGAGCAATTCATTGAAGAGAGTATTGAACGAACTGCTGTTCGATCGGACTACCGTCCGATTGGATTACTCTTTGGATCATGAGATACTATGCTTCAATACTTAGTCGATTTTCAACATGTTCAACGCGTTGGGAGTGCCACCCGATCGAACAGCCGTCCGATCAGGTGACATCCTGCTGAGAACCTATTTACTGAAGTACCTAACCGATCGGATAGCCGACCGATCGAACGACCGTTCGATCGACCGACCTGAAAGGTAAAGATACTTCAAAGTTTTCAAATATTACAACGAAAACTTCAAAAGTCAAGCCATCATACACAAACACATACTTCTTATAGGAAGAAACAATCCACTCGAACAGCCATCCGATCGGCCTACCAACCGACCGGACAGCGGACCGAACGGACTGTCAACCGAACGGTCAGCCGTCCGATCGAACTATCGTCCGATCGACCAGCTGTCCGACTCTCCAACACTTGTTTTCCGTTTTACGCTTCACTTATCGTTATGCTACCGAATCTATTCAGGCTAACCTTACTCGCTAAGCGCTCCCTTCAATCCATTAATCGCTGTGAGTATACTCGATCCCTTTTTGCTTTAAGCACTTTTGGGTGTTACATACGTTACGAATATTCAAACTACAATCATCACACTACTCAATGCTATTTGAACGCTAACCGTTAATGCATGTTATACGTGGCTTATGAATGCTTGTTTGTTATGTTTACACATGGAATGCTGTCTACCTGCCTTAGCAACGATAGTACTATAGTTTGGACTCAGCACCCGTTCACACGGGGGTTGTTAAGGATCATTACTTGCATGGATTACGGTGGTAATCATGTATTGCGAACTGCCTCAGGCAGTCAACCCGCATTCATTGGTATCGATGGATCTATGTCGATAACTAACGTGCTTCATTTCACTATGTGTACGTGCTGGTTAGGCGTAAACGAATTCGAACTCTATATGCTAATATCAAACTTGTATGCTCACCTTTACATTTTATGTATTGACTTTATTTTAACGTATGTGGCAGGTGCTTAGGATGCACACGTGGTAGGAATTTGAAGCTAGAATAAAGCTTTAGAGCCCAACAAATAGTTGTCTGTAGATAACGAATCAGGGGTCTCTAGAAGCAGATAAACAATTGCTGTCTATTTAAATCTGAGTTGTCGGAACAGAATATTTGCCTGGATTTATGTCTGTAATAATTATTTACTGTTTGAGATACGGTATGGGACGTGTTGTTTAAATTGAATAGTATTGATAATTGTTATGGAAACTTCTGGACAATCTGTTTCGCTCAGTGTCATGCCCCGATGATTCCGCCATCGGTTGGGGTGTGACAGAAGGAGACATCAGACATGTGTATGAGAAAGAAAGTGGTGGTTGGTGGCTGTTGGCTGTTGGTGGTGGTGGTTGGTGACTGTTGGTGGCGGTGATAGACAATGGTAGACAGAGAGGGGGAAAGAGATAAAAGAGAGATAAAGATGGGTTTGTATTGTTGTTTTTATTTATATATAATATATATTATATTAGTTTAATATATTAGTTAATTTCTTAAATTTGTTTTATTATTAATATTTTTGTTTTGTTGTTAATTAAAATATTTATATATATATGGGTAAGAAGACTAAATTACCCTTGTGTGATTTGATTTAACAAATAAAACTAACTGGGTTAAGCGTAAAAGATATAACGTGCAGTATTTTAAAACATAAAATACAAAACTTATCAACTTTAAACTTAAAGAATATCATTTGAAAAAAGGTATAAAGTTAAAAGGACAATTTTTGAAATTCATTTATATTAATGATACAAAATATTATTTAAAAGACTTTCATTGTTTTCAATCTTTGGACAAGACTTTATATTGGGTCTCTAGAGGCTCCACTCCACATACAATATGCATCATAAATATTTCTAAAATTAAATTTTGAATAAATTATTTTAAAATTATATAATCACGTACAAACCCTGATATCACAAACAATATTTTCCCTGAAGTCTTAATCTGAACGCGTGATACATATTAGATAAAAATCTAATAAAAATCTTAATCTTATATTAATGGTGTCTAGTGTAAAATGATCATAAAAGTATTATTATTATTATTATTATTATTATTATTATTATTATTATTATTATTATTATTATTATTATTTGTAAAAGAAAGTGCAGATCTCAAGGTGGTTCTACATTGATGAATGTAATTGGGTTTCCATGTGCATATAGCTTGTTAAAAGGACCACTCACATATGTCATTTATTCATGTTATTGCTTTGTCATATCCCTGAAATTTGTTAATAAAATATCGAACTTTTAAATAATAATCTTAACTGAGAGATAAAAGAAAGCCTACGGTTTCTTGATCTAGTCGTAATACCTTATTAAAGTGATGTCGATAAGTGTGTAAAAAAAACTGAAAAAACTCGATAACTGGATTGTATCTGTAATCAAAAACGCCAAACTGAATTGTGAATTCATTTGGTTCGATTTCAAACCATGTCCGAATTTGATTTAATAAATTGATTAAATCGGTTTAAATGGTCTGATTGGTTGAATTCGGTCCGGTTAGACTTTTTCTGATTTGCATTGGTTCGGTTTTCGAGTAGGGCCACAAAATATCCAAAACCGAATAAACCGATATCCAAATCGATGGACACCCTAAATGCGGGTTCAAGTCTTACAAAGTGAGCATTAGGAGTAGATACTAAAAGGGTGTGTGTTTACCATTAAAACACTGATAAACAAAAAGATTTTTCGGTGAGATTAGGTAAGACTGTATGGATCTTTACCTTGATGACTCATTTATCCTAGTATTAAGTAATATTCTTGATTAATTTCTATGTCTATTTTGCGTTTCGACAACTAAGCGGACAACTAATAATTGTTTAGGCTTAATAACTTGATATTTATTGATTACTAGCTACTGCTTAACTTAGAAACTCATTTTCTTCTAGTTTAAATTAATTGCTCCTGCTTAATTTAGAAGAAACAATTGCATATTTCCCCTTAGGCTACATGGTATGATGATGGTCCTCCAAGGGAGGATGATCCGCCACGTAGGCGCCACGTCATAGTCCTCCCAAGGATGCTCCATCCCCCAAAAGTAGAGGGTATGGGAGGATGGTCCTAGTCATAGTCCTCCCACCTTTTTTATGTTTTTTTTTTATTTTCTACTTTTTTTAACATTTAAAAAATAAACTAACACAATATTTTCATTAATATTTAAAAATATTACATAAACTTAAAAAAAAAACATAAACTTAAAAAAAAAACATAAACTTAAAAAAACATAAACTTAAAAAAACATAAACTTAAACAAATCCTAATATATTAAAGTAAGCTAGTAGTCTTCGTCTTCCATGTCGTGGTCGGGTTCGTTTCGAGCGTTGTTCCAGATGTGCTCCACCAAGTCCGCTTATAGGTTATGATGTGTGTACTCGTTACGTAGAGCGAACATGTTCAAATCTTGTTGTTCCCCACTAACTGAAACAGAATTTCCAGTAGATGCGTTTTCGTCGTACTCGCATATCGCTCTACCTTCGTCTTCAATGACCATGTTATGAAGGATGATACAAGCGTACATAATGTGTCGTAACCTCTTTGGTGTTTGCGAACGTGCTGGATGTTCAATGATGTGCCATTTTTTTTGTAGAACACCAAAAGACCGTTCAATATCTTTTCTCGCATCCTTTTGATACTTCGCAAACTTTTTTCTTTTTTCGTCTGTCGGGTGCGGAATAGTTTTAACGATTGTCGAGTACGTTGGGTATATTCCATCGGCTAGGTAGTAACCTCGCCTGTATTCCACCCCCGAAACTGTAAAGCTTGTGTCTGGACCTGTACCCGCCACTACATCCTCTAATATCTGTGACTGGTATATGATGTTAAGGTCATTGAACGAACCAGGTAGACCAAAAAAAGCATGCCAGATCCAGAGATCCTGTGACGCAACAGCCTCTAGAATAATAGTCGGATGTCCATGATCTCCCCTAGTATACTGACCTTGCCAGGAAACTGGGCAGTTCTGCCACGGCCAGTGCATGCAATCAATGCTCCCGAGCATTCCTGGGAAACCATGTCTCTGTTCGTGTGCTTGATATAATTTTTGAACGTCGTTTGCGTTCGGTTTCCGCAGGTATCGCTTGCTATACAATTTGACAACCCATTCGTAAAACTTGTGCAAACATAGACGTGCGGTTCTATCAGACATCCTAATATACTCGTCTAATGCATCGGGTGCGTAACCGTATGCAAGTTGGCGAATGGCCGACGTACATTTTTGTAAATTACTGAAACCCCTTTGCCCCCTAGCGTCGTTTCGTAGTGTAAAAAACGGATCAGACTGGGCCATGTCGCCTGCAATACGTAAAAACACTGGACGACTCATGCGGAAACGACGTCGAAAAATATCGGCTGGGTACACGGGTTCGTCGGCAAAATAATCGGCTACTAGTTTAACGTGGCCGGCTATAAATTTAAAACGAAACATAAGTGAAATTAATTATAAAATACATTTTCAAATCTATATAAAACATAAGGAAAAAAAAGTAAAATACCTTCTTGGTCTTGGTTATATTTTGCTCGTCTAGTTAGCCGTTGGGACGACGCTTCATCACCCGCCATGAAGACCTGAGCCGCGTTCATAATCATGTTATGCATAATAGCATCCTCTTCCGAAGATGATGAATACCCCGTAGACGAAGATGATGAAGAGATGGAAGAAATTGAAGAAATGGGTGAAGCCATGATAATTTTTGAGCGAGAGATGGGGTGGTAGCGGGTAAAAAATGGTATAAAAATGATGAGTTTTTATAAAAAGGGAAGAGTGGTTATAAAATGTGAGAGAGATGGGGTGGTAGTGGGTGAAAAGTTGTGAAAAAAATGGTTAAAAAGGTGAGTATTTATAAAAATGGAAGTGAAATGGGGGATTTTTTGAATTATAGCCGTTATTATAATTATTAATTATGAATTTGAAAATTTTTTTTAAACGGTCATCTTCAACTTGGGGCCCACTTATTTTGTCTTCACATGCTCGTCGCCAACGTCCATTTTCAGACGGAAAGGACGGGGACGGAGGGGGAGGGCCGGTGTAGCACCCGGCGACGGACTGGGACGGTAGGGGGACGACCCCCATACCGTGTAGCCTTAGACTAGTGGGTATGGGGGCCGGCTGAGGCCAGCTTGGCCCGGCGCCGGTCCCCCACACCACCCCCCATAGGGTCGGCTCGGCAAGTTCGACTCCCACCAGCCGATGTAGCCGTGCCTCTCTCCTCTCTCCTAACACACACACATCTATACATACATACATACATACATATATATACATACATACATACATATATATACATACATATATACATATATACATATATATATACATATATATATATATAAAGGGGGTTCATCCCCCACCCCCTAGGTCCATCCCCTCAAAACCGAGCCTACGTGGCGCTGATGTGGCGGCCCATCCCCTTGAGGATGAGTCTCTCCATACCCACTAGTTTTAAAAAAATACTCTCAATTGCATATTTACTCAAATCAAAACTAATATTGCATATTTACCATTGTTTATTAAAATTTCTAAATTGTCCTTATCAAAATTAAATGATCAGATATAAATCAATGTATAAAATACACAAACAACAAAATTACAACTCCTCAGTTTCTATCGGCGTCCTTCTCAAGCTATTCCACGGCCGGCGGCGCCGTCTCTCTCCGGCGATTCCGCGGCCGGTGACTCTTCCATTAGTCGCTATTCCCTGCCTTACGGTCACAAAGCTAGGTTCAATTTTATCTCTTGTTAGTATTCGATCTTGATGTTTGTTTCATCATACTGCCACTCTTAATTGTCAAAATCACGAGGTTCATCTAAATATGATCCAAAGGAAAACTACTCCCTAGTCACTGTTAGAATCTCATTTGAGAGCTACTAAATATAACCGGGTATGTTATTGCATATAAGAAGCTTTCCATACAAAAAGGCTGATTCTATACACCCCCCCCCCCCCCTCTCTCTCTCTCCTGATTATACCCCCTTGTGAGAGGAAAACTGCCGGTCCCACGCAGGCCCCACCTGTAAGTATGTGAGAAGAGGGGGTGTAAAAAGTAATTAGGGGGGTGTAAAAAGTAGCACCCTACAAAAATGGTTTATTTCACATAAAGTTCATTCGACAGTAGGAGTAGGGCCTAGAGCAGGTAATGGATTAAAGTTTTATTCTAACTTCTTTTAGGTTTTCTTTAATTAATAAATTATTATCGATAACTTGAGATAATTATTTGGTACGGTAATCGATTAAAGTTTTAGCATTTGTTTTTTTTTTCATTTAAATGGAAAATACATATATTTTTTACCGTACCAAACTTTAGCTCGTGATAGATAAATAAAAATAAAAAATCACAAAAAAACTAAGTAGCTAAATCTAACAAAAATAAATACAATTTGTTTTTTTTTTTTTTTTGAAAAGTCACAAAAACTAGCAAAGACATGAGTAAATATGCAATTTTTAAGCTTATCGTAAAATTAAGGGTAACATAGTCATTATATAATTTAGTTTAAATAAAGTGTTTTAAAATGGGTATATTTGTAATTTTATAAGTTAAGGAAGGGGATATATGCAATTTTAAATTTAGATTGGATAAATATGCAATTAAAAAGTTTTATAAGAGGAAATATGCAATTCACCGAAGTTAGAAAACTCATTTTCTAAGCATTTAACGTGTTGAGAGACAAAAGTTTTGTATACACCGAGATTGCGTATTCCACAAAATGCATTTAATAATTAATAATACGAGTTCTACTTTGCAAGAAGTCTCACATCATGCATCATACGTAGGTGTCCTATCAACCTTCTTAATTGGTTGTACACCACGTATGTATGCATTAGAACTTTAAAGTTTAAAGCACAACATACTCTATGAAGAAAGAGTTGAATAACTCATCCTCGATCGAACCATGCCATGCATAGTTTGATTACTCTTTTTTAAACACATCATTACACTACAGTGGTTCGTATGGAGTAGGTTATGGGACAAACTAACAACTTTTAGATATGTTGCTACAAAACGAATCCGGGTCGAGCTTGATGGTGAGGGAAACTGTTTCAACTCTCCCGATTGTGAACTCTAAACATAACAACAAAGAAATAAGATCAAGTAGGAGGATAAGACATAATATTAAAGTTTTATCGAATATGTTTTATTAATATGTAAGCATGTTTACAATATAAGGGTACTAGGTTAGAACCTCGTGTATTACACGTGTTGAATAAATATAATTTTATATATTAAATAATAAAAAGTTATATCTTTATGAATCTCGTATATTGTACGGGTTAAATAAATATAATTTTATATATCAAATAATTAAAAGAAGTTATATCTTTAAAAACCATGTGTATTACACATATTAAATAAATGTAATTTTGTATTAAATAAATGTAATTTTGTGTACTAAATACTAAAAACGTCGTATCTTTAAAAAACTCGTGTATAATCGGGTTGAATAAACAGGGTCGTACCCGGTTCCTACCCGAAACCAGTTCCTCTATAAACGTATGATAAGTCAATTATACGAGCAGAATGTTTTTCGAAAACTATGCATGGGGTTCTTTTATAAATGTGTTTAATTTTTTTTTTTTTTTTTGAAACCTTACATAATACTTTTGAAATCATAAGGTAGGTGTTTTGGTCAAAAATTACCGAAGCAATTAAGTGATCAAATTAGTTAAGTGAGGTAGTGTGCTAAGAAGTGTGTTGAAAATATGCTGGTTGAGTTATTTGGAAAAACAGTATTCAGGATACGGCTCAGGATATTGAGCTGTATCTATGATCAAACAACGAGCAAAAAGTAAAGAAAGTGACACGAGTTATACGAGGAAAGCCCTTGATCAACCTAGATCGCCGGCACAAAACCTCGGGAGCTGACAATCGCAGCTGCCTTGTTCTTCTTATTACTTTAAACTTCAGGATACAGTGCAAGATATAGACCAGATCGCTAAGTGTTACAAAGCTTTTGTACGAAAATGAAAGTTGCTAGAGAGCGAATGTTAGAGTGTAGTGAGTGTAAATGTGATGTCCTATTCGATCTGGTATACCAAACTATTTATAGTAACAAATTACAAACGATAATTCCTATAAATATGGGATACTCCGAATATTCCATTGTAAACGTTGAAGACCTAGTAATACGGGACCAACGTCTTTATTTGAACGGCTTGGACCGAGTCTTCCGCGAAATAATTCCTTGTGAACGTTGCTAGCTTCCAACCCACGTACCTGCACATAATCCGTTAGTTATCATGAGGATACCATTCAGGATGTTACCAATATCCTGAATCAGCATCCCGGATGTGAATAGATATCGTGTAGCCAACATATAATTCAAGATATTCCCCAGGATATGGGCTCAGAATTTCGTCCATAACAATTGTCCCCAAAAATGTTACCGTTTAGTATCCTCACCACTAACGGTTACATTTTTCACGAAGATCGAGGCAATTAAGAGATAAGACCATCGATGTGACCGTTTGCAACTACTCAGCCTATATCTACTCATTATACCCTATATCTTCTCATCCTCATCCTTTTTTAATCATAATCGACAAGGAAAATGTAACATTTTCTCTCTAATTTTCATACTCATCTTCATCCTCTTTCTCCGGCGAAAAATTCAGGTGACCAAATGCCGAGACAAACAAGATCTAGTTCAGGTGATTCGGCTCCCACATTCATCCAACAGAACCTTCTCCAAGAACCGGAGAAGGAAATATGTACCTTCGATAGTGCCCACCTGTCAGCCTTAAAATCCTCCGGCATCTTCCCGAAAGGAACTGTATTTAGACCGTTTGACCAGGAAATCCGATCAGATATGGTCTCCAGCGAGTGGATATGCTTCAGTGCTTTCCCTTTTACCCTGGGGCTACAATTCCCCTTTCCGGACTTCATCACCGAATTCTTTAATATCACAAAAATCTCTTTTAGCCAAACAATGCCAATGCTCTGGCGTGTTTTGTCTGTCCTTGACCAGATCAAGAGAAACCACATTCCTGATCTTTCCGTCCATGATCTCCCCCTAGCTTACAAGCTTAGATGCCATGGATCATGTAGATTTCTATTTTATTCTACTTCCGGTGACCCATTGATACTTCGTGCCACCAGGAACGAGGATGGTTGGCAATCCAAGTTTTTCTTTGTAAAAAGGGACTCAATCCCTGGTGGAACGGAATATCCGGTACAATGGTTGAAAAAGGGTAGGATTTAGGGTTTAAGGATGATCCTTCCTCTTATCCTGCTTCATACCCTGAACTGACAAATTTTATTTTCTTTGTTGTGCATGCAGCTGATTTCAGGAAGATTGCACCTCCTCTTGCTGATTCTCAAAGAAGGATAGACGCCATCAGACTCCTTCCAGAGGCTGAAAGAAGTTTCAACCCATCTCCACCAACTCCAAGTCCTCTTTCAAGTGCAAACATGTCTGGTAAGGATCCTGCAAAATATCCTGAACATACATGTTTTCATTTGATATTCTTAGGAGAAATTTAGAATTTTACTCCCTGTGTGCAGACTCCAGCAAGGTTCCAGTCTATCTAGACCTTGACGAACTTGACAGCTACCCTACTCCAGTCGTGGTCAAGAAAGAGACCCCTGTCGCCACCAGCTCCAAGCCACTCCCGGCTCCCAAGGCTAATCCAAGGACTCGTGCTTCCACAGCAAAAAAGAGGAAAGGTCCTGAAGTCAGTGCTCCAAGCCTAGAGGGGTTCTCCTACGATGAACTTAGCTTCTCTGACTCCTTAGAGCCAATGACATCCTTCCTTAACAAGGTAATATCCTCACATATATCCTGCACATATATCCTGCACATATATCCTGCACATATATCCTGATAGGATATCCAGACAGGATATCCTGGTTAATATATTATGGCTCATACCTGAAATTGATGTGCAGGGCCTCCAGCATTTGCTCCACCTATACAATGATGCCTGCGGTACTGTTGCACTCCATGAGGCCAGGATCAAACAACTTGAAAGCACCGTTGCTGACCAAGGTGCCATTGCTGAAGCAAAGACCCGGCACTATGAGGGCATGCTGAAGAAGGTCACCCAAGACGCTGAGCTCAAAGTTGCCACTGTCCAAATGGATCACGAGCAGGCCATGGTTTCGTTCCGGGAAGGAATCAAGGCTTCTGCTATCGTCTCCCTGCTACAAGCATGCATCAAAATGGCCTACGAGGCCAAGGAGACGGGCCTTGTGTGTCCATCCTGGCCGGTTGAATCCTGGGTGGCAAAGCTGAAGGAGCTCGAAGGCAAGGCTGTGCCACTCCCTGCTGAAGCCGGTGAATCTTCCAAGTCAGCGGTGGTGGTGAACCAGGCTGGGGACAAGAAGGACGCTGGAGCGGATGCTGGAACGGATGCTGGTGAGGATGCTGCACAGGATACTGGTGCTGAGCAGTCGGAGAAGGTTGGAGACGACGCCGCTGTGTGAGGGCATCTAGGTGGGCGATGACGGATATACGTGCCAAGGCCAGAGCCCACCTTTTTAAATTTGAATGCTGGTTTGCAATCCTTAAACAATTTACTTTTCTGCACTTTACTTTTCTGCACCTGAACAATTTACATTTCCTGCATGCCTTTTGAACAATACAATAGTTGGAGGTGGATGGGTCTTGGTTTGAGACGAAACCTTCAACTGTTGGGTAAATATGGTAAGAAACTACTAGTGCTCTTAGTGGATGGGCCTGGTTTTGAGGTGAAACTAACAGCACATCTTTTGGTATGTTAATAATATAACTTCTCTTTTGACTTTATTATTGTTGTTATTGGTGTACAAATTTTATTTATGAAAATCGTTATGTTTGAATATTTTTAAGAATATTATGGGAACGCATTCTGAAAATATCCTGACAAGTATTCTTACGGATATCCTGGTCAGGATATCGTCATATAACTTAGAAGACTTAAATCATTTGAAAAAAGGAGAGGTCATACCAAAGACTCTTAGAGAATCAATTCCAATCTTCCATCTTGGGAATGTCCCCAGTGCAAACTTATAAACTTGGATCCATCCTTCGAGTAGTATAATATATGTCCCCTGTGTACAACACAAAAACACAAATGTGTTCACACTTTGGCTTGACTAAATTTCGAACACCCCGAGGCAAAACTTTTGATATCCTGAAATGAATCCTTAGCATACTGGGGATAAACCCTTAATATCCTGGGGATAAACCCTGATTTTCATACGCTACAGGCGAGAGTGTATAATGTCACACCCTCAAAATCCACACGCGGAGCATTACCGCGAGGCATGTGACGACCAGGATCTTAGCCACTAATTATTTTGAACGGATTAGTTATTGTTATAAACATTAGCATAATTAGTGACCTAATTTAAATTTTTCAAAACATAGTTTAAGTTCACAGCGGAAAGGGAAAGAAAACGCATCATAATTGAAACCACCAATTTATCATCATGTTACTTACGAACCACGCACTCCATCCGATTGCAATGTCCGTCCTAACTGTATCGAGCAACCTGCAAAGCATGCAGTAGGGTATCAACATAATGTTGGCGAGTTCACGAGTTGTCCAGTTTTAACTTTTCGAAAACGTAAGTTGTTTAGATAAAGCATTTATAATCACGTCATGGGGAGCTACCCCATATGAAAGCTACTAAACTGGCGTTACCGAAACTATTGACGAGAAGATTTTGTGCCCCGAGTCAATGTCTATCGTCATTGACCAAGATGCAAGGTCTACTAGTTCACGCCCGATCTCCCCCGGTCACGGTGTGAGGTTGTCAAACCTAATAGCGCTATCAACTAATAACCCGTTCGCCCCCGGCGATTAATCGGTACGATAAGCAGGGACTTTACATGATAGAGATTCGTTTAGTTTTGCTAGTTGTGATTTATAAATAATATCCAAACGTATCTCCCCCGGAGATAGTATTTTAAAAGTACCCATTTGCATTTTCCCCCGGAAATGTTAATTGAAAGTAATCTTTAAAGATGGCGGTTTGTTCGTGTCCCTCCCTGGGACGCATGCTTTTAGTGTGTGAACTCACCTTGGTTTGCTCGGCAGACAATTTACTTGTGTTGTGTTGGCCAACCACACCCTATTATGGTTATAATATTTATCAGGTTCGAATGCAAGTAATGTCACGTATAAAATACACGTATCTACCACATAGCACGTAAGTCATACTAGCATATACGTTATTGGGCCTATACTAGCATATAAACAGTTAAACAGTAACCGTTAAACAACAACAATGATACACAGTCCATAACAGCAGTTTGTGTGGCCCAATAACTAAGCGAAGTAGTCCAGTCGAAACCGTGTGGTCTCGACTCGAGACTATGTGGTCTCGAGTCGCAACCACTGGACTCGAAGTCGCAACAGCTGGTCTCGAGTTGTGAACATTTGAGTCGCAACCGTAGGGGTCTCGAGTCAGGTCTCGAGTCAAGATCAGGAGATCTCGAGTCGCGACCTACCCGGTCTCGAGTCTCCTGTTGCTTTCCTGGTTTCGAGTGGTCTCTGAGGGGTCTCGAGTCGTAACCACTTGATCTCGACTCGCAACCATTGTGGGAATCTTTCTAGAATGTTTACCACCCTTGTACGATCCAATCATTTTACACAATCATGTTTTCAAGTACTGGCCAATCAAAATGCATAAACATGTTCCAGATATTCCACCTTAACCAAAACGGATCAAACACCACAATTTTCAAATACTCATATCATCATTCAACACATAATCATATTGTTCATCATGCTCATTTTCAGAACGGATCTAATCCAATCATCTTCTAACACCGTTTCATCAATCCACATGAACAATTCATAATATTCATAATAGATTTGTTGTTTCGAGCATCTCAATATTGCTATTTTAACAGTTTGCATATTATCATAAAAGGAAGAGCCTCATGTACATAAACATCAAGTAATGACTCAAAATCCTAGTTTAAATCACACATTATTAAGCTCGAAATCACCAAGATTCATCATGTGGAATAACTAACAGGGAACTATTTGAACATCATTTCACTAATACATGCTTAACCAGGTTGTATTTTATGCATATATAGTTGTACTTCTGCCATTAAAACACAACTTCAATCCTTTATATACTTCTTTTTCTTTTTCATTCACGGTTGATCATAACAAGTCACACAAATCATCGTCACATTTATTCCATTCTTTCCTAAAAATAAAAAGAAACGACTTGCCATTTGATCATAACATTTGAAGGAACAGGTATGTAAACTAATCGAATCATTAACATGAACAGAGCATCACCAGACACACCAAAACTCCTACACATAATAAATCATTCCTCCTTATCATTCATAACGGTTAACGTACCCGGTACGGCTAACATATCATTAATTGTTATTTTTATCGTCTCACAGTAAGTTAATAGTTTCTAAGCATCAAACACCACTAATATTCGGAGTGAAAACAGACTCATCATCATCGGACATCAGCTCAACTCTTAACATAAAGTTATTCTAACCTGGATTTAATGTCGGAACGGTGTGTGCGTGCTGAATAAACGGAGCAGCAACGGAGTTCCGGATTGCGGAGGTGCGAGTTGCCGTCGAGTTATCGGAGCACAGGTGTCGTCGGAGGTTGATCGGAGAAGAAGAGAGGGTGAACGGAGGTGTTGCAGGTTTGTAGAGAGAGAGGGATTAGTGTGAGAGAGAGGATGATGGAGATGTTTGTGGAATTTGATGTTTTGTGATTTCTGTCAATAATATTCCTTAAATGTTGGCGGCAGCTATGCATTTACACTCCTCTTTCGTCGCATACGATGCCTGAACCATTTATGCGATTAGATTAGGGCAAACCCTTATGGTGTCTGTTGGGCTTCCATTGGGCTGATCACTAGAGGTGCAGCTTGAGAATTGGGCCACGTTAATTGTGACGCACAAGGAATTTTATACATACTACCATACATAATTTGTTAATTTGTAGTTTGTTAATGCATAAATTCATGTTAAATAAATAACTTCTAAATTAGCTCGGTCATATAAAGGAAATGTTTAGTTACACAAAGAGTGATTTCGTGAAGGAAAAGAAAAAGAAATCCGAGTTGTCACATATAAACTCCAAATCTTAGAAAGGTGAAAACCTTTAAACCTTAGAGAGTATGAAAATACCCTTTCGCGAGAGAGGGTGATCAATCCTCATATACCTTTAGGATCCAGGATATAGCCAATAGTAACGAAATTGTCAGACACTTTTACATGAACTGGTCCCGCTACCTTGAACTATACCTAGATAACTTGCGCTCCAGGCGAGGTGATTAAACCCAATTCGAAAGAAAGGTGAATACCTTTAAACCTTTGAAGGGATGAAGATCCCTTAAACGTGAGAGAGGGGGCCAATCCTCTAATCTTTCGAGTTATCCTGAATGCATATCCTGGAGCTATATCCTGAAACATATGCTGCAAAACAACTGTAAACTAAGGTGGGTGTTAGCTTGGCTAACACCCCTCCGATGCTTAAGTCAGTATTGGGTTCAAGATAATAAACAAATATATTTAAAATAGATAGAATACATACCATATTGAGATAGAAATTCAATTCTATTCTTACTTGAAATAGAGCTTTAAATGTATTGCATTCCAGGATCTCAGTAGCATATCCCCTTCCATATTCCTGAGTCTATACGCTCCTTTCCCTGCTTCTGACTCAACTTCATATGGTCCTTCCCATTTTGGAGCTAGCTTGCCATCGGCAGGATCAGTGGTATTTTGAAAAGCCTTTCTTAGCACCCAATCGCCTACTCGAAATCTCCTAGTCCTTATATTCTTGTTATATGCTCTGGATATTCTTTGTTGATATGCTGCCATCCTTAGCCTTGCTGCATCCCTTTTTTCATCTAAGGTATCCAGATCCTGACATAAGGCTTCAGGATTCTGTTCAGGATCCTGTAGAATAGATCTTGCAGTAGGTATAGTCATTTCCGTTGGAATCATTGCTTCTGCTCCAAATACCAAGGAGAATGGGGTTTGGCCTGTTGCATTCTTCACCGTTGTCCTATCAGCCCACAAAACAAAGGGTAATTCTTCTGCCCATCTTCCTTTTTTGGCTCCAAGTCTCTTCTTTAGGTTATTGACAATTATCTTGTTCGAGGATTCAGCTTGTCCATTCGCTTGAGGATGTACCGGAGTCGACGTAATCATTTTGATCCCCCAACTCTTGCAAAAGTTAGTAGTCCGCTTGCTTATAAACTGGGACCCATTATCACAAATGATTTCAGCTGGTACCCCAAACCTGGTCAGGATATTCCTCTTTATGAAGGATACTACTTCTTGGTCTCTAACTTGAACAAATGCTTCAGCTTCAACCCATTTAGAGAAATAATCCGTCATTGCTAGCATAAAGACTTTTCCTCCCGGAGCTTTTGGCAACTTTCCTACTATATCCATCCCCCATTTCATGAATGGCCAAGGGGAAACTACAGGATATAGTGGTTCAGCTGGTTGATGCAGTATGTTACTATGCCTTTGACATGCATCACACCTTCGAGCATATTCTGCAGCATCTTTCCTCATCGTTGGCCAATAATATCCTGTCCTTAATGCTTTCGAGAACAATGACCTGCCCCCAGTGTGGTTACCACAATCCCCTTCATGTATATCCTGAAGTACTTCTTTTGCTTCAGCATCCTCCAAGCACCTCAAATACGGTCCTGCAAGAGATTTCTTGTATAAAACATTATTTATAATAGTGAATCGTGATACCTTCATCCTAAACGCCTTAGGATTTTCATCTCCGGGGATGTGTCCTTCCTTGAGATATCTCATGATTGGAACCATCCAGGATTTAGGATCCTTTTCAGGATACTCTAATCCAGGATCCTGAATAGCCGCTACTTCTTTATCCTGAGGATTCGTTGCAGGATACAAGATATGTAATATTGGTATCTGGGTCCTTTCTGGTATCCTGATTGATGATCCCAGATTTGCTAAGGCATCTGCTTCAGCATTATCCTCCCTTGGTACCTGTTCAAGTGTAAAAACATCGAAATATCCTGCTAATTTTTTGAGAATATCGAGGTATTCGATTAATTTCTCACCCTTAACTGCATAGGATCCATTAAAATGGTTAGTAATTAACAAAGAATCAACATACACTTGCAAATTCTTGATACTCATATTCCTAGCTAACTCTAATCCTGCAATTAAAGCCTCATATTCTGCTTCATTATTAGTAGCAGGGAACTCACACCTAATAGCCTGGGGTAATATGTCCCCCTGTGGCGATTTTAGTAGTATACCCAATCCTACTCCTCTTACATTAGATGCACCATCAGTATATAATGTCCATGATCCTGAGGATTCTCCTAACTGTTGGACTTCTAGGTCTACCTCATCTTGAATGTCACTACTGAAATCAGCCACAAAGTCAGCTAAAGCCTGAGACTTTATAGCATTTCTAGGTTCATATACTAAATCAAAAGCACTCAACTTTACTGACCATTTGGCCATCCTGCCTGACATCTCTGGTTTCCTAAGCACATTCTTAACAGGATAATTTGTTTTAACATGAATCCTATGTGTCTCAAAGTAATGTCTAAGCTTTGTTGATGCCATAACTAATGCTAGTATCAATTTCTCTAAATGAGAATACCTAGTTTCAGCATTTAACAAACTTTTACTAACATAATAAACATGATATTGCTGACCTTCATGATCCTTTACAAGGACGGCACTTACAGCGTTTCCTGATACTGCGAGGTATAGGGACAGTGGTTCACCATTCTCAGGCTTCATCAGCAAAGGTGCAGTTGTAAGATATTGCTTCAAATCCTGCAGGGCTGCTTCGTGCTTTTCGCCCCATTCAAATTTCTTATTCTTCTTCAGGATATCATAAAACTCTTTGCATTTCTTTGAAGATCTTGAAATAAATCTATTTAATGCTGCCACTCTCCCTGTCAATCGTTGAACATCTTTCATATTTGAGGGTGACTTAATATCCAAGATGGCTTTAATCTGTTCCGGGCTGGCCTCTATTCCTCTTTTGGTCACCATATATCCTAGAAATTTTCCTGCCCCCACTCCAAAATGACACTTAGCAGGATTTAGCTTCATGTTAAATCGGTCCAGGATATCAAATGCTCCTTTAATATCCTGGAGGTGATCCTGGGCTTTCTTTGATTTTATCACCATATCGTCAATGTATACCTCCATGGTGTCCCCTAGCTTGTCTTTGAACATCATATTTACCAATCTCTGATATGTTGCACCTGCATTTTTCAAACCAAAAGGCATAGCCGTATAACAATAAATACTTGTTGGTGTCATGAAGGCTGTATCCTCCTGATCAGAGGGTTCCATTTGAATCTGTTGAAATCCTGAGGATGCATCCATGAAGGTTAACATTTCGTGCCCGGCAGTAGCATCCACCATTGCATCAATGTGAGGAAGAGGAAATGGGTCTTTAGGACAAGCCTTGTTCAAATCTGTGTAGTCTACACAGACTCTCCATTTCCCATTTTTCTTCTGTACCACAACTACGTTTGCTAGCCATCTTGGAAATTTAACTTCTCTGATCATCTTGGACTTCAACAATCTTTCAACTTCCTCTTGGATAATCGTATTCCGCTCAGGAGCAAATTTCCTTCTTTTTTGCTGAACAGGCTTGAATGATTTGTCAATTCCAAGCTTGTGAGTGATAATGTCTTTGGATATGCCTGTCATATCCTCATGCTTCCATGCAAACGTTGACATCCTACATTTCAAAAAGTTAGTTAACTGCTCTTCAATATCCTGAGGGATATTAGTTCCTACGAGCACCGAGATATCAGGATTATCCTGATCCAGGATAATTTTCTTCACATCCTGCTCCGGATCCTCCATAATATCCTGGGCCCGCATCTTTAATTGCTATGCTGCACTAGGCTTGGTTGAGGATTTCATCGAGGATGAGTAACATTCTTTCGCCTCCTGTTGATCACTTTCAACCTTGACGACTCCCCAAGGGGTAGGGATCTTGATGCATTGGTGATATGTTGACGGCACAGCCTTCATATCGTGAATCCATGGTCTTCCCAGTATGATGTTATAGCAGGATAAAGAATCCATCACACAGAAACGTTGTATCGAGTTGACTCCCTCAACATATACTGGTAATTTTATCTCTCCCACTGTGTTCCTAGCCTCTCCACTGAACCCAACAAGCACGGTGGACTTTGAAGTGATATCCATTGGAGATACATTCATTCTCTTCAGAGTCTCTAGTTGGATTATATTGACGGAGCTGCCATTATCAACCAATATCCTGCGTACAAAATGGTTAGCCACATATAACGTTATTACCAGAGCATCATGATGAGGATCCTGAACAGTATCCCTGTCATCAGCATCAAATGTGATCACTTTGTCAGTTGTAAGGGTAGTCATCCTGACAGGTTTGTCTCCTCTTTCAGCTTTAGCTTCCTTTGCATGTCTCTTCGCTGCTGAATACGAAGTCCCACAAATATCGGATCCTCCCGAAATGAAGTTGATTATCTTAGCATCCGCGGGAGGTGAGGCTGCTCGTTCAGGATCCTTCTCAGTATCCTGACCCTTATTCTTCTTTCTTCCTAAGAGATCTTTCAGTTACCCCTTGCTCAGAAGATAGCTTATTTCTTTCCTTAGGGCAATGCAATCTTGTCACATGTCCAAAATCTTCGTGGAAGGCACACCATTTTGACTTATCTTTCCAATCAGCTTTTTGTTGATTCTTTCGAGGCCACCTAGCCTTGTCTCCTAAACCCTGCATGGCATACATCAATTCAGGAATGTTAACAGAAAAGCAATATTCAGATAATTCAGGATATTCTTCAGGATCCTCATCTTCGACTGCATTCACTTTCTTATTTTCATTTCTACCATATGGCTTAGGGCGATATGGCTTAAATGAGGATTCTGACTTCCTGTTAGTTGACTCATAAGTGTTGGATGAGTTCATCCTCTCTTGCATCTTTCTGTCATCCTCCAACCGAATATATCTTAGGGCCCTGTTTCGAGCTTCATCCAAGTTCCTGCATGGGTTCATTACAAGGTCTTGGTAGAATTGAGAATCTTTTTGCAGCCCCATCTTGAAAGCTTGCACAGCTGTTGCAACATCAAGATGCGGAATGTCTAAGGATTCGCGGCTGAACTTGTTCACATAATCCCTTAGGGACTCTTGAGGCCCCTGTGTTACCCTGTAGAGGTCACTTGTTAGTTTTTCAAAGCTTCTACTACAAGAAAACTGACTATTAAACAAATTCACTAAGTGATCAAATGATGTAATTGAATGAGGAGGAACGTTTAACAGCCATTTCAAGGCTGATCCTGTTAAGGTAGAGCCGAAACCCTTGCACAAGCATGCTTCCTTGAGCTCCGGAGGGATAGGGTTAATCTCCATCCTTTCCCTATACTGGGCAATATGCTCCTCAGGATCCGTAATTCCGTCATAAAGCTTCATGTTGGGGGTTTGAAATCTCTTTGGAATCTCAGCATCACAGATAGGATATGCGAAGCGGGATATCCTGTGGCTGTCTTGGGATACCTCTGGGATCGGCTGGACCACTCCAGGTACACTGGATATCATGTCCTTCAACTTCTGAAGCTCCCTAGTAAATGCTGATGTTACACCTGTATCCAGCAAAGATCCACTATTGTTAGTAGCATGAATATTATTATTATTCGACACGTTACCCGTCGGAGGATTTTGCACATATGCTGAAGCATATCCTGAACTCCTCATGGTTGACATCCTGATAGAGGAGGGTATTTCAGGAGTATGGTTCTGAGGAAGGCTGGGCACAATATTCCCCCTATTGTCCTCAGTGTACACGGCTGAACTAAAGTTTAGAGTTCTGGGTTGTAGTGGAGTGACGATATCCTCAGCAGATCTGCTCGAACCAGACTTCAAGAGTTGTATTTCCCTCAATAGCATTTGGTTTGTTTCCTGTTGCTGCCTCATTTGTTCCTGCACACTTCCAAATAAGGTTAGAATTTCATCATTAGAAGCTAAAATGGGAGCAGATCCCTGAACACTCCGAGTAGGGATAATATCCTGAGGTTGTGAAGAGGTTGGCATTCTTGGAGGAGGTGGTGGAAACACCGAACCGGTAGTAGCAGAAGTCATAGCAGACACAGTAGAGGAGCTCATGTTTGATCTTGAGGCCATTGTAGACAATGTGGCAAAAAGTTTTGAAAATAGAAAACCGATTAGCGATTTCACAAAAATTTTTAGTAATGAGAGCACCACTTGCCCCACGGTGGGCGCCAAATTGTTTTGGTCAAAAATTACCGAAGCAATTAAGTGATCAAATTAGTTAAGTGAGGTAGTGTGCTAAGAAGTGTGTTGAAAATATGCTGGTTGAGTTATTTGGAAAAACAGTATTCAGGATACGGCTCAGGATATTGAGCTGTATCTATGATCAAACAACGAGCAAAAAGTAAAGAAAGTGACACGAGTTATACGAGGAAAGCCCTTGATCAACCTAGATCGCCGGCACAAAACCTCAGGAGCTGACAATCGCAGCTGCCTTGTTCTTCTTATTACTTTAAACATCAGGATACAGTGCAAGATATAGACCAGATCGCTAAGTGTTACAAAGCTTTTGTACGAAAATGAAAGTTGCTAGAGAGCGAATGTTAGAGTGTAGTGAGTGTAAATGTGATGTCCTATTCGATCTGGTATACCCAACTATTTATAGAAACAAATTACAAACGATAATTCCTATAAATATGGGATACTCCGAATATTCCATTGTAAATGTTGAAGACCGAGTAATACGGGACCAACGTCTTTATTTGAACGACTTGGACCGAGTCTTCCGTGAAATAATTCCTTGTGAACGTTGCTAGCTTCCAACCCACGTACCTGCACATAATCCGTTAGTTATCCTGAGGATACCATTCAGGATGTTACCAATATCCTGAATCAGCATCCCGGATGTGAATAGATATCGTGTAACCAACATATAATTCAAGATATTCCCCAGGATATGGGCTCAGAATTTCGCCCATAACAGTAGGTGTATTAGATAAATATATTTATAAAATATTTTAAAATCATGCGAGATGAATTTTGAAATTATGTATAAGGTTTTTGAAAACATGGGTAATGCTTTTGAAATCATGCACTTGATATATTAAGTAAGTATACTTTGTTAAAATTGTTTTCAAACAATATTAAATATTTTGAAATCATGAAGGTTGTTTTGAAAACTTATACTATGTATGTTGTTATGAAACCAGAATGTAATGATATGGGTATGAGATCGAAAAATACCCTTAGTTATCTAACCAAGGATTTAAAGTGACATTTTGAGTAATCGTCTAAAAATTGTCACTTATATTCTGTACTTTGTTTCTTAGAATGAAACGAGTACTTAGAAAGTTTTTCGAGGAAATCATGAGCGATCACATGAATGGGAGAATTACAAGAGTAGTTTGTTTAAAGAACATAGTTCTTTGGTGTAGGTATCATAGGGGTATGCCATACATAAATGTAACTACATTTGTACATCAGAATTGTGAACAACAATTTATTTATAAACAAAACAGATTGTTTCACAGTTCAAGGAAAACAAAAGAAACAAAAGCATAAGATTTAAACTAATTCAAAGCAGCAGCATCTTCTAATCAGCCAAATGCTCATCCGTGGGTCAGATTTGCATTGACAAACTTTGGGCATTGGTTCCTGAAATAACCCGTCTCGCCGTAGTTGTACCAAGTACCAGACGTTAAACGAGCTTCAGCAGGGTTTACTTGAGGTTGGTTTGGACCACCTTGGATTGGGTTGAATTGACAAGCATTTGCCAGGTGACTGAGTCGTCCACATGAAGCACACAGACGACACTGCAGGTAAGCTCGGTGAGGTGCATTAAATTTGTTGCACATCGAAGCAGTACCAGCATAAGGTTTCCTTGCAGGAGGTTGAGCAGCAGCAGGATTTGCAACAGCTTTGTTTTGGGTAGCAAAGCGGCACACGTCAACTAAATGTCCCCATCGTCCTCAGTGGGTACATTTAAAACAGGGTATGTGATTTGGATGATGACGGTTGCATCGATTACACCATGGAGCAGTTCCCTTGTATGGCTTCTTGGCTGGTGGTGCTGCCGCATGGCTAGGTTCTGCTTGATTTGGTGCAATTGCTGCGGGTTTCTTTGAAGCCTTGCACTTCTTCGATTTTTGTGAAGGCTTGGCTTCTGATTGCTTTGGTGATTCTTGGGTGGCTTCATCCTGGAGACGGGACATGGCAACGGCTAATTCAGCAGTCTTCTAGATTACTACGCCTATTCGTTGGGCAAATCTGATAGCGTGTTTGGACATCTGAGCGTCGGTGCGATGAAGAGACATTCTAGAGGAAATGGAAGACATAGGAAGAAACAAGTGAAATGTTATTAGATAATCAAAACAAAATGACAACGCATAAAAATTACGATCATTTGTTTGTTACCTAAGACAAACAAAGGAGACGTTGACTAATCAAAGTAAGCGTGTCATATTAATGTATCGCGAAGACATGCTTTAGCCTAAAAGTGGATACTCACCCCAAGAGTTCCCAGGTAAGAGTGACCGGTCCGATTATGTGGATTTGTACGAACACTCTTGCCTTAGATAGAAAACTCAGAGTACAAGCATCCACCCTTCCAGATTGCACGTGTTCACATTATAAGACCCAACTTTGACGAGATTTTTGAAAACTTTGAAGGTTCAAAACCTTATAATAAATCATCACAGAACAGATGATTGGTTTTCAAAGTGGATTTGAAATTTGTGTTCTTGTTGTGGTTGTCACCTAAGAATAAGTGACGGTATTATTTTAAGATCCAAACACAAGAATCTTGTGTTAGGGTCCTAGGAAGGTTATAGACTAGGTCAAAGCATTACTAATAACCTAATTCCCTATAACCATGAGCTCTGATACCAACTCTTCTGTCACACCCCGACCGCGTAAAACAACAAACCGCGGCGGAATCGTCGGGGAGTGTCGTAACAGAATCATTGTTTCATAACACATGGAAATTGAAGTTTCGTTTTATTAAATTTCAAGAGTTTACATCATCTTAAAAACAAAGAAACATAACATAATTAACTAGTCTTGCATCTTTTATTGTCACTAAGGCCCAAGTCCGCCTAAGTGTATCTTGATCAATCCTATGCATCATCTCCTGAAAACACATGTGAAAATAGGTACGTCAGCATAAAAATGCCTGTGAGATACATAGGTTTTATTAAAATAGGATTCATGAATTGTAAGTTTAAAGAAAATGTTTAACAAAAGTTAGTCATGAACCTTGTAAAATGTTTTCTTTTATAAAACATACAAAAAGTGATAAGAAATCAGATGATATAAAAGAAAAATGCATAGATAAATAAATAACCAAGTAAAAATGAGTTTGTATAAAATATGTTGTTTGTAAAACAATGTTTATGAAGATATGATATTTGTGTAAAATGTAATATGTCTAACTTGAAATGGTTTAAATAACGCTACGATATGTAATATCATAAAAGCACTTATATATAGGAAGTACCAGCGGCGTATCCACCATGCTTTTATCATATTACACACGCCTCGTTATTTAAATCACTTACCAAACAGACCACCAATGTCAAAATGTTCATGTATAATCAAATTTTATGTATGGTAAAATAAATAAAAATATCTATTCTAACCATATGCCCGAAACAATGCATTTGAATAAATCAAAAGTTATGTTTTGTAAAAATCCATGCTTTATTGATACAAACATCTATGCGGTAATGTTAAACGCATACATTCAAGCCTTGCGACTGTGGCGACAAACCCTTAAACGAAATTAAAGGTTCATCTAAATTCTGAATATCGAATTCGGTCATTCCTTCCACCCAAACAAATCTAGGATTTCAGGAACAGGAGTTGTCAATTCCTATGGTACCACTACCTACTAACGAACGTCATGATCGGTGTTAATGAATGTATTTATGACCCGTTAAACAAACCAAATGTCATACCAAATGTAAGCATGTTTTATGAAAATGATGTACTTAAATATGCTAAATGAACATATAAAGTAAAAGTGTTTAATATAAAACAATGTGTCCATATGCAGGATGAACATATGCAACAAAATGTAATATATAAAAATCAAAGTGCTAGCATGTTAATGAAACATACATAGCAAAACATGGAAGAAATCATGTACTATATGTGTACTAATGAACATAGCCAGCATATGATATAAAAACGTGAAAAGCACGAAAATAACAAGTAGGCACATGTGTATCACCCCAAAACATTTGAAAACGTAAAAGAGGGGAACTATGTACTCACTTGAGGATGCTTAGAAGGGTTGAATAACAACCAAGCAAGGCTAAAGGGATCACGGAATCAAACGGCACCTAATATAGGTAACTATGTTAATAAACCGGACCAAAATAACCAAATGAGTATAGGAACTCATGTAATATGGTTTAACAAAGCCTACATTCTAAATCGAAACCTATCCTAAGTGCTTACGACCCATTACGACCTGTTTAGGTAGCTTAAGCTACTTTAACGCGTCGTTCGCGTAAAATGCGTTCGGACCGCCTAACTAGTCCTATGACAAGTATTATATACCTTAACAAATCTAATAATGTTTCCTAATCAATTTAGATGTCAAAATTTAAGTTACCTCTGCTTAAAATGAATTTATGCGCAGAAAGGGCATTTTGGTCATTTTCCTAAGGCATATAAACTACCTATGATACAACTAACTAAACGTAGTGACCATAAGGTATAACCTCGGAAGGTTATTCCCTATACAACTATGGTCACAAAATGTGTTTGGTCGGATCCTAATGATCGACCAAACAGGTCGGGTTCGAAAGTCTAAGCGGTTGTTTAGACCGCTTATCTTACGACCCTATATAAGCACTAAACTAAAATGACGAGTTAAACATGTTAAAACATGTTTAACGAAGTTAGAAAACAAGTTTGATATCAAAACAAAGGGTTTTGATACCCAAGAATAGTTTGGTTGCAAAATACGCATAAACGCGCATTTTGACCGAAACTATGACTCGTCACTACACCAAAATAACGTGGTAATAAGTAGGTATAGTCACCAAGGACTATGACCATCGTGATTACGCTCACGTTGCGAAGTTCAAACGAACTTCGTGTTGACCGTTGACTGGTCAATGCAGAAAGTCAAACACCGTTTGACTTTCATACTTAAAAACGCATAAAAGAACGAAAGAAACTTACAAGAGGTCCAAGCGATGGAGTTTTGATCTAAAAATTCTCAGGTATGAAGTGTGGGAACTCCAACTTAGAGAATTAATCAGATCAAGTGTGAGTTGAAATGAAATTGGGTTGGGTATTTATAGATTTCGGACCATCGTTAGGATCGTTCCTCGATAAACGAGCTTCAATCTGAGCCTTACATGTGTACCCACTGATTTGTAATACCATGGGTGTCCAAAACAAGCCCACAGATTCAAAGAAACCATGTGCTAAACAAGGGAACAGCTGGATCTTGCTGGAATCAATTTTCTGTAGACCTGATGGTCTGTCGCTCCCCGCGTAAGAGGAGGCTTCCTCTTACGCGCCCCGCCAGAGCCTATTTTGGCAGAATGGCAGTTTAGGTCCCTGCATGTGTAAAACGTGGTTTTCGATGCATTTTCGGCACATTTAAGCCCCGTTAACCTCATTTAAGGGTCTAAAATGAAGTTAAAGTATAGGAAACTTAAAATATGCTCAAAAATATGTCGGATTTCGGTTCGTTTGGTCGTACGGTTGCGTTGTTCGGTTAATTACGACGAAACACAAACGGACGCGAAAAACGATCCAAATTACACGACGAATGGAATTTTATCATGCCAATCACTAAAATAAAATATTTTAATGGTTACATAAATTTTTGGGTGTCCGGATATATTCAGAACATAGGATATGCGCGAAAATGCAAACTTATGCACTTTTTGACGCTTTTAGTCCCTGTTGATCAAATAAGTTTATTTTTGCACACCAAACACCTCAAAGCCTATTTCTAAGCTATGTAAAGGATATTTAGGGCATGTTTAACTTATTATCAAGTTCCAGAATGTTCCTTACAGTACGAATCGGCATACTTTCGTAGTTTGTCGAAATTAGTCCCTGTAAGCGAATAAACTTGATTTCGACACACCAAACCTTCCAAAACTTATCTCTAAGTTATGTAAAGGTTATTTAAGGTATTTTAAGCCCATGTCACTGTTCCAGAGTGTTTGTCGCATTAAACTGATTATGTTTACGCATCAGTTCGCGTATAACTTCCCAGATTTAGAGCTCGAAATCGAACAAGAATTGATATGTGCAAATGATACACATATTTATACAAATCCCAAGTATGAAATACAATACTTCATTGATTTGGTATTTTTTTGATGGCCGTGGAGGCACAGATGTCACAGTCTCCCCTACTTCAGTAAATTTCATCCCGAATTTTATTTAGAGGAAACTTGTGAGAGCTTGAAATATGAAGTTGAAAAGATAAAACAACACTGGTTAGGGTTCTGAACTTCTAGTAACTTTAAATAACATCATGCTTGCAATGTAAGAGGGACACGTATATACAAGTATATGAAGCGCCATTGGTGCGTCCACCGTACCTCCATTACATTGTTTACATTTCGTTATTTTTGCCACTATAGGTTCTTACACATGATAAGTCTTACTGTGGTTTCCGTGCACTGAATTTCATAATTATGTATGCATCCATAATTACGTAATTCCTTGCATAGTCCACACAGTGCATTTTATAATGTGTAGGGGAAAAACCAAATGAACAAGCCTGTGATGAGTGTGACTAGACCACCATAGGATCCTTTTAATTAAATCAATAAATGATCTCTTTAAATAGACCACCAAGGAGTCCTTTCATTTATATAATCACATGTCATTCCCAACCAGATTCTGAATCAATCTTTTTTACTAGACCACTCAAGGGGTCTCTTTTGAATTATGGAATGGTACTATATAATCCAAGGGTTTTAACTATTACGTAGAAGCCCATTTAGGATTTAAGGTAGTACCTTTTGGTATCCTACTATGAATCCCTTATATGGAGATATGGGAGATTCTACGAGGATTTAGATAACGAAAATAAAAACACAAAAGAAAACACATAACTCATAATCACATAATCATAAAATTGTTTATCTTGGTTTTCAATTTGTTATCATTTTGTTAATTTGTGCACACGAATATTCAAAGCACACCAGGAATCCAATCCGTGGATTTCATTTGGCACATTAAACATTTTCAAGAATCTAACTATGAAGATAGGAAGATCTTATAGGAATTCGGCTTTGTCCTTATTGAATCATAATGTACGTATTAAAGCATACAAAGGATCCAAATAAGGGCTCCGATTTAAACGATAATCATCCACAAGGATCTAATTGTGAAGATAAGAAGATCCTATATGGATTTTTAGAATTCGAATAGCGGGAGACGCTTCGAACCCTTGCACTAGACGTGCTTAAGTCAAAACATAAGGTAAAATGCTCATGAAGTTGAGGTGCTAGGTATGCCAAGGCGACATATGAAGCAGAATTTGGAGGTTGGGTACTACGTATGATAAGTCAATTATACGAGCAGAATGTTTTTCAAAAACTATGCATGTGGTTCTTTTAGAAATGTGTTTAATGTTTTTTTTTGAAACCTTACATAATACTTTTGAAATAATAAGGTAGGTGTATTAGATAAATATATTTATAAAATGTTTTAAAATCATGCGAGATGAATTTTGAAATTATGTATAAGGTTTTTGAAAACATGGGTAATGCTTTTGAAATCATGCACTTGATATATTAAGTAAATATACTATGTTAAAATTGTTTTCAAACTATATGAAATATTTTGAAATCATGAAGGTTGTTTTGAAAACTTATACTATGTATGTTGTTATGAAAACCAGAATGTAATGATATGGGTATGAGATCGAAAAATACCCTTAGTTATCTAACCAAGGATTTAAAGTGACATTTTGAGTAATCGTCTAAAAATTGTCACTTATATTATGTACTTTGTTTCTTAGAATGAAACGAGTACTTAGAATTTTTTTTGAGGAAATCATGAGCGATCACATGAATGGGAGAATTACAATAGTAGTTTGTTTAAAGAACATAGTTCTTTGGTGTAGGTATCATAGGGGTATGCCATACACACATGTAACTACATTTGTACATCAGAATTATGAACAACAATTTATTTATAAACAAAACAGACTGTTTCACAGTTCAAGGAAAACAAAAGAAACAAAAGCATAAGATTTAAACTAATTCAAAGCAGCAGCATCTTCTAATCAGCCAAATGCTCATCCGTGGGTCAGATTTGCATTGACAAACTTTGGGCATTGGTTCCTGAAATAACCCGTCTCGCCGTAGTTGTACCAAGTACCAGACGGTAAACGAGCTTCAGCAGGGTTTACTTGAGGTTGGTTTGGACCACCTTGGATTGGGTTGAATTGACAAGCATTTGCCAGGTGACCGAGTCGTCCACATGAAGCACACAGGCGACACTGCAGGTAAGCTCGGTGAGGTGCATTACATTTGTTGCACATCGAAGCAGTACCAGCATAAGGTTTCCTTACAGGAGGTTGAGCAGCAGCAGGATTTGCAATAACTTTGTTTTGGGTAGCAAAGCGGCACACGTCAACTAAATGTCGTCCACAGTGGGTACATTTAAAACAGGGTATGTGATTCGGATGGTGACGGTTGCATCGATTACACCATGGAGTAGTTCCCTTGTACGGCTTCTTGGCTGGTGGTGCTGCTGCCTGGCTAGGTTCTGCTTGATTTGGTGCAATTGCTGCGGGTTTCTTTGAAGCCTTACACTTCTTTGATTTTTGTGAAGGCTTGGCTTCTGTTTGCTTTGGTGATTCTTGGGTGGCTTCATCCTGGAGACGGGACATGGCAACGGCTAATTCAGCAGTCTGCTAGATTACTACGCCTATTCGTTGGGCAAATCTAGTAGCCTGTTCGGACATCTGAGCGTCGGTGCGATGAAGTGACATTCTATAGGAAATGGAAGACATAGGAAGAAACAAGTGAAATGTTATTGGATAATCAAAACAAAATGACAACGCATAAAAATTGCGATCATTTGTTTGTTACCTAAGGCAAACAAATGAGACGGTGACTAATCAAAGTAAGCGGGTCATATTAATGTATCGCGAAGACATGCGTTAGCCTATAAGTGGATACTCACCCCAAGAGTTCCCAGGTAAGAGTGACTGGTCCGATTATGTGGATTTGTACGAACACTCTAGCCTTAGACAGAAAACTCAGAGTACATGCATCCACCCTTCCAGATTGCACGTGTTCACATTATAAGACCCAACTTTGACGAGATTTTTGAAAACTTTAAAGGTTCAAAACCTTATAATAAATCATCCTAGAACAGATGATTGGTTTTCAAAGCGGATTTGAAATTTGTGTTCTTGTTGTGGTTGTCACCTAAGAATAAGTGACGGTATTATTTTAAGATCTAAACACAAGAATCTTGTGTTAGGTTCCTAGGAAGGTTATAGACTAGGTCAAAGCATTACTAATAACCTAGTTCCCTATAACCATGAGCTCTGATACCAACTTTTCTGTCACACCCCGACCGCGTAAAACAACAAACCGCGGCGGAATCGTCGGGGAGTGCCGTAACAGAATCATTGTTTCATAACACATGGAAATTGAAGTTTCATTTTATTAAATTTCAAGAGTTTTCATCATCTTAAAAACAAAGAAACATAACATAATTAACTAGTCTTGAATCTTTTAATGTCACTAAGGCCCAAGTCTGTCTAAGTGTATCTTGATCAATCCTATGCATCATCTCATGAAAATACATGTGAAAATAGGTACGTCATCATAAAAATGCCTGTGAGATACATAGGTTTTATTAAAATAGGATTCATGACTTGTAAGTTTAAAGAAAATGTTTAACAAAAGTTAGTCATGAACCTTGTAAAATATTTTCTTTTATAAAACATACAAAAAGTGATAAGAAATCAGATGATATAAAAGAAAAATGCATAGATAAATATATAACCAAGTAAAAATGAGTTTGTATGAAATATGTTGTTTGTAAAACAATGTTTATGAAGATATGATATTTGTGTAAAATGTAATATGTCTAACTTGAAATGGTTTAAGTAACGCTACGATATGTAATATCATAAAAGCACTTATATATAGGAAGTACCATCGGCGTATCCACCATGCTTTTATCATATTACACACGCCTCGTTATTTAAATCACTTACCAAACAGACCACCAATGTCAAAATGTTCATGTATAATCAAATGTTATGTATGGTAAAATAAATAAAAATATCTATTTTAACCATATGCACAAAACAATGCATTTGAATAAATCAAAAGTTATGTTTTGTAAAAATCCATGCTTTATTTATACAAACATCTATGCAGTAATGTTAAACGCCTACATTCAAGCCTTGCGACTGTGGCGACAAACCCTTAAACGAAATTAAAGGTTCATCTAAATTCTGAATATTGAATTCGGTCATTCCTTCCACCCAAACAAACCTAGGATTTCAGGAACGGGAGTTGTCAATTCCTATGGTACCACTACCTACTAACGAATGGCATGATCGGTGTTAATGAATGTATTTATGACCCGTTAAACAAACCAAATGTCATACCAAATGTAAGCATGTTTTATGAAAATGATGTACTTAAATATGCTAAATGAACATATAAAGTAAAAGTGTTTAATGTAAAACAATGTGTCCATATGCAGGATGAACATATGCAACAAAATGTAATATATAAAAATCAAAGTGCTAGCATGTTAATGAAACATACATAGCAAAACATGGAAGAAATCATGTACTATATGTGTACTAATGAACATAGCCAGCATATGATATAAAAACATGAAAAGCACGAAAATAACAAGTAGGCACATATGTATCACCCCAAAACATTTGAAAACGTAAAAGAGGGGAACTATGTACTCACTTGAGGATTCTTAGAAGTCTTGAATAACAACCAAGCAAAGCTAAAGGGATCACAGAATCAAACGGCACCTAATATAGGTAACTATGTTAATAAACCGGACCTAAATCGGAAGATCGGATAGAATGAGGTTTCGTAAACCAAATGAGTATAGGAACTCATGTAATATGGTTTAACAAAGCCTACATTCTAAATCGAAACCTATCCTAAGTGCTTACGACCCATTACGACCCGTTTAGGTAGCTTACGCTACTTTAACGCGTCGTTCGCGTAAAACGCGTTCGGACCGCCTAATTAGTCCTATGAAAAGTATTATATACCTTAAAAAATCTTAAAATGTTGTCTAATCAGTTTAGATGTCAAAATTTAAGTTACATATGCTTAAAATGAATTTATGCGCAGAAAGGGCATTTTGGTCATTTTCCTAAGGCATATAAACTACCTATCATACAACTAACTAAACGTAGTGACCATAAGGTATAACCTCGGAAGGTTATTCCCTATACAACTATGGTCACAAAATGTGTTTGGTCAGATCCTAATGATCGACCAAACATGTCGGGTTCGAAAGTCTAAGCGGTTGTTTAGACCGCTTATCTTACGGCCCTATATAAGCACTAAACTAAAAGTGACGAGTTAAACATGTACATGTTTAACAAAGTTAGAAAACAAGTTTGATATCAAAACAAAGGGTTTTGATACCCAAGAATAGTTTGGTTGCAAAATACGCATAAATGCGCATTTTGACCGAAACTATGACTCGTCACTACACCTAAATAACGTGGTAATAAGTAGGTATAGTCACCAAGGACTATGACCATCGTGATTACGCTCACGTTGCGAAGTTCAAACGAACTTCGTGTTGACCGTTGACTGGTCAATGCAGAAAGTCAAACACTGTTTGACTTTCATGCTTAAAAACGCATAAAAGAACGAAAGAAACTTACAAAAGGTCCAAGCGATGGAGTTTTGATCTAAAAATTCTCAGGTATGAAGTGTGGGAACTCCAACTTAGAGAATTAATCAGATCAAGTGTGAGTTGAAATGAAATAGGGTTGGGTTGGGTATTTATAGATTTCGGACCACCGTTAGGATCGTTCCTTGATAAACGAGCTTCAATCTGAGCCTTACATGTGTACCCACTAATTTGTAATACCATGGGTGTCCAAAACAAGCCCATAGATTCAAAGAAACCATGTGCTAAACAAGGGAACAGTTGGATCTTGCTGGAATCAATTTTCTGCAGACCTGATGGTCTGTCGTGCTCCGCGTAAGAGGAGGCTTCCTCTTACGCGCCCCACCAGAGCCTATTTTGGCAGAATGGCAGTTTAGGTCCCTGCATGTGTAAAACATGGTTTTCGATGCATTTTCGGCACATTTAAGCCCCGTTAACCTCATTTTAAAGCTCTAAAATGAAGTTAAAGTATAGGGAACTTAAAATATGCTCAAAAATATGTCGGATGTCGGTTCGTTTGGTCGTACGGTTGCGTTGTTCGGTTAATTACGACGAAACACAAACGGACGCGAAAAACAATCCAAACGACGAATGGAATTTTATCATGCCAATCACTAAAATACAATAATTTAATGATTACATAAATTTTTGGGTGTCCGGATATATTCAGAACGTAGGATATGCGCGAAAATGCAAAGTTATGCACTTTTTGACGCTTTTAGTCCCTGTTGATCAAATAAGTTTATTTTTGCGCACCAAACACCTCAAAGCCTATTTCTAAGCTATGTAAATGATATTTATGGAATGTTTAACTTATGATCAAGTTCCGGAATGTTCTTTACAGTACGAATCGTCATACTTTCGCAGTTTGTCGAAATTAGTCCCTGTAAGCGAATAAACTTGATTTCGACACACCAAACCTTCCAAAACTTATTTCTCAGTTATGTAAAGGTTATTTAAGGTATGTTAAGCCCATTTCACTGTTCCGGAGTGTTTGTCGCATTAAACTGATTACGTTTACGCATCAGTTCGCGTATAACTTCCCAGAAAGCGATTTAGAGCTCGAAATCGAACAAGAATTGATATGTGCAAATGATACACATATTTATACAAATCCCAAGTATGAAATACAATACTTCATTGATTTGGTATTTGTTTGATGGCCGTGGAGGCACAGATGTCACACTTCTTCTCTTTTGTTTCGTCTGTCAAAACTAACAATGACGAAGAAAAGTAGCAGTTGATTTTGTCTCCAAGATTTCCAAACCCTAGATTCAAGATTTCAGTCTTTAACAATGGATCAAACTTCAAGACAATCACACCCAAGATCAGAAGAGAAGAATCGGCAGCTATTTAATCAGCAAACCCTAGGTCACCAAAACTCCACTATAGCTTAGATCTAACCAGATCTATATGATTCACCGCCAAGAATGATCGGAAGACCAAATCCCCAAATTCAAGAAACCCTAGATCCAACCAACTGAATCTGAGACAAACAACGGAAGTGAATAAACATAACGATCAGAGCTCTGATACCATGTCAAAACTAACATGTATCAATCATCAGAATGGATTTTATTAAGAGAACAGAACTAAAACCAACGAATCAACAAGAACGACACACTCTTTTCTCACAAGCAAATCATAAACACGATGATCTGCACTCTCTAAACTGAACCTGCTAACAAACAATAAGATCTTAACACAAGATCTATACAAAAAAAAAAAAATCAAGAGAGAAAAAAGAGAGACTGAAAAGCGATGAACTGATCTCGAAAACCAGAGACTTCTATGAGCAGATCTCGAGAACTTATCAGTTGGAATGACACGCTCGCCCAAGCCGCTTCAAGTCTTCATGTCTTTTCTAGTAGTCCAAGCCCAATCACCAGGAGCCCAAATATAGCCCAGCTCCAAGTCCATGTTAAAACAAGATAAATCAAACTATAAGAACTATAATTATTAAAATGAGAATGTTAAAAATAACTAATTTAATAGTTATTATTATTGTTAGTTATTATTTTCAACAGAAACCAAATACATTAAATGGCCTAATTACCATCAACTTTAAGGATGAGGAATTGAGCTTAAAACCCACCAAGAACTCAAATTGTTAACCTTTTGATTTTGTACCACAAGTAAAATCAATGGCTTTTAATTTTGTACCACAATCTAACAACTTCCAGTAATCATTTGTTATAAGTATATTATTTTAACTAAATAATAATACTTGTAATGTTATTGGGTTAATATATTTAAATTGTATCTAAATGCGTGAATGTTAGCAACATACTTTTTAAGTGCAACAATAAAGAATGATATGGGTCACTAGTTACGACATCATATATGTTTTTCTTGAACATCTACATTCACCATTCACCATGTACCACTTTTTTTTTTCCTGCAATAAATTACAAGCCAAATGTATAATGGAAGAAAGTGCACAAATGCATGGTGTTATTCAAATGGAATCCTTAGATATAATAGCTAACAATTTAACTTTCTGATAACTAATATTTTTTAATAGATTTTGAGATAAAAATTTCGTTACATGACGTGACACGCTTGTGCAATAATTAAAAAGTTGAGTATCCATAAGTCACGATAACTAATAGGACCAAAACGTGCAAAGAATCGTCGAAAGACTAGATGATTAAGCGAGCTTTTAATTCGTTGGAATGCAGTAGAACCTTTTAGTCTCCTTAATAAATTTTCACAAGTGTTCATATTTTATTGTTGTTGTGAATGCATTTGTTTTTCCTTGGCTTTTTTAGCTACTTCCTTTGCTTCCTCTAATACGGGTTCCATTATATCCTCTATCTTGTCTTCCATTTCTTGAACCTGACATAACAAATTTACAATGATAGATGAATTATTTTATAAATTTATTCTAACAATTGCATCCATCCAGAAACAAGATAAGTTTTCTTTTAGTTAAAAAAAAAAAGTAATCTTCTACTTTAAAGACAAAAGTCTAGTCAAAACAACACAATGATTTACTTGGTTCGGCTCGGCTCAAGCCTAATCTACAAACAAACCAATTAGTAAACCCCAAAATTACATATACAAACTCTTAGCACTCTATAATTTTCTCACAAGAAGTTAAATTTTGTTAAAATACGACGACTCAATTTCATAAGTAGGTTTATTTAGGTGTCATGTTCTAATATAATAAATTGTATTTATTTTGTAGGGTTGTACAAAACAAGAAGTTGCTAAAGTTGTTGATGGGCTACTAGATGATTTATTCGTTGTTGTTAATGGGCTGTGAAAGGTTGTTGGGCTATTGTTGATTTCTTTTATAAATGATGTGGGTTGATGCTAGGAACCCACACTTATTTTGACAAGTAGTTTCACATGTTTCAATTAACCTACTTCACATTGCAAGTCTCTGGATTCTTAAAGTTTGTTTTGTTCACATCTTTTTCTATTTTTGAGTATACAAATCTCTTTGATATGAGGTAATAGAATAAACAAGATAATAGAATGAACAAAGTAATAAAATGTAATGAATTATTTCATTCCATTGTGATGTTTGGTTACTCGTATGTGACTATAATGAATCGCTATTTTGTACAGTTTAATAGACAAAAAGATGAAGTAACGAAACACAAATTATTAAAAACGACAAGAATATAATTGCCTCAATAATAGTAATAACAATAATAATAATAATAATAATATATTAATGATAAAAAATTAATAATAATAATAATAATAATAATAATAATAATAATAATAATAATAATAATAATAATAATAATATATTTCTTTCCATTCCTTGAAGAAATGAAAAAACAACCCCTAATCAAGGAATGAAAATTGTTATATTTGGAAGGGGTTATATTCGATCTAAAATGCTAACATTCCATTTAGGGCTGTCCAAAAAGCTCGCGGCTCGGATTTAGCTCGGAAAAAGCTCGCTCGATATGACTCGGATTGAAAGTGAGCTGAGCCGGCTCGGCTCGGCTCGGCTCGGTTAGAAAGTGAGCCAAGCTCGGCTCGGCTCGTGACGAGCCAAATTGGCTAGCTTTATAGCTCGGCTCGGCTTAGCTCGAATTATTTTACTTATAATATATTTTATTTTTATATACATATACTATATTACAAAAAAGTGATTATTATTTACATGTATTTATGCTTGTAGTTTGATATCTATGACATATTTAAAGGTTGATTGCCGTGCTAATGAACAAATATTGTATTTACTTGAAATATAAAACTTATTTTGTGTTGTTGAACGTGATTTTGGCTTGTAATGTATGAGGTTGAACTTATTTTGAATATGTTCTTTTGAAGTATTGAATAATATTTTAGAATACTGAATTTTGAGAGCTATGTATTTTTTTTTAATTTTTAAAATCGAGCCAAACCAAGCCGAGCCGAGCCAGCTCGGTTTAAAACCAAGTCGAGCCCGAGCTTAGATTTTCAGCTCGGTTTCAAATCCGAGCCGAGCTGAGTCAGCTCGGTTTATAATCAAGCCGAGCCCGAGCTTGACCTAGCTCGGCTCGGCTCATGAACAGCCCTAATTCCATTACACATGATTACCAAACATGTTTTTTTTCATTCCATTAGAATAATCCATTCTATTCCGCCTTCTATTACTTCATGATAAACGCTACCTTAGGGATTTATATTTGTTGTTCATAAGTGTCAATTTAATTATTAGAATATATATATATATATATAGGGGCTGGTTAACGTACAAATGCGCTTATCGTACATTACGTACGCTACAATCTCAGCCGTCAGATCATCTTCCCGCATTGAAAATCGCATGTTTTTTTGTTGACCACATGCGAAATTGTTACAAAAACCAACATGATATTTCATCAAAATTATCACATGCGAAATTGAATTACCACATGCGAAATTGTTACAAAAAAACAAACTGCTATTTCATCAAAATTATCACATGCGAAATTGAATTACCACATGCGAAATTGTTAAAAAAAACAACCTTCTATTTCATTAAAATTATCACATGCGAAATTGAATTACCACATGCGAAATTGTTACAAAAAAACACCTGGTATTTCATCAAAATTATAACATGCGAAATTATTACAAAAAAAAAAAACAACATGCGATTTTCATTGCGGGAAGATGATCTGACGGCTGAGATTGTAGCGTACGTAATGTATGATAAGGGAATTTGTACAGTACCCTTTACCTATATATATATATATATATATATATATATATATATATATATATATATATATATATTCATTTTTAATAAAATTAATTTTTAACTAGTTATCACCATAGCCGCGTTGCGGCGAACTTCTTTTGTTATTTAGTCTGTGTTCATATGTGTTTTGAAATCATTACGAGTAGGGCTGTAAACGAACCGAACGTTCAGCGAATAGTTCGTGAACCGTTCGGCGGGAAGTTCGTTTATGTTCGTTCGTTTAATAAACGAACGAACATAAACAAGAAATTTCGTTTGATTAGTTAAATGAACGAACATGAACATAGGTCTCGTTCGTTCGATTGTGTTCGTGAACGTTCGGTAAGGTGTTCGTGAACATTCGTTGACTTGCGTCCGTTTATGTTCGTATGTTTGTGTTTTAATTGAAGATCTTTGTACTTCTTATATTTTATTTGTACTTTTTATATTATTAAACTTTTTATTTATTTTATTTCCCTAACAATTAAACTAGGAACCCACTTTCACCTTTTTTATGCATCATTTCCCTTTCATTTCTCATTATTTACATCCACGAATACGATCGACCTCCGTTCCACAATAAGGGATTCAAGTTCGAGTGCTACTCTCTAGGCCATCTATCTTTATCCTTCGTCGCGTTCACCAAATTTATTTGTGTTCATTTGTGTTCGTGAACCGTTCGCGAACACGCCCATTTCCTTAATGAACAAACACGAACATAAAATCTCGTTCGGTAAGTGTTCATGAACCGTTCGTGAACACATTTATTTCCTTAACGAACGAACACGAACAAGACTTTGTTCGTGTTCGTTCGGTTCGTTTACAGCCCTAATTACGAGCGTGTTGCACACGGAACCACTAACAAAAATAAAAAGAAAATGTAAAAAACAATAAAAAATAATCGAAAGAAAACCAACCAAAAAGGTTGTATGTTAATGTTGTTGTTCGTATGAAACCCGTGATCAGAGATGAGCAAATAATACTGGATACCGGTACCGAATTTCCCGAACCGAAGGATCCTAAGTAACAATTCGGTACCGACTTTTGGCGTTCCTGGTACCGGTTTGCTAACGATTTTTACCTTCATATACCGGTACCGTAACCGGTATTTTCGGTATCAGTTGGCACCGAGCTCATCCCTACCCACCGTTGTTTTTACGGCACCCGTGATCAGGGATGAGCAAACAGTACCGTGTAGCAGTACCGATTTTCCCGAACTAAAAGATTTTCAAACTCAATCCGGTACCGACTTTTGGCGTTTTCTGTATCAGGCTGGTGCCGATTTTTACCTTCATGTACCCATAATGAACCGGACCGTACCGGTATTTTCGATACCAGTATTGGTTGACACCAAGCTTATCCAACTTAGAAAGTAAAAAGAATATATATTATATTAAAATAGTAAAGGTATTATAAATTTATATTATTAAAATATATTAACGCTATTCATTTCACTAGTTGATTTTCCGCCTACGCGTTGCGGCGGAGACCCAATGACTAGAAAAGGCGTGTCAGCAACGGCAAACAGATACCAAATATCAAAACACAAATAAAAATGACGTTGTAAAGATAGTCACTCCGTCCTAAAAAAACGATTTTAAATAACCTAATATATAATAATAGGACCCACACGTCCTACACGTTGGAAATTCGTTTATTTTTAGTTCAGTTATTACGGTGCTAACACGTTAAAATACGGATGAGCTCGGTACCGGTAACGGCACCGAAAGTACTGATCCGGAAAATCATCGAAATTAGGTACCGGCACCGAAAATGCTCGGTACAATACGGTATGGTATTTGAAGGTAAAAATCAATAAATACAGGTATGGTGCTAGACCGGTGTCGAACCGAAAGTAACGATTCTGAAAACGCCAAAAGGTGGGTACCAAATTGGTACCGAAAATGATTTGGTATAGTAAATTTGGTACGGTTACGATACCGGTTTGATTAGAGGATTTGATACGATTTGCACATCAATATTCTAAATATCCAAGTTAATTTTACATGCTACAATTTATTTATTACAGAAAAAGACAAAAAAGAAAGCAAAATAAGTTGCTGTGTATATAAAACCTCATTCAAACGAAATACAGTTTACTTACTGTGTGTATGAAAAGTAATCTAAACGGTGCAATTACTTGCATTGCTGCGTTGCTACAGGATTTGATGAGCTCGGTACCAACCGATATCGAAACTACCGTTACCGAAATCCCCAAAAGTGGGTACCGGTACCGAATATACCTGGTACGGTACGGTTCGGTACCGGTCGGTACTGGTACGACACCGGTATCGAAAATACACCGGTTTGGTAAATTTGGTACCGATACCAGTACCCATACCAATTGCTCATCTCTTAGGCTGGAGGATGTGGGGGCGCCACCCTCGCCAGCTGGACGCCTATAGCGCCCCCCCTCCGCCATCGACCACACCCCCGGCGCTATGACGGGGCGCCATTGAAGCCCCGCCACCGCGGTAACGAGCTGAAACGCGTTGAACGAGGACAAATGGTCAAACATGACCGTTGTGAAACGGTCGAATTTAAAAAAAAAATTCTTAATTTTATTATATATATAACCTATTCTAAACTAAAAAACTCACCAATCACAACCAAAACACACACCAATCACAACTTAAAAATGTCTTCTTCGAGCTCGTCATCCGACGGTGTTCTTGATGATATGGTTATCGCCATCGCGCAGGAGGCGATTAATTATTTGCAAGAAGAAGCCGAATCCTCTGCATCGCGTACCAGATAACCGCCTATTGAACGGAATCGGTTAGCTGCTCATGAACGTCTAGTGCAAGATTATTTTTGTGAAACTCCCGTGTACGATGATGTTCAGTTTAAGCGTAGGTTTCGTATGAGCCGACGACTATTCGTTAAAATTTCCAATGATCTTGCGGGCGAATCCCCTTTTTTCACGCAAAGGGTAAGTGCAAGTGGCAAGGTTGGTTTCTCTGGACTACAAAAGTGTACGGCATCAATTAGGCAACTAGCCTACGGCACATCGAGTGATGCGTGGGATGAGTATTTAAGGATGTCGTCAAGAATGTGTCGCGAGTCTCTTGAAAATTTTTGTGAAGGTAACTTTTATTAACACTAGTATTTATTATTTTTTTTACGTCGTTATTATTTTTTAAATAGCAATAATTTATTAAGTGTAATCTCTCTGTACGGGAGACGATATTTGAGGATGCCAACCGCAGCCGACGTTCCAATTCTACACGAGACCCATCAGCGCTTACATGGGTTTCCTGGAATGTTGGGAAGTCTTGATTGCATGCACTGGGAATGGGCGACATGCCCAACCGCTTGGAAAGGGCAACATCATCGTGGTGACCACGATGGTCCTACCGTAATATTACAAGCGGTCGCTTCTCAAGATTTATGGATTTGGCATGCGTACTTTGGCATGGCTGGTACGAACAATGACATTGCAGTTTTAATGACCTCGAATCTATTCGACGATGTCATAGACGGTGTTGCACCAGATACTTCATTCTATGCAAACGACGTGTAGTATAAGTATGGCTACTATCTCACAGACGGTATTTATCCCGAGTTGGCGACGTTGGTAAAAAGTCTTTCGTGTCCAGATGACGAAAAAAGATTGTATTTCAAGAAAAAACAAGAGTCAGCAATAAAAGATATTGAGCGGGCTTTCGGTGTGTTAAAGAAAAGATGGTCTATCATCACCCAGCCTTCGAGGATACTTGAAAAAAGTAAAATGAGAAACGTTATGTATACGTGTATCATTTTGCATAACATGATATTGGAGGACTCTGGTAGAGCATTTTGTGGAGAAAGCTATGATGAAAGTATCCAACCGACAAACCCAATACTAACATACGCTGAGAAAGAAGATATCCGAGCAAAGATACGGGCTAGGCACACACACCAAAACCTTCGAGCCGATCTGACAGAGCACCTATGGTTTTATCGTGAACAAGGAGGACTCGACACAGACGACGAGTAGTGGTTTTATTTTTTAAATGAAGTTATGTAGTGGTTTTTTTTAATGAAATTATGTAGTGTTTTTATTTTTTAAATGAAATTATCTAGTGTTTTTTATTTTTTTTAATGAAATTATGTTTTGTTTTTATTTTCTAGTTAAAAAACAAATATTTAAATAAAAATATAATTAGATAATCATGACACGGGGGGCTCCATTCACACCCTCCAAATTAAAGGGGGGCATGATAAAGCCCCCATGCTGACATGGCGATGACATGGAGCCTAGGTGGCATGATAAAGCCCCATGGGGCTCCATCCACACCTCATAGCCTTAGGGGAGGAGGGGTGGTTCACTAGTGATAGTTTCTATCACTCCCACTATCCAATCAAATCATGTCATGTCATCACCCAATATTCTATCACTAGTGATAGAAATGTAGGGGGGGTGGTATCACTAGTGATAGAATTCTATCACTCCCTAATTTTTTTAATTTTCATTTTAAAATTATAAATTAACAATAAAACACTAAAATATAAATTTCATTAAACTTAAAAAATAAATTACAATGCAAAATATTTTTTTTTAATTTTTTATTTTAAAAATATATGTTGAATCCAAAAGCTTAAAAATTAAATTACAATCCAAAAGCCCAGTGAAAGCCCAAAAGCCCAGTGAAGGTTCGTAGGTTTCTCAAATGAGAGAAGGGTTCGTCAAGGCAATTAAGGTTCGTCAGCCAAACATTCAAACTTTTCAACGCGTGAAGGTTTCAACGCGTTGAAAAAATAACTAACGCGTTATCAACATGGCGGCGGCGGTGTTACGTGGGAGTTTCACGCGTGATGGGGTGGTATCACGGACCACCTCGTGTGGCCTTAGTGATGTTACTATTTATTCCATTCTAATTTTAATATATAGGTAATAGGTAATAGTAATAATAAGATATTTTATTTGAATAGGAAGGATCGAGGCAGCATTATTTTATCAAAAAGGTTGATAAGTGCATTGCAGCATTTATATTTCTCGCAATAATTCATTATGTGTAGTTAATTTTCTTTGGCGTGTTAGGTTTGTAATTTTAAATTGAAAAATACAACAAAATGATCAGAATACTTAATATAATGAGTATTAATGACAATTTTTAGGTATTTAATTTATAACTTATAGATAAGCATTTTCAAAAGGTTTTCTTCTCATTTTCTTTTATAAACTCATTTATAAACGTTTATTCACATTTTTGTTGTTATTGATAACTTTTTTAGCAGAGTAAAATTTTAATATTCAAGTCCAAATAATTTAGAAAACAAACCAACCTTGTCTATGAAATCACCGGCGGTCTGAGCATCCTTTTCCACTTTTTCGGCAACATTTTCGATGAAATCAAGAGTCTTCTTGAGTTCACTACCCTCCGGCAGCACATCTTCCAGCTCTTCCGCCACCTTGTCCACCTTATCCGCCACCGCCTCCACCACCTCCGATATATGCTCCGCCGTGTCCACTAACTCGTCAACTTTCTCTGCAACACAATAATTATTTATCAAAAAAAATATTAAGGATTTTTTTACTTTTTTAGTGGGAGTGGCCACTCCATATCCCACCCACCTCATACCCTACGAATAGCTCTAGTAGCGCGTAACCAGAACTTCTTTATAGACAGTGACGAACCTTGAAAATTTCCACCGGGAGGTCGAAAGTCACCGGACCTAACAATTCTATATAAGTAAATTTTGTTTTTATAAAACCGGGGGTCGAAAACGTATATACCTAAAAATCTTATACGAAACGGACACACATAACACTACTGAGCGAAAAGTTCAGGAGGTCGGTCGCTCCCGGCCCCTTGAGAGCTGCCCCATGTTTATAGAGGATCATTATGAGGCTCTATCATCCACTGACCACCACTAAAGAGTACAAGTCATGCTTTTCTTTGAAAAATATAAGATCATATATAAATCTAACAAAGTCCCGCTGTCTTTCTTGACCCCTTTGGTTTCAAACCTATACACCCTTGATATCGGTAGGATGTTACTGGCAATGTTTATTATTATTGTTTTTTTGAGAAAGAAAAAAGGATTTAAGGGATTTAAAATGGGTGCTACTTTCTACACCCCCCTAATTACTTTTTACACCCTCCTTCTCTCACATACTTACAGGTGGGGCCTGCGTGGGACCCAGGGGCGGACCCAAGTTATGGGGTGGGTGGGCGGCCGCACCCCTTGAAAAAAAAAATTTAGTGGTATTTTCCGCGAAAAATCCAGACCGCACCCTTTGGAAATTTTCGTCCGCACCCCTTGAAAAATTCCGACCGCACCCCTTAGAAAAAAATGTTTGGAATTTATATAAAAAAATTGTGAACACGGATTGAAACCCGGTCAAATTATGTAAACAAGTTAGCCTACTAACCCCTTTAATAAAACTTAAATTCAATCCATCAAGCCCAATAACTTAATACCCATTCAAGCCCAACCCAACTACTAGTTTTGTTAAACAAACCAGTCCACGTAATTAAAAAAAAACCCAAATCGCTACCACTTGCCAGCGACTCCCGCCCTCCCTCTGCCTCACTTGGCAAACATGTTTGTTGATTATATAATTGTTGGTTGACAAATAATAATTACTAGGGAGTGAAATTCAAAATTTTAAATTGAAAATTACGGAACATGGGCTATGGTTGAACACTTGAAAATCCTTGGTTTATTTTGTATGTGATAGGATTAGGAATGAACAATGAGTAGGGAAGTTATGCCGCGATTTCTCAAGAGGAAAGGGGTTGAACCACTTTTTTTGCCGGATTATTCTAGTTAAAGACAAAGGTATGTTATAGATAAGTTTTTTTTTATTCTTTTATAGAATGATTAAGAGAAATAAAAGTAGGGATGGTTTGAACTTTGATGGTTTTTTTTTTGTTAATGTGATAGGAAGTTAGGAACTAGGGTTTGATTGTTTGAGAATTGAAATGGACCCGATCCAATCTGATTCGACACGCCATTAAACTTTGTTTGTTTGTTTTTACTTGTTTTACATGATCCGACCCGCTATGAACCGATTTTTTTATATAGTTAGGGGTCTAAAATCTTTAAAAAAATTCCGCACCCCCAGGAAAAAAATCATGGGTCCGCCACTGGTGGGACCGGCAGTTTTCCTCTTACAAGGGGGGTATAATCAGGAGGGAGGGGGGTGTGTATAGAATCAGCCTTTAAAATTTAACTACTTACGCAATAGTAGTTTTATTCGGCCTCCTTTGGTGGTAACTAAGGGTATAATAAAAGCCATCAAGACCCCAATAACCCAATTTTTCCTGAAAAAAAAAACACAGAAAAAACTAAGAAAAAATAAAATAAAGTAAAAGATCATCGTTTACATGGATAAAACTACAAAAGAGTTGCCGGATTACCAAGAACCAAAAGGAGAACCGGGCGGTGGAGGTGGTGGTCCTGCGGGTTCGACGTTAGCGTAAACGGTCATCAAGTTCCATCTAGGGGCGGCGGATGTGAGCGGCGACACATTGTGTTTGGTGGCCGGAAAACCGGAAATGGGATTGAATGGAAGATGGATATGGGATCTTGGAACTAGGTTTTTAGGCAGATTTAAATTAGAAACTGAGTTTTGAGAAGTGAAAGTGTGTGTGATCGGCATAGTTTTAGAAATTGAGAATCTTGGAAGTATATTTTTGCAATATTATGAGAGTAGTTGATAGCATATATGAATTGTATACACACATATTGAGGCAGTGCTGTATATATTATTAATTTTTATTTGTTGGGAGTGCTGTATATATTTTTATTTTTTATTTGTTGTAGTTATATACACAAAGGTATTGCAAATAAGACTTTCTCCGATGCTAATGCCGTCCTTAGGCGCCCTTAGCTGCCTAGTCAGCCGTCACATCAGATCCTTACAAATCCTTAAAATCCATACAAATCCTTAAAACCTCCCAATTTCTTCTCCAACCATACAAACATCCTTATATATCCTTACATTTTCCACATCACTCATTATTTATTTAACTTAAATAAGTAGAAATAAGGATTTGAATAATAAAAAACATAATATTTCAATTGCTTAATTTATATACAGTTGATTTGATAAACATTATTTATATATATATTATTTTAAAGTAGACCATAACCCGCCTTCTAGCCCAGTTGGGTATCCCCACTTGGGTTAAGTTGGGCCGGCTTCCTCCTTGGAGGTCGCCGGTTCGACTCCCGGCTGCGGCATACGGGGGGTGGGAGTCTCAATGATGGATCGTTCCTACCGAGGCATGGTGCGGTTCTGAGGGCAACCCGGTTTTACCTAGCTGTTACCCCAGCGAGCCTCTCGTGTGGGGGCAGTATGGTTTCCGGGCGGAAGTCAGCTTGCGCAACGGCCGGGGCCCGATCGAACATCGCGTCCGGAAGTGCGGAGCTGACGGGGGAATGTCTTTGACATGACCCCGGAGACCAATTCGGTCTTGTACAGTGAAAGTCTCCTTCCAAAAAAAAACTAAATAAAAGAAGAAATAAACGGAAAAACAAATAAAAGAAGAAATAAATAGTAAAAAAAAAAGTAATGTACCTATTTTTCTGTAAGACACCACCTTCAAATTATTTTAGGTGCATTGGGCTATAAACTAAAGCAAAATATATTAGGGCATTGGGCTATAAATTTAATAAAAAGCCCAATTCAAACATATAGGTAAATAATTAGGTTATCTCCTCCTGTTATTTGGAAGAGCCGCTACTGATGCTCTGGTTAGATTTAAACAGTCAGCCAACAATTTTCAGATCATCCCGATTCACAAGTCTTTTTTTTTTTTTTCATACTCCTCTCATGGAAAGATCCCCATTTAATGTATTTATTTTTTTCTTTTCTGAAACCTGGCTCAATAACCGAAGAAAACCACGCCCAAAGTTACGGACTTTTCTTTTCAGACCGAGATCGGACACTGGCCTCCAACGCAGGGACGGATTCGGGCGTGGCTGATGTGGATTTTGGACGAGGTGTGAAATGCGCGTTGGAGATAGTCTAACAATGGAATTTACTTATAATAATTTAAAGATTGGAACATAGTGGCATGTAATCACGTGTTTTTGTGAAAAAAATAATTAAGGTTTTCAGTAGAAAGCGTGTTTTTACATTCATACCCTTGGGACATGTTATACTTGGTGCTGCTTTTTGGTGTTTTAACAAGAGAGAATGAAGAAGGCGTTTTTCTGTGAAAAAATAATGAGATTTTGTGAAAAAATAATGAGATTTTGGCTTGGCTTAAGAGAATTAAGAAGAAGGCGTTTTTCTTCAAAAGTGATTTCGAAAAAGCGTACGACAATGTCAATTGGAGGTTTGTGGACTCGGTTCTTCGTCAGATGGGGTTCCCTGAGCGTTGGTGTTTATGGGTTAAAGGTGTTTTGAAATCGGCCAGATCCGCGATTTTGGTTAACGGTGCTCCCACTTTCTACTTCCAGTGTCGGAAAGGAATGAGGCAAGGAGATCCTCTATCTCCTTTCCTTTTTCTTACAGTAATGGAGGCTCTCTCTCGCATGATTGATAGAGCTATTGCCGCTGAAGTCTTGAAAGGTATAAAGCTTCCTCAAGATGGGCCGGTTATTTCTCATTTACTTTACGCTGACGACGCTATTATTTTTGGCGAATGGTCTAAGGAGGAGATCTCTAAAGTGCTCCGAATTTTGAGATGTTTCCACATTTGCTCGGGGCTTAAGATAAATATAGCTAAGTCTAATTTGTTCGGGATTGGTGTGCCTATGGAAGATCTTGAAAGTGTAGCAAGTGAGGTAGGGTGTATCCCGGACTGCACCCCCTTCAAATATTTGGGTCTCACGGTGGGGGCGAACATGAATCGAGTTAGCAATTGGGCTCCCATTTTCAAAGTTTTTCATAGTAGGTTGGCGTCGTGGAAAGCCAACGCTTTATCTATAGGAGGTAGGGTTACCCTTATTAAAGCCGTTCTCGAAAGTCTGCCCACTTATTATTTCTCGTTGTATAAGGCTCCGAAAAAAGTGATTATGGACTTGGAACGTATGATGAAAAGGTTTCTTTGGGGTGGTTCGGTTGAGGAAAGGAAGATGCACTGGGTGGCATGGGATCGGGTAACTTCTCCTGTTAAAGATGGCGGTCTGGGTCTATCTAAATTATCGGATCTCAATGTGGCCCTTATTTCTAAGTGGGGGTGGAGGTATAAAACGGAGGATGCTAGCTTGTGGAAGGAAATCATTGATGCTATTCATTGTAGTCGAGTGGGTTGGGAATCGATCCCTTTCAAAAATTCAGCAGGAGGTACGTGGTCAAACATCGCTAAGACTTTTATTAAAATCAAGATTAACAATGAACCGATTCGGAACTGCATTAAAGGCGTCATTGGAAACGGGGAAAAAATAGCTTTTTGGTTGGATCCTTGGATCGTCAATGAACCTTTGAGACTTAGGTTCCCAGCTCTCTTCTCGCTTGACCTGGACAAAAAGTGTAAGGTGAAGGATCGTTTTTACCCGGGGGCTGGTCAAGTCTTCAGGTGGAACTGGAGAGAGCCTCCGACCTCGCCAGCTCTGGCGGAAGATTTTAATCAGCTTTGTTATCTTCTGTCTTCTGTCTCTCTTGGTCCGGCTCGGGATAGTTGGTCGTGGATTGGTGGAGATTCAGGTGAGTTCTCTGTTAAAATGGTTAGAAGATTGTTAAATATGGGTTCAGTCCCTAGTGACAGATTTGTTTGGAGCTGGTGCAAATGGATCCCAAAAAAGTGTAATATATTTGCGTGGCGAGCCGAGCTCGATAGTATTCCTACATGCTCGGCTCTCAAACATAGAGGCGTCCATATTGAAGATGTTAGCTGTCCGTTTTGTCGTTCGGCGGACGAATCGGTAGACCATCTCTTTACCGGGTGTTGGGTTGCTTCTTCAGTTTGGCAGGCGATTGGTTCGTGGTGCAAAACCCCTTTATTTTTTGCTTTTTCGTTCAAGGATCTGCTGAGTTTTCATTCCTTTTCCGGGCTCTCGGGTCAGTGGAAAGAAGCCATTCACGGTCTTATGATCATCGGTTTTTGGAGCATTTGGAAGGCGAGGAACGAAATTAAGTTTAAAGGCAAGTCTTTCAAAGCTGAGCAAATTATTAGTGAGATTAAGGCTCTTGGTTTCTTTTGGTTCACTAACAGGTCGAAGTTTAGGAACGTTTCATGGGAAAATTGGTGTAAATTTGTATAATGTAGTGTCGTTGTAGTGTGGCCGGGCTGGTTTTTGGTCGGTTCTGTTTCTAATGAAGTTCCCTTTTCAAAAAAAAAAAAAAAACAAGAGAGAATGAAGGGGAGGAGATTGGGTATCGTCAGACCATCCGTAGTGGTTGTTCTTTGGGGCGTTTTTTGTGCTCAATCACGCCCACATACCGCTACGCATGGGCGTGTTTGGGGCGTTTTTTAAATCACGCTTAATGGGGGTTTTTGTTGTCCAATCACATTTCAGCTTATATTATTTGGCCAATAAGATTTTTAAATGTTTTTTTTTATTACAAACATAATGCCCCACAATCCCCACTACACCCATTTTAGAAAACGCCCTATAATGCCCCATTGCTGACTGGGCTGCCACATGGCGCAAAACGCTCAAGGATGAATATTGCCCACTACACATGGTCTCAGTTGCGGGCGTTTTGTGCAAAAACTCTCCAAGAATAGGTTTTATGTTTGAACGACGGGAGAGAGAGTGTGTATTTTTGGGATCTTTTAGTCGGTTTTAGGTGCAATCAGGGTAAAGTCTGGACAGGATCTTACGAGAAACTGGTTTTGAAGCCTCTTATTGTGGATATATGGTTTTAGTTTGAGAAACTAGTTAAGCAATTATGAGTATGGATGCACCTGAACAGAAAAAACTAAAATCTCTAAATATTTGGGATGGATAATATGTAACATCCCCCCGAAAACAAATTTGGTAATTAAACCAAATTAACTTGAGATGAGCAGGTAAAACACCATTAGTAGTAAAGATCAACCCGATAAGCATTAAGATTTAAATAAATAAATCTAACGCTAATTAAGGTAAATAAATTTTTTGTAGAAGATACAGTTATAAAAGGCTCGAGCTATTAGGACTTATATTAAATCGGGTTATAACATCCTCAAATTTAGTAATTTGAATTACTATTTTTGTTTTATATTTAACATGAAGTATGCGACTAGGAATATTAACCTAGTTAACATTGTTGTCTACAAATGAAGGTTAAGTGGGTTATAAGCAAACAAAAACATCTAACCAAACCTAAGGGACTAAAATGTATTAAGTGTGAGAGGGGAAAAACAAAATCCAGGAAATAGTATTTGTGTGTGGCGTGTTGTAGAGAGAGAGGGGGAAAATCCTCTCTAGAATTCAAGTCACAAAAATCAGTGAATTGAAGGTGAAATACAAGCAATTTCCTTGCATGTTTGAAGATTTTAACCCTCTAGTGTCACACCCCTTTCAGAGGCGGAAGCGCGAGGTGTGATCGTAATTGATTCTCATTGCATACGATAAGTAAACATACTACATGATGTAAAACAAACTCCAAATGCCATTCATTGTCTTCATGTTTCAAAACATAAGTTAAATAAAGTGTTTACATCAATTCGAAAGATAAATAGTTTAAAAGTTTATAACACATTCAATTTCTAAATGATTAAGGATTTATTCCTCATGTCGCCGCAAGGAGGCGGGATATGAAGATGAATCCTACAAAAGTGGCATGGAGTAAAGACACATGACTCCTTGAAGCATAACCCGCAAAGCTTCCACTAATTTCCTGAAATACATGTAAGTTTGAAAATCGTCAACAAAAGTTGGTGTGAATTCATACAGTTTGTATAAAATGTAAGAGCTGTTTTTGTATAAAACATGGTATGTAATTGTAAACTATAAAATGTATGTTTGTGAGTTGTAAATGTAAGGAAATCGAGATCGCTAATGTTTTGCAAGGACATTAATATGTGTGACGACATAGGAAGCATCCAATCCTAGGCAATTTTTCCGTCGTTTCACGACTGGGACCCAAAAGCACTCTTAGGCAAATGTAGGGGCCAAGAGTGAGGCTGCCCAAAACCCATTAGATCTAACCTTTCGCTCCTCGGTCTAGGTGTGTACATGACTAATGGTGCTTAAGTTTCACCCTATTCGTAACATGATCTAATGTATCATTCCTTAGTTTTCTTTAACATACCATTGTGCATGTATTTTCCCCAAAGTTTAGAAAACAAGAAAAACGTTTAAAAGTGGGGACATGAACTCACTGGTTTGCGTCTTCAGCGTCTAACTTCACCGGTATTTTCTTCGTTTGTTACGTAACCTATAAATGTTCTACGTATGTTAATCACCTAAACTTGTAATTCACTACGTACAAGTTACCATCTTGTCTTATGTATTTGTTGTGTTTTAGATGTATATGTTCATGAATTGTTAATATATATTTTACAATATATATATATATATATATATATATATATATATATATATTGTTTTGTATTTGTACCGTAGCTTATGGTAGCCACCGTAAGCTACGGTAGTGGCTGACTTCACCTCCTTTGTTTCTTCATTATACTAACTTCAGTCTTGTTTCCAGCCGAGCTTCTTCCTAAGCTTCATTCCCACTCATTTAAGCTTTATTTGTACCTGAAACCATGGTTGTAAAACAAGGTCTTCAAGGCCGAGTACTCCCCGAGTAATCGCTACAAGGTAGGCTGCCGAGGCGACTTTTTTTAACTCCGACTAATTACTCGGAATCGATCAAATGCGACCAACATTGGCCAAAATCGGATCTAGTAGGTCAACTCGGGCCGAGTTTGACTTAAAATATAATAAAACATAATTTCTGTGCCTATCATATTAAAGAATGAATATCAATTTCACGTATTTTGTTATAAATATTAGTAAATTTATGTTATTTGATATATATTTAATTTCTGAAAACTAATTTCTTTATAATTTGGCATCTCCGAGTACTCCCCGTGTACTCTCCGGCTAGGCCGAGTACTCTCAACTCCCCAGTCGACCGACTAGGGAGCGCCTAACGACTTTTACAACCATGCCTGAAACACAAACAATTGTAGTTATCTAATTCTAGACAATTACCCAATTAAATTTAGGATTTTAATATTGTTTATACCATGGTTGCAAAAGTCGCTAGGCGCTCCCTTGTCGGATTTGAGAGTACTCGGGATTACTCGGGAAGTACTCGGCCTAGGCGGAGATTACTCGGGGAGTAATTGGCTTAGGCAAACAATACTCGGGCCTCGGCAGCCTACCTTGTAGCGAGTACTCGGGGAGTACTCGGAGCCTAGTCGGGACTTTTACAACCATGGTTTATACCACTTAAGGGTTGTCCTACGGATCACCCGTCATACACCTCATTTCAAATGATATCATATGATACAAATATACAATGTTACAATGTATTATAATATAATATAATCATTCAAAGTATTATTCTTTATAAACATATCCTAGGTAAACAACACTAGTGATGAGACACACTTTGTTATTCTAAAATAGAAAAAAAAAAAAAGCATCAACGGATCAAACGCAACGTTGATAACTATAATTATTTATTTTACATAACAATAAAATAAATTTGCTTCTCTCTTTTATCTTATTTTATATGTTTGTCACTTTCTTCATTGAAAGTGATTTCTTGATCCTCTTTCTCTTTATAATCTTGTGGAATCTCAAGCCGTTTCGAATTTTCGTGGTGAATCAACGACTCCGTTTTGTCTTCAGCTACTTCCACCTGCCCCAATAATTAAATAAGTATACAATGACGTTAAAAAAAGATACAACATGTTTATGTAGGAGATTTATAAAATTACATCTACACATACACGTGCATCCACTTGCGTGTAAGTAAATATATATGTATAGATAACATATAATGAAAAAAGAATCAGTAAAATATACATACAGAATGAAAAAAAGAATCAGTAAAATATACATATACATACAGAAATAAAAAGGGTGATCTGTGTGTATGTATAGACTAAATTACGAGTTTCAATTACTAGTTTACTACTAATATAAAATATTTATCTAAAACCAATTATTGGATGATTAATATTAAAAACTGATAAATATGATCGATTCAAATACTATTATAAGATTCGGTTATATATTTCTTTTTTATTTAGAAATGAACTATTATTTTTTTATTGAACAATAAATTTTTACATTAATCCGTCTTTGACAGGGCTTAAACCCTTGACCTAAGAGTAGCAATGCCTTAATTTCAATTAGTTTGCCATTTAGACCCACAAATGAATTATCATATATATTTTAATTGTACTTTAAATACGTGTAACCAAAAATGCTAATAAAACATTTAATCTTACTTATTGTCGGGATAATGTACAAAGTCCACACGCAATTACCGTGAAATAGATTGTACCGACGACCAACGCAAAATAAAACTATGAAAAGTATAACGAGATATAAAGTAAATTATCCCTTAGGAAACTCACATTTTTTTATAAATCCATCATTTATAACTACCGAATCCGAATATAACAAAAGGTAAAATAAATATGTGGTGAGATCATGTACATGACAAATTTTATGTACAAAGCATACCCAAGAATTATTGGTGGACAAGTGTCATTGATAGAAATGATATTTTGTTCATTTTTCAAATGAACCATATTGATTTTTAAACGACTATAATTTTTTCATACGTTAATATTTTTTTTAAATTATATTGTATTAACGAGCATTCCACTCTTTTTAATTTAAGCAGCCTATTACTATAGTTTTCTTAAAAAAATTACAGAATTTGGTATACCCATTAGTCCATTACATGATTACATGATTTTGAATACTCAGAACATGAGTACATGATTTTAAATACATATTATGTGATTACACATTCAACATAAACCATTACGTGACTACACATTCAGTATAAATCCATTACGTGATTACAAATTCAATATGATTTGTTATAACTAATGTTATTACAATTATGCTTAGTATGTGATTACACATTCAAATAATAAGAACTTGATTATTTATGCTTTATTTCGTGATTAAATCTCTAATATACGGCATTTTGTGGTTATTATAGGTTGATTTTGGCTAATGTTTTCTATATAATTTATCCTTAATACATAATTAGACCTGAAATTTTAGGTATTCGATATGAAATATTATGTACTACATGTTTTTGTTTTTACAAAATTACGTAATCACTTAGTGAGTTTTCACGTAAATACTATAATAAAATCACGTAATCACGAAATGGTATTCAATATCACGTAGTCATGTAATAATACATAGTCAACTATTGTTACGTAATCACTTAGTATGGTTTCACATACTATAATGAAATCACGTAATCATGTAACGGGTATTCAAAAATTCTGGATTTTTTTAAGAAAACTATAGTAATAGACTGGTTGAATTAAAGAGAATGATATGTTCGTTAATACGATGTAATTTAAAAAAAAATATTAACGTATGAAAAAGGCATTGTCGTTTGAAAATTAACAAGGGAAGACGTTTAAGTAAGAAAAGACTAGAATAATCTTTTCTCTGTTTGTTTTTTCAATTATATGACTCTTTAATGTACATAATTGTCACTCCTTTTTTTGAACCATTGATGTTAGGGAATCAATGAATCGAAATGTCTCGTATACTAACCTTTCTTAAATATATATATAGCTTTAGGATCAAATCAAATAAGTTTTATGTAAAATAACTACTGAAAGTAAAAACCCATGATGACACTTTTAAAATTATTGTAATAAAGTAATTATATTACAACAAAATAAAATAGAGTAATAATAATTACGTTATTTGTAGCATAATTATTATTACTCTAGTTCGAATTCTAGAACAAAATGAAATAGAGTAATAATAATTACATTATTTGTAGCATAATTATTATTATGAGAAAAATTACTTATAGTTTGCACATTTTGCATGCTAAAACTTAGTAGTTGTGGATCTTACCCTAACTATAAGTATGTACTTTAAACATGGCAGAAAAATTAACCTTATTGATAATATTATCTGCAACATGAGCACTCTCAGCCACTCCTTCGACTATTTCATCAACACATTCTAAAGCGTTCTTGAGTTGGCTATCTTTTGGAAGATCATCAGTAATGATATCAATCACTTCATCAGCTTTTTCCGCAACCTCTTCTACAGTTCTTACTATACGTTCTGTTGTCTCAATCTTTTGATCGACTTTATCTGCATATTTATTATTGTTTCATCTAAAGTATCTCGTTTAATGGAACTAATGATAATAATGTGTAGCACGAAGTCGTGTAAAACACAATAAAAAAATTAGGAGGAGTTTTGTCTTGTCTCCATCGTAAGTGTTTATTTCTTTTCTTGTTGCCAATAATTTCTCCTTCATAAGTGTGGTCAATTTAAAACAAATATATAAAAAATAGTTTTAAATATATTGTTTTATAATGAGTACGTTTTGTTAAACATAATCTTAAGTTGAATGTTTATGAAGACACACATAAATTATTATTGTACCTTAATCAAGTAGTTTATAATATATGATAAAGGTATAAAAATAGTTATGCATATTGTTATCTTTTAAATCCGGCCTTTGGTTAGCTACGAGCATTCAAATTGTTATCATTCTCGTCCCTACAAATTAAGAAAAATTTTAAGGTTTTCTTCAATTTTTACACTACATACGATTTCGTTATGAATTTAGAGTGTGGTTGTGAGTAAGACAAGGAAACATAATAATAAGAAAAGAAGAATAAACAAGTATTACCCTTAAGCAGAAGCAGTGAACCCCATTTACGTGTGAAAAAGGGTATAATGAATGTTAACACCATTCCCACAATCCAATTTCTCCTACAAAAATAAATATATAGACAATAATTATTCTAACTCACGTTTTCATGTGTTTCATGAAATGAAATTAATCATCAAAATATTTTTAAATCATATTTTGGACAATAATATAAAAATAGAGTTAGTAAATGTTACAAAGAACCAGAAGGTGATCCAGAAGGAAGAGGATCTTCAGGTGGTGGATTAACGTTGCTTTGTCTCACAAACGTGCTCAAGTTTCTGCAACTTTTACCATGCAAATTCCATGCATGTTCCTTGTTCTTCAAGAAAGGTTTTATCAAAACCGGCTTGAAGAAGACAGATTCTTCGTTTGGTTTCAAAAACAAAGTAGAATAAGCACAGCTTAATCTTGAGATGGTTGACGACATTTCTTGGCGTTTCTTTTCGGGTTTTTTTTACTGTTTGAAATGCTTCCAAATCACAATATATATATATACATATATATATATACGTATGTGCCGTGTGTTTGGAGATTGAGAAGAATGGAAGATTGTGAGTGTGGTGGTTGAAGAATTTGATTTTGATGGATTCGAAAGGCATAACTTTTTTTAGTTGTAGGGTCAAAGTCAAATATCCAAAAATTCTTTGTTAATATTCTATAACAAAGTATAAACTCTATAAAATAATACATTTGGGACCACCAAAATTTATTAATTAAAAGAGTTATTAATTAATCGATAAATTAATAATTATTAATTTATAGTAGAATACTTAGTTTACAAACACCTTTCAAGCTTCTACTTAATTATTGTATACAAAAATTATTGCCCTGCTCATCCAAAATTATTGAAGGATTACGAAATGTTGATTTTTTTTTTTTTTTGCCACCAAACACAACTTCAAAAATTCAACCTTGTGACGCGGGGATCATACGAGCTTTTAAGATGCATTATCGTTGTCGATTTTATAGAAGTCTTTTGGAGGGTTATGAATTAGGGGTTCCAAATCCAGCAAAAATAAATGTATTAGATGCAATGAATCTTGCAATTTCAGCATAGACTATGGATGTTCGTGCAAATACAATTGCGAACTGCTTTCGTCATTGTAAACTTCGATCAACAGATAACATGACTTTTGAGAACTCAGATGAAGGTAGTGAAAGCACTCAAGAACTCCAGAATTTGATCAAAGAGTTGGGTTATCGCAATGCAATGGATGTCGAAGATGTTCTGACTCACCCAGAAGAAAATGTAGTTGCACAGTTGTTGACTGATGAAGAAATTATTGAAAACGTTATTGGAATTAATAAAGATGATATCGATGAAGAAGATGATGAAAGTTCTACAATGGAGCCCCCTTCGCGAAACGAAGCTATTAAAGCGGCAATCACATTGAACAATTTCTTGTTGAGTTATGAGAAAACAACACCAGAAGTTCTTACCATGCTAAGAAAAATTAGAGACGAGATTCAAGGGGAAATTGATTTCAACAAAAAACAAAAGACAATTGAGTCATTTTTCAAGAAACCTTCATAAATCATTCATGTAATATGCTATATATAAGGAATTATTAATTTATATTTTATATGGGGTCTAAAGAAATTATCAAAAATGTATTATCTTATAATTTTAGCGAATTATTAATTTAGCACCCTATCCCCGAGTCGGGACCGGCAAAAAATATTATCTTAGAGAGTTTATTAAATAATCGAGTATTAATTTATCGAGTTTCTACTGTAGTTTATTATTCCCCACATTAACAGTAGTTTAATTGTTGTATATAAGATTAATTAATTGTAATTTAATATTTAACCAAATTCCAATATGTGGTTACTGTAGGTTTAGTATTTAAGCTCTTGGATAGCTTTTCCAATCGTGTTTGGGATCATATTAGACTAAGTTGTTATATTGTATTATGAGTTAAATGCTTAGTTGGTCCCTGTGTTTTGCTATTTTTGCAGAATTGATCCCGATGTTTTAATAATTGTAGAGTTGTTCTCAGTGGTTATAAATTTTGTATTCGGCTGATCCTTATCATTAACCTATGTTAGATTTCTGGGTAAAGTATATGTAAAATGTCTATTTTACCCCTAAACTGAAAAATAAAACAATTGAATCCACTTTATTTACACAAATTAACCTTCATCTTATTCCTCTTCTTTCTCTCTCACACTCAAAATCCCCACCACACATGTTAGCCAACTCCATCACCAAACTGCAACATCAAGTTCAACTAGATCCTTCTCTCTATGTCTCAAGTTGAGTTCTGGCTAACTTAACCTTCTCTCTCACAATCTCACAAGAAATCCTAAATCTTCAAACTACAACAGCAGCAGGTCCTTGTGTCTGTGTATCTTTGTGATATAAAACATACACACATTACTGTTAACTCTCTTCAACTCCTTTCATGTTCAAACAATATGGTGGTATGGTGGATGACATGGTCGTGGTTATGGTTCACTAGATGGCGTCGGAGATGGAGGTTAATGGTGAGGGGAGAGACTGGGATGGGTGATAACATGTGGATGGTAGGAATGGACGGTGATGGATGCGAGACGGTGTTAGTTAGTGGTGACGGTGGTTGTCGCAACCCCCGTCCCCTAATTACACGGGAACGGGCGGCTGCAGCCCTTTTCGGTGGTATCGGTGTTTATCATTTTGGTAGTGAAAATTACATCAGGATCGTAGTTAGGAAATATCTTATCAGAGTAAAATACCATGCTTTTATAATATTAAACACATGGGAAAATCCCAAGTTTCAAGTACACACATTTTTATAGGGATAAACCCTATTTTATTTAAATAAAACATCTCTTTATTTTAGGTAACTTCATAGCCACTTTTCCAAGCCTTCAGTGCTGTCCAGCTGGCTTCTATTTGGCTTTCACATTTTGTTACCTGAAACGCGTTTAAAAACATTTGTCAGTGGGAAATACTGGTGAGTGAATCCTAGTTTAATCAAGACATGTAAAAACCATTGTACAGTATTGAGGGCGGTCGCGCAATTACATTTGTTTCCATCTACTTTAATTACCACCCACGGTACTGTCAACCCGACTTGTGGTCATGTTACTACTCACAATGTAGTAACAAATTTTGTATACAAAACCCCAACATACCGACGATAATTGTAGAATACAAATACTCAATCACTGTTTAATATATTATAAATTAATTGAGGTCTTGTAAAAACACTTTGTAAAAAGAAGGATTACTCACTTTACTGTCTTAGGGTTTCCTTAAGGATTTCCTGGTGATTATCTATTAATTACACAAATGCACACGCGTTAGCATAATAGCCCAATATTTACATTAGTAATACCCTCCCCGAGACGGCATTCCAACGACTACGTCGGGCAGAACCACGACAGCCGTTACGGAACCCTAGATCAATCGGGCAGCGTATCTAATACGTAACCGGGGGTTATGAAACTTACAACGAGGTAGAACTTCGTTATTTAGGGGGGGTATTATGCTCGATATAATGCCTACTATAGAGAATTTTGAGAGAGAAAGGGATTGTGGGACGAATTGTGAACTGAGGCCAACGACCTCTATATATAGTGCTGATCTCGGACTCCTTCGCACCCCGCTTAGACCACATAGGGGTCCTTCGCGACCCGCGACCCGCGACATAGGCTGGGTAGGCCCTAGCCTTGTCGGGTCACCGCTCTAGCTTCGACAGGTATACGCCACGTGGCAGCTCCGGGCTGCGCCTCTTGTCCTATCGCTCGCGGCCCGCGTAAGACCAAGCCTAGGTCTTCGCGGCCCGCCACAGACTAAAAAAATCTGATTTTTAATTAATTTAATAAAAATAAAGGTATTCGGGGCCCATTTTTGTGTACGGGGTGTATTTTAGGACGTGTAGGGACACTTTAAATATATTAGGGGTATCAGAAATATTTTGGAGGGTTGTTATAGTGGTCGCAGAGCCGTTCCCGAAAACTTTTGAAAAAATTTAGGCCTCGGGCGACGAAAAGAATTGTGCCCAAAACTATGGTTAAGGGTAAATGAATTACAAAAATAAAAACTTAGTGATGGAGCAAAGACTCGAACTTGAGACCTTCACATTATTTTTAGATGGTTTTTGCCACGACACCACCAATATTTTTTTTGCATATTAAACGGATAAATATACTAAATATATAATTTAATAAATATATACAAGCTTATAAAGACTTTTCGGGCCCTTTGAAATTTTGGGCCTCAGGCATCGGCACGGGTTTGTCGGGCCCAGAGCCGGCCCTGGGTGGTTGAAGTAACGATGGGTAGTTGATTGTAACGGAGGTGGAAGGTGGGGGTACGGTGTTGACAGGAGACTGTTCAGTGACGGAATAGGTGGTGGTTGGTTTTGTCGGAGGTTGTGTTGAATGGTGGTTCACCATGGTGATCAGCGGCGCCGGTGTTGACGGTTTGTTGTAGCAGATTTGTATGGTTGAGATAGTGAGTGGTTGATGGTCGGAGTTGGGATCATCTAAGATTGTAACATTACTGGTGATGGAGTTGGAAGATTGAAAGGCGATCCAGTTGGGTAACATTTGCAGGTGTGTGGTGGGTTTTTGAGTGTGAGAAAGAGACACAGCAGGAGGAAGAAGATGAATGGGGTGGGGCATTTAATTTTTTTAATTGTTCTATTTTTCACCTTAGGGGTAAAATGGACATTTTATATATAGAGTTAAATGCTTGGTTGGTCCCTGTAGTTTGCAAAAATTTCATACTTGGTCTTAGTGGTTTACTAATTACACGCGTGGTCCCAAAAGTAGTCAAAAATGAACTCGGTTGGTCCCCTGACCTAACCTCTGTTAAATTTCTCATTTAAAACACCCCATGTGCTTGGCACGTGAGGGTAGTTTGGTCATTTCCTAGTTCTCCCACCCCACCCCCTTCTTCTTCCTCAAACCACCACCACCATCTCATCTACTCCACTGAATAACCACCACCACTGACAACCTCCAGACTACCTCTGTCACCACTCCTACCTCCGATAGCCGGCCAACACCTCTGGTCCTCACCTCCTACCCGTTTATTTCCATTGCCCCAACTATTTCTACAAACATCACACCCACCACCAATCACCCATCTTTAATCATCCATTATTCATCAAATACTGAACATTCAACCATCAACCAGTAACAGATCATGGGTTGTTTCTCATTCTTCTTCAACAGCAGATCAGACCCACCAAAAGGATTCCCTGAATTTTCAAATGGTAAACCCTTATTCAATCTTTGATATCAAAGTTCCCTTTTTTACTAATCTTTGCTAATCTTTGTTTCTTGTATAATTGGTTATAAATAGAGCTATCTGAGGTTCAGAATCTTAAACTTTACTCATCCAAAGAATTAAGAATTGCTACAGATGATTTCCATTGCCCCAACTATTTCTACAAACATCACACCCACCACAAATCACCCATCTTTAATCATCCATTGTTCATCAAATACTGAACATTCAACCATCAAGTCGTCCCCAGAGTTCTTATTATCATCTTTACGCATAACACGAAGGTAAATCTCATACCTGTTTATTCGGTTACCCTTGTAAATCAGAACCCCTAGCTTAATAATTGTAATCATGCACTGTCGAAGTGTAAACGAGGTAGGATGTGGAGGACTAGAGGTGGTGGTAGAGGTGATCTGGAGGTGGTCAGTGGTGGTGGTTATTCAGTGGAGGAGATGAGATGGTGGTGGTGGTTTGAGGAAGAAGAAGGGGGTGGGGTTGGGAGAACCAGGAAATGACCAAACTACCCTCACGTGCCAAGAACATGGGGTGTTTTAACTGAGAAATGTAACAGAGGTCAGGTCAGGTGACCAACCGAGTTCATTTTTGACAACTTTTAGGACCACGCGTGTAATTAGTAAACCACTAGGATCAAGTATGAAATTTTTGCAAACCACAGGGACCAACCAAGCATTTAGCTCTTATATATACTTAACTCAAAAATCTAACATAGGTTATTGATAAGGATCATCAGAGTGCAAAATTTTCAACCAATGCGACCAACTCGGTAAATATTAGTTCTTGTCTGGCGGCTTGACCTATACGGGTCGTATAAGTCTATACATGTCGTATTGAATTGTTTTTTTTTTACAAATTTTATACAACAATTTAAAGTTGTAACAAAGTTTATTAAAATAATTCTTTATTTAAAAAATATTTTTAAATTGGTTTTTTTACAAATTTATACAACAATCTAAGTTTCAACAAAGTTTAATAAAAGAATTCTTTATTTGAAAAAAATAAAAATTTATCATGTAGTATAGGTTTGGTACATGTTTATTATACTATACAATACTACACATATGAAAAAAAATTAGATAGTATCTATGTTATAATCGTATTATATACTACACTTATACTATACTATGCTATGTTATGCTATAAGCATATACTACACATATAGGCCTATACGGGACCTAGACTATACCTATAGTATCTATGTTATAATACCAGATCTATACAGGTATAAAGCATAGACATGTAATGATAAAATACATCAAAATACTATAAGCATCGAAACGGCAAAAACCGAAAATCTATATTTTTGAGTAAATTACAAGTTTTGTCATTTATGTTTATACCATTTTGCAGGCGGTGTCCTTTGGCGCAAAAGTTGACGAGTTTTGTCTTTAACGTTTCAAAATCCTGCACGTTATGTCCTTTAGCCCTAACTCAGTCAGAATTTTTGGTTAAATAAGATCATGTGCCTTGCACATGAGGGTATTCTTGTCATTTCACCTTCCCAGGGGCTATTTTGTAAAGAATTGTCATTCAAGGACTATTTGTATAAAACTGAAAAATAAATGTACTCTTTCTCTCTCTCTTTTATATCTCTCTCTCTAATCTAAACCCACCACCACCAAATCCTTAGACATATGTTATTTGCACAATAGCCCCTAGATAATGAAATGACAAGAATACCCTCATGTGCAAGGCACATGACCATACTTAACCAAAAAATCTAACTAGGTTTGGCCTAAAGGTTAAAACGTGAAAGATTTTGAAACATAAAGTACAAAACTTGCAAAGTTTTGCGCTAAAGGACACCGTCTGCAAAATGGTGTAAACATAAAGGACAAAATTGTAATTTACTCCTATATTTTTTTTACTTAACCCCTACATGATCATATAGGTCAAAACCGGGTCGTATAGTAGGCTAATATAGAACATATAGACCTGGTCTATACGATCCATATAGACCCATGATTTATCAATTAACCCGTTGGTTTTATTGAGAATTCAGGGAGTCTATACAGATCGTGGAGGTCTACACGATCCGTATTAGCCTACTATACGACCCGGTTTTGACCTATACGATTGTATAGGGGTTAAGTAAAAAAATTAGTTTTTGCCGTTTCGATTTGTCATTACGTGTCGTTTTATGAGGTATACCTTCTATACACGTCATTTTCGATGACGTTCGGTTCCGTATGGTATCGTATCCTATGATTACATGTAATTTTGTTTGGAATCCACTTGTACTCTAATGTGTCGTGTTGTATGTATACGCGTCTTACGATATCATTACTTGGCGTATTTTGTCATTAAATGCCGTTTTATGACGTATATTGTCAATATGTTCCATCTTATGGCATATATTGTTCGTACGGGTCGTGTCGGTGACGTTTGCTATTGTCGCGTTTATTGTCTGTAAGTGTCGTATTAGGGTGTAGATTGTTTATACGTGTCGTGTTATCGCGTATTATAGCATAGTATGTCTCTACTTGCCGTATTGTTCCGTATTATGGCGTATTATGTCTATACGGTGTTGTATTTTGACGTATATTGTTGGTTACTTTACGTGTTGTAGCCATTAAACAAACAAAAACACTTTAAATACATTATACAAACAAAATACCTTTAAAATTACAAATTAACCTATACGATACATATACGGGAACTTTACTACACATATATATGCTCATACGGGTTCTATACCTCACCTATACTATACTATACTATATTGTACATGGTATTCTTAAAAAATTAAGGAAGTTTTTATTTAAAAAATAAATATTTTTTGTAGAAAACTTTGTTAAAACCATAAACAAATGTACAAAAAATTTTGTAAAAAAAATCAACCAATACGACCCGTATAGGTCCAGTCAAATAGACAAAATCTGACACATCTGTCTTTATTGAAAATTGAAAAAGCTATACGACCCGTATAGACCTATACGACTCGTATTGAAGGTGTCAATTTAAGGATTCAAGTGTGCCAATAAAACGACTTTTTTTTTCTTTTTATGTCTTTTTTGTCCATTTTTTTGTGTTTTTGTATTTTTTATACTTTTACGCTTCAACTTTCAGCATTGATATTTACAACCCCTAAACTTTCTTAAAATTTGTAATCGAGTTTTACGTTTTTATTTTTGTGTACGTATGAGTATAAATTTAAGTTGATTTATGTTTTGACGTGAATTTTCCAGGAAATGAGTCACGTCAAATATAATATGTTCTTAAGCTTATTATTACGTATGTTTTCGGTTAGCTACGTTTTGATGTAAGTTTTATTTTTTTCGGAAATGAGTTGGGTCAAATATAATACGTGTTCGTGCATATTTTAATGTACATTTTCAGTTGGCCTACGTTTTGACGTAATTTTTTTTCAGAACGTCGCGGCAAAGCGCAGGGCAATTTACTAGTTTGTATACGAAACTAAAAGTCTAAAAGGAAAGCCCCGAACCCTCCTGTCAGGATGATGCCCCTTTAGAATCCTTTAGTCGCTACATATTCACCGATTGATATATTGTTTATTGAGTCATTAAGACTTGTACTTAGGGCTGTCCAAACTGCTCGACGATCGACAATCGCTCGAAAAATTCCTGAAAAATGCTCGTGCGATTCCCGCTCAGTTTGTAAACGAGCCGCTCGGATCGGGTCGATTCAAATTCAATCCAAGCAAGAGCAAAGGTCCGCTCGCTCGTTGATCGCTCGGTTTCGCTCGAATTATTTTTATTAAATAATACATATATATATATAGGGGGTAGGTTCATTTAAGAAAAGTCTTCTTAAAAGAAAAAAAAATGAATTAATCTACACCCTATATTTTTTTGATCAATGGTTGTGAATCAATATATCATTTTTGTCCACTTTTAATTAATGCTTTAGTTACTAAGGGTAATATAGACAATGGTTGTGAATCAATATATCATTTTTGATCAATGGTTGTGAATCAATATATATATATATATATATATATATATATATATATATATATATTATAGATTTTTAAGATTAAAAGCCCAAAAAATATATTAGCCCAACTTAAGTAGTTAATACCAAAATCTAACCCTAAATCCCTAATTCTTAAAACAATCACATAAACTGATTGTTCGAATGTTCGATCTGCTTATCGTCGCTGCCACACACCAAAATCTAACCCTAAATTCCTAATTCCTAAAACAATCTCATAATCTGATTGTTCGATCTCAACTGCATATCTGTCACACCCCGATATTTCCGCGTATTACCGGTGGGCCCGGTGGGGAGTATCGTGACGTAGTTGATATCATCATAGTCAATTAATCACAGTTTAATGCACAGCGGAAGTCTAAAAGTAATTATACAAACCGAGTTGAAAGTATAATAAAATATTACACAACGGATTGTAAGTGGATCCACAGGCGGATCTAAAACAGAAAGAAATATTGTTAAACAGATTTTAAGTATCAAAAGCTTGCAAGACTCTTTATTTAATACTCGGAGTGTCCAGCCCATTACGCGTAGTACCTGCACTTAACCTTTTTGAAAAATACGTCAGTTTACACTGGTTAATACAATTAACTAACTCTTTTGAAAAGTGTTTATAAAATTGATTTAAATGCACAAGGCATAATTATTCTTTTATAACTTGGGACAATTATTTAAAATAATCTTGTATATAGATTTACATGTTTGTCGTCCGTTCAGGACCCGGTTAGAAGAGCCGGATTAGATTAATAGACACACCACAAGTATAGGCCCACAAGAGAGTGAGATACCGTTTATACATACGCAACTGTCAGGTGTATGCCTACACCCCGTGCTTAAGCCGTGGCCATTTTTAATGAAAGAGCCGAGGATATCCAGGACACGCTCATTAACCCCCCAAAGGCATTGCATCAAACAAGACAGATCAAAACGGGTTCTCTCAATGATTTAACCACTAATCGATTAAATATTCAATACCCGACCAAGCGGTAATAATTTACCGTATCCCAAGCCCTTATAAGGGAAAATAAGTTAAAAGTATTTACCTGAGCAAAAATATAGTTTTATTCTCAGCCGTATATCAAATTAGCAAGCACAAGTAGCTTTTACTGGGCTCCTAACCTGGAACGAAGGTTTTAATAACCTATTAGATTCCTAACGGATCTTATTTAAGTTATTACTTAGACCGGTTAGTTTTAAAGAAAAGTTTACGGTTCAAAACGCAAGATTAAGCGAGGACCGGATTAGAATGTGATTTAGACCCAACAAGTTTGAAGACTTGCATAAAATGGGTAACTAAACACATTCTGGATTTTGAAGTGAAAATGATAAGGTTTGACCTGTTTCGGTTAATTTATGCAAACTAGTTACACAAACCGTACCGAACGCGAAAATGCATAACGGGTAACCAAATGAGTCATGTACAGGTTCCACAAGTTAATATGCTTTAAATATGTTATGATATCAGTAGGATACCTCCCCTTATGCCCAAAACAAATTTAAAACCAATTTAAGCCCCGTAAGGGTATTTTGGTCATTTTAAAGTTTATAAAAGAGGTTAAATAGCAATTTGAGGTTCTGGTCTAAAACAATCAGTAAAAATATTTATTTTAACAAGTTAGATCAGTAAGATATCATACATATGTGAAATCTATCATTTATGGCCAAACTATGCACCGTAAGGGCATTTTGGTCATTTCACATATGCTTTAAGGGTCAAATTTGGAAATCTGAGTTCAAAACTCATACTTACTGTTAAAGAATAAAAATTTATTTATAACATCAGTAGGTAACAAGTCTTAGGTGCTAAATATAGTTTTAAGGGAAAAGATCAAATAGGAAGTTTATTTTGGCTAGGAAGTGTAGGAAGCAATAGGATTAGGACATGTGGCAACATTTAAAATAAAGAAAAAGGGTATTTTAGTCAATCCAATTCTTTCTTCTTCCTTTTCAAAACCCAGTAACTTCAAAACCCACCATCTTCAACCATTTCTTCACTTTCTATCTCAATAATCACTACATTATAGTGCGATTTTCATCACCAATCAATGATTCAAACACCCGATCAACGTGTTCTTCAGCTTTTTTGAAGAAAACCCAGTTTAATTTCATACAAATTTTCATTTTTTTACGGTGATTTTGAAGATAATCACTCGATCCGTTCGATTCGAGCGCTGATAAGTGTTTCAATCATTCAAAATTCGTCAATTGTTGAAGAAATCACTTCGATCCATGTAAGAAATTCTTTAATTTCATTTTTACGATCTGGGTTTTTGATTTAGTCATTGCGTTTTACGATCTTGATGGGGGTCCGGGGCAGCGCCCCTGGTAGCGGGGTCCCAGGGGCGGCAGCCCCTGCGTTTTAGAGAGAACACTTTCTTTGGTGTTTTTAGGCAATTGCGTTTTAGAACTAAAACATTTTTATGTGTTTTCTGGCCATTGCGTTTTAGAAAAAACACATTCTTGAAGTGTTTTTGGTGCATTACGTTTTAGGTAAAACACTTTTTTGGGTCTTTTCAGTCCAATGCGTTTTACATAGAACACTTTCTTTTGTTTTTTAGGCAATTGCGTTTTAGAATGAGTCATTTTTAAGTGTTTTCTGGCCATTGCGTTTTACAAATAAGACATTTTTTTGTGTTTTTGGTGCATTGCGTTTTAGGTAAAACACCTTTTTATGTGTTTTCAGTCCATTGCGTTTTAGAAAACAGACATTTTAAGTGTTTTCTGGCCATTGCGTTTTAGAAATAAGACATTTGTATGTGTTTTTGGTGCATTGCGTTTTAGGTAAAACACATTTTTATGTGTTTTTAGTCCATTGCGTTTTAGAAAGTACATTTTCTTTTGAGTTTTTAGGCTATTGCGTTTTAGAAATAAGACATTTCTTTGTGTTTTCTGGCCATTGCATTTTACAAATAAGACATTTCTTTGTGTTTTTGGAGCATTGCGTTTTAGAAAAATGTCATTTTTTAGGTTTTTTTTTTCATTGCGTTTTACGTAACTGGGGGTTTTTCTAATGCGTTTTACGCAACTGGGTTTTTAAATTTTTTTTTGAAAATATAGCAATAGTATACTCGTTTTAAAGATAAAAAAACGCTCGTTTTTGGGGCAATTTTTATAAAAAAATAATGTCATATGAAAGAGTTATTAACGTTTAAAAAATGGGTGGGAATTGGAGGAGAGAGAAACTATTGCCTTGCATTGACTAGAATACCCCTAAACAAACTCACGCGCCTCTTTTTTCTTCCCTTCAATTTCCATCATTTAATCTTAGCCGTTGATTAACTAAATGGATGGTCAAGATCACTTCCTAGCCAAATAAACTTCCTATTGTATCTCCACCCGTGGTTTTAAACCATACTATGCGTCTAAATCGCATAAAAGTCGGTATTTGACGATTTTTGGGTTATTTAAGGAAATCTGAGATTTTAATCAGTCTCAACTGTTTAAAATATTTTATTTAATGTATAAAATCAGTAGAAAAAGGTTTGACATGCAAATGATGCATAAAACTCATTTTATTAATGAAAAGGGCATTATCATTAATTACCGAGTCCATGCAAGAACTCTATGTTATGGTCAGTATAAAATTTGATAAAAATTTCTAAAAATCCTTAAATATTATATTACATAAGTGGGTAAAAGTTTGGTGTCAAAAATTGGGTTTAAACATGATTTATGCCAAAAATGCTATTTAATTAACAGAAAGCTTTTGTTTTACGATATCGTGCATAACTCTTATTTTAGACCAGAAACAGATGTCAAATTTTTAGGACATACTAATATATCAGTAATAAAGCTTTTTGTCCTCTCACATTTCCAAAAATCTCGTTTTAATGATAAAAGGGCATAATGGTCTACTTTAAGCATTTAACGGGAACATGCAATGAACTAGGATTTCTATGGAACCAAGTTGTATAACCTCAGAGGGTTATACTAACATACAATATGGTCCTAAAGGAACCCTAAGCCATAACTAAACTAAACTAAATCGGGTAAGAACTGAAAGTCAAAGCAAAAGTCTACTTTTGCGACTTTCGGTTGCGAACCGAGTCTAACTCAGAATTTGTCGGGTTGAACATGCCTAGACATGTTCTTAAATTATTTACCAAGTTATTTAAGTGTTAAAACATGTTCCATAACTTCAGTATTATCAGTTATGAATTATTTTGCAAAAACTTACCCGTTTGACTTTTTGTTAATAAGTTTGACCCGACAATTGACTGAGATAACGTGATAATTTAAAGGTGCCCTTTTAAGGGTTTAACACCTACATAATTACCAACACAAAGCCACTTTCAATTCGAATAATGGCTGGACCGTTAGTGATTAAGTACCAAGTCAAAGTTTAATTACGCTAACTTTGACTTTCGGTTATTAAGCTAATAAAACTTTAACCAAAGAAGCTAAGAACACTTACTAAAGTCCTTAGCACAAATTTAGAACTGAAGAAAGCTTCCTTTAGCTCCAGGAGGCTTCAAAGAGTGAGCTTGAGTGAAATATTTGAAAGTGTGCATAAACAAGAACATCAATGTGGGTATTTATAGGACTTTGGGAGCTCTAAGATCAATCCATTCGTACCTAGGAGGTAATTCAGATGATCACAAGTGTCCCTAGGGTAGTAAAAACCAGTTGCTCAGACCCTGGTATCGAAAACAGCCATGCAATAGAGGTGGAACAGGCTGCAACATGCAGCTGTCCCTTTTTTGGTCGCTAGCACCTTCTACGCGGCCCGCGTAAGAGATGGAGAAGGCCCACGCGGCCCGCGACGATGGGTAATTCCGTTAAAATGTTTGCAATCTTTGCAATTTCAGTCCCTGTTCCATTTTAAGTTTATCTAACTTTCTTTTATTGCACTTATGACCCCCATAGTTAACTTTTAAGAGTCTTGGGTCACAAATTAACTCCGTTAAGCTCCCGGTTAGTTATAAGATCATCCGAAAAGTCTTGTTTTCATCGGAACTCCAAGAGGTTACTATCCAATATTCTTGAGAGCAAAATATACAATTATTACAATGTTTTTGGGATCGTAAAAAGGTCACTCAGAGGTAACATTTAACATGTTGACACATTTGATCCTTCTATACATATACTTTCATCGTTTGTCCACTTTAGTCCCTTGAAAACAATTCATTACACGTTTAAAGTTCATGACACGTGTCTTTATTATATTGGACATGATTTTGCGAGGTGTTACATCCTCACCCCCTTAAAAGAAATCTCGACCTCAAGATTTACTGAAATAAATGAGGGTATTTCTGTTTCATTGTGGATTCAACCTCCCATGTGTATTCTGGGCCTCTACGGGCATCCCATTTTACTTTGATGATCGGTACATGCTTTCTTTGAAGCTTCTTGACCTGTCGATCCTCGATCGACAAAGGTTTTTCAACGAATTTCAAACTCTCATCAATCTGCACGTCCTTATGCAACATTGCTAGCGATTCATCGGCTAGACATTTCTTTAAGTTGCAGATGTGGAATTCATTATGAATTCCACTAAGCTCCTCTGGCAGATTTAGCTTATAGGCCACAGTTCCGACACATTCGATAATCTCGAATGGTCCTATGTACCTTGGGCTAAGCTTGCCCTTTTTGCCAAAACGCATCACTCCTTTCCAAGGTGATACCTTGAGTAGCACTTTATCACCTACTTCGAATTTCAGAGGTTTACGCCTCTTATCCGCGTAGCTTTTCTGCCTATCCCTGGCAGCTTTGAGATGATCGCGGATCTGAACAATCTTATCCGTCATCTCGAGGACTATATCAGGTCCTGACAGTTGGGTTTCTCCAACTTCCGCCCAATAAACTGCCATTCTACTCTTTCTTCCGTACAATGCTTCAAAAGGCGCTACTTGAATGCTCGAATGATAGCTATTATTGTACGAAAATTCAATCAAAGGAAGATGGTTTTCCCAACTTCCTCCTAAATCAATAACACAAGCCCTGAGCATATCCTCAAGTGATTGAATTGTACGCTCGCTTTGTCCATCTGTCTGAGGATGATAAGCCGTGCTGAAATTTAGATGAGTGCCTAGGGATTGCTGAAAGCTTTTCCAAAAATGAGACGTGTATCTTGTATCCCTATCGGAGATAATAGATACTGGCACACCGTGGAGAGATACTATCTTATCTACGTACAATTGAGCTAGCTTATCAGAGCTGTGCGTTTCTTTAATAGGCAAGAAGTGGGCTGAGTTGGTCAGTCTATCGACTATAACCCAAATTGTATCATTTCCGTGCTTTGTCTTTGGTAACTTAGTGATAAAATCCATGGTTACCATTTCCCATTTCCATGTGGGAAGTTCAGGCTGTTGTAGCAAACCTGACGGCTTTTGATGCTCTATTTTAACTTGTGCGCACGTCAGACATTTAGCCACATAGGTGGCTATAGATTTCTTCAAACCTATCCACCAATAATTTGCCTTTAAATCCTGGTACATCTTATCACTGCCAGGATGAACTGAATATTTCGAACTATGAGCTTCTTGAAGAATCACATCTCTAAGCCCTCCATGGATTGGAACCCAGATTCGACCATTCAACCTATGGATTCCATCCTTGCCATATGATAATTGATCAGCGATTACGCCTAACTTCTCATTCGGATAGTTAGTTTCTAATACAGCTTCCTTTTGAGCGGCTAACAACCTTTCATTCAAGCTGTTCTTTAATTCAATACTTTTGGCATTTATTCTAATAGGTTTGATCCTTTCTTTCCTGCTCAAGGCATCAGCGACTACATTTTCTTTGCCTGGATGATATCGGATTTCACAATCATAATCGTTTAATGTTTCCATCCATCAGCGTTGTCTCATGTTAAGATCTTTCTGATTAAACAGATGCTGAAGGCTCTTATGATCAGAATAGATCACGCACTTAGTCCCATAAAGATAATGCCTCCAAAGCTTCAATGCAAATACAACAGCACCCAATTCCAAATCGTGAGTGGTGTAGTTCTTTTCGTGCACCTTTAATTGACGGGATGCATAGGCAATGACCTTGCCTTTTTGCATAAGTACACATCCCATAGCTGTGTGCGATGCGTCGCAATAAACCACAAATTCTTCAATTCCCTCTGGCAATGTCAACAAAGGAGCATTTCTTAATTTCTGCTTAAGAATATCAAAGGATTCTTGCTGCTTGGGACCCCATTCAAACTTGACATTCTTGCGAGTTAACGATGTTAGAGGTGCGGCAATCCTTGAAAAGTTTTCAATGAAACGTCTATAGTATCCTGCTAGACCCAAGAAGCTGCGAATTTCAGTTGGTGTTTTGGGCGCTTGCCAATTCATAATCGCTTCAATCTTAGCGGGATCCACCTTGAAGAAACACTAGATAAATGACCGGAATCAAATTATCTAGAGGGTTAGGTTCTGCATAAAAAGGGTGGTTCTCTCTCGTTTGATTCGAAGGGACTGATCTTCTTCTCCGATGAACACTGCAAAACAGAACACCGTTAGCCTCATCACGGGGAAAATGGGGGTTTTCTCCATGACCCGACTCCAGCGTGAGAATAAGTATGTGTTTATGAAGAAGAAGAAGTATTGGTGAAGTGAGTGTAACTTGAAGTTCATACCTGAATTATTCTCATATTTATAACCGGGAGTTTGGGCAGGAAAACTCGTTGATGAAATATTAACGAAAGATGCTAACCCCGTAAGCGGTTACTTTTCCTTTCGTTAATCTTCTTAATCTGATGTGAGTGCACACGGATCGCTATTCAGATCCATGGCTGGGGAATTGCCACGTGGAAAGTGGGCAAGTAGAGGTTTCTCTTCAATTCCATGCCATCATCGTGATTTCAGGGAGGCCTGAGATGATGACACGTGTCCCAGACGGTTATAATCGTCTGGTGGTGCACTATTGAGCCTTCTAGAAGGTTACTGCCATAATCCGGTGTGACTCCTTATCGTGTGGCACCAGTTGAGTGAATAATATCCAAGTCTGGGTATTTTTAAGCGGAAGTGTTTAAACTAGGATTCTCATCCTTTGTTTGTTTATGGAGGAAGGCGCAAGGATTCATGATTTTCCTTTCAGCGCGCAAGTGTGGCCTGATATCTTTCTCCTAAGCTCCTTCTGTGGGACCAGTTGCGCGGCCGTGCAAGGCCAAAAGAGGGCTAAGAGATGAGGTTGTGGTATGGTCCCAAGTACTTGATATGAGGTTTTTGGGACCTTATCCCTTCAAGTCCCCCCAGTCTAGTGTTGCTCTTATGCAAATAAGTGGAGCACTGGACTATTTGAGGGGAATGCTTTTTGGGAGCAAAAGTAGAGAATCTTCTATAAGAAGACACACTTTGCTTATTATGGTGATTGTTGGAGATCTTTGACTTTGGGTAGATGAACAGTTTGCGAGAGAGATATTTATACCTTTGTTTATTCTGAACTGTTGTAATCTCTGGCGAAGAGTTTGTGTAATTATGAGCTGGCGATGGCTGACGTCATTTCTTATAACTTGTGCTGACTCTTCGTCTTCTGGTTTAACTGTAGTTCCTGGGAATGCGTTTGGACCCTGTCAGAGGGTTTTAAATGAGATGTGATACTTGCAGTGGCAGCGCCGTTGAGACGGCAGTTGATTTGACATTTAATCATCACGACTCTTATCTCGATGGTACCGCTTCTCTTTTTTGGTTTATATATTTACTTTAGGTGTGATATTCTCATCCTAATTTTGGGAAAAATATGGAGAATAGGAGATCGATTCGATGGAGAAGACTTTCTAATGTTTTGAAGGTGCTCGACGCCGCTGATGGCTTACTGCTGCTTTCCAATCCGGTGGCCGACCTTGCAGTTAGAGATGAAGGTGTTGAAAATGCAAATCGTCGGGATGTTTTGGAGAACCGGATCCGTCTTCGTCTTGCAGATGATAACAATGGTGGGGTTACTCGGTTGTCAGCACACCTTGTGACCCGGTTTTTTCCAGTTGGTCGGAGAGGGAGTTCGTCGGTTGTCCTCGTGTTGTCCTTCCGGTTGAAGTTCCGGCTGGTGCTGCTGACGATGATGAGGAGGGTGTCAACCTTTGGATTGTTGATCCCCGTCCCTTGTCTGAGTATGGTGAGGTTCTTCATACTCCGTATGGGGTGCTAGATCAGCTTTCCTAGTTTGTTTGTTTTGTAACTAGTACTTTTTTCTCTTTTTTTTTTTTTGAAGGAACACTGTTGTGTTCTTTGTAAACGGTATGTTTAGAGTGCTTTGTTGCACTAATGATATTTTTTGATGCACTGTTGTGCATATCTGTATTGATGGTTTATAAGTTGTGTTTGAATTACAATATGTTACATATGTTTAATTTCTTTGTCTAGGTGGGGCGAATGAAAATGGTATTGTGCTCATGTATGAACGTATGTCTAAAATGTGCATGAGGTTGTGCTTTTTTAGACTGCTCATGAGGCGTACAATGTTCACCATATTGTTTTCGTGTAAACCAAAAGAATTATATGCAATTTGTAATAAACAATAGCATGTGTAAAGATAAATTTTGCATTAATAGGGCGCAAGGCCAATAACACAAAACGAAATAGAAAAATACATTGCCCGTATAGATTCGAATAGCTTGGCTACATATAACACCTGCGCAGCTGCTGCGCGTTCCAGGTGCGGGGAATCGGTGTCCCATCAATTCTTTTCAGGGTGTATGCCCCTTTGCCTAGGACCTCGTTGATGATGTATGGTCCTTCCCACTTTGGCGCTAATTTGCCTGGTTTTTCCGCATTGGATGCTTCGTTGTCGCGCAAGACGAAGTCTTCCGGAACGAAAGTACATACGCGTACGCGCGTGTTGTAGTATTTCTCAAGTTTGGATTTGTACATTGCCTCTGTGATGGCGGCGTTTTCGCGCCTTTCTTCAAGAAGGTCTAAATCCATTCTTCGTTCTTGCTCGTTGTTTTGCTTCTCCATAGCGAGCATGCGCGGTGATGGAAGGCCAATTTCGGCTGGGATTACCGCCTCCGATCCGTACACAAGACTGAATGGGGTTTCTCCCGTGCTGGTCTTTGGCATGGTACGATGAGCCCATAAGATGCTGGGGAGTTCATCGACCCATCCTCTGCGCGCTGTTCTGAGCCGCGCTTTTATGCCATCGACTATTTGTTTGTTGACACTCTCGACTTGGCCGTTTGCTTGTGGGTGTGCCACAGAGGCATAGTTGTGTTTGATCTTCATTTCTTTGAACCACTTCTGAAGATCTTCTGAGGCGAAATTGGTGCCGTTGTCGGAGATAATGCGCAATGGTAATCCGAATCTGCAAATAATATGTTCCCATATAAATTTGCGGATTACCATTGCTGTGGTTGAAGCTAATGCCTTGGCTTCGACCCATTTTTTGAAATAATCTACTGCTACGATTATGAATTTTACTGCGCCTGGCGCGTCAGGGAATGGGCTAACAAGATCAATGCCCCATTGCTGGAAGGACCAGGCGGACGTGACCGGAATGAGCGGATTTTTTGGACGGAGTGTCTTTGGCACGTGGCGCTGGCAAGCTGCGCATTTCCGTAGTAAGTCTACCGTGTCCACGTGCATTCCCGGCCAATAATAGCCCGCATTCATTATTTTTGCTACTACCATGCGCGGTCTGGCGTGTATCCCACATAAACCTTCATGGATTTCCCTGACTAAGTACTGCGCGTCTGTTTTGTCGACACAGCGCAGTAGCGGTCCCATGAATGACTTCCGGTATAGAATCCCATCCGCCATTTCATAGTTTATTGCCTTGTTCTGGATTTTTCTAGCTTCTGCCTTTCCTTCCGGAAATTTCCCGTGTTGTAGGTACAAGATGATCGGGGACATCCAGGATGGGTTGCCGATCTCTATGACGTTTACTTGTTTGAGAGGGACAGAAGGATTGGACAATACCTCGATGCGCACCTCTTTTGCTAAGTGTCTGAAGCTGGTGGCGGCCAATTTGCTTAGTGCATCCATGTGCTTGTTTTCGCTTCTGTTTATACGATTTACCTTGAAAGTCTGGAATTGGCTGATTAACATCCGCGCTTGTTCCAGATATAGCACCATAGCTTCACCTTTCGCATCGTAGTGTCCATTAATTTGCTCAGCCACTAGTTTTGAGTCAACGTTAGCTTCGAGATTTCTTGCTCCCATCTTAAGTGCCAAACGAAGGCCTGCTAGAAACGCTTCGTATTCTGCTTCGTTGTTCGTGCTTCAGAAATCCAGGCGTATCGCATATGTAAGTTCGTGATCATCCGGGCTAACCAATCGGAGTCCCGCGCCTGCTCCATCGTCATTGGAAGCTCCGTCTGTATGCAGAGTCAAGACCCTATCGTCAAAAACGGGAACTGGGTTCTGGATTGCCGCACATTCTTGGACTTTGTCTATGGGGACTTCTGTGGCAAAATCTGCTAAAACTTGCCCTTTGATTGCTGGTCGCGGTCTGTATAGGATATTGAATCCTCCCAGCTCAATAGCCCACTTAGCTAACCTCCTCGCAACATCGGGTTTTGATAGAATTTGCCCCAAGTGGTAATTGGTGAGAACTGTGATGACATGGCCGGAGAAATATCGGCGTAAGCGTCGTGACGCATGTACTAGAGCGAGGACCAGTTTCTCTATCATCAAGTAGCGCGTTTCCGGACCAGTGAGCATCTTGCTAATATAATAAATTGGAGTCTGAATGTTCTCTCGTTCCACTATTAATACTGCACCAACCGCCACTTCTGCGGCAGATAAATACAAAATCAGTGGCTCTTTTTCCCGCGGTGCTGTCAGCGTTGGCAGTTGAATTAAACATTCCTTCATTTGCTTGAAGGCTGCTTCCGCTTCTGGTGTCCACTGGAAGTGGGTTTTTTTGGCGCAGTTGCGCAGTGTGCTAATGAACGGGTAAGACTTTGCAGCATGATTTGCTAGGAATCTGTTCAAAGCTGCTAGTCGTCCTGCGAGTCTTTGCATTTCTTTTATTGTTGCAGGTGATGGCATCAGCTGGATGGCTTGTACTTTCTCCGGGTTTACTTTGAAACCATCTCTTGTTACTATGAAACCCAGAAATTTTCCTTCTTCCATCCCAAAGGAACACTTCGTTGGGTTGAGTTTTTAGTTTACGCTGCGCAAAGAATCGAACGTGCGCTAAATATTTGCGAGCATTGTTTCCCCTTCATGGCTCATGATGACGAGGTCATCCATGTATACCTTGACTGTTTTACCAATGTCTTCCCAGAAGACTGTATCCATTAAGCGCTGGTAAGTAGCTCCTGCGTTGCGGAGGCCAAAGGGCATTTTTGTGTAGCAGTAGATGCCCTTGTCCGTGCGGAAGGCAGTCTTGTCCTCGTCCTCCTCTTTCATTTGGACCTGGTGATATCCCTTATAACAATCAAGAAAGCACTTCCATCGAAATGATGCTAGAGAGTCAACTTTTTTGTCTATCTCAGGAAGCGCATAGCAATCTTTCGGGCAGGCTTTATTTAAGTCTTTGAAGTTAACGCACATTCGCCATCCGCCACTGTGTTTTTGAACCATTACTGGGTTGGCGACCCAGGTGTGGTACTGGACTTCGCGCAAGATTCCGGCTTTGAGTAACTCTGTTACTTGTTCGTTCATAGCTTCTGCTTTTTCAGCGCTGACATTGCGTCTTCCCTGTGTGACTGGTTCTGCAGAGGGCCGGATGTTCAGACAATGTTGCGCTATATCTCGCGGAACTCTAGTCATGTTCGCTGGACACCAGGCGAATATGTCCTTATTGTTGGACAGTAATTCCTTTAATTGTATTCGTATTGTTGGTGAAATGGCGTGCCCTACTAAGATGGTCTGTTCTGGATATTCTTCGTTTAGGACCAATTTCTCCGGCTCATTTGGTGCTGAGGGCTTTGCCACTTTTGCTGGTGGCTCATCGTCAACGTACATGACCTCCTTGCTTGAGTACAAAATTGCGACTCCAGTTTCTGTTGGAAACCCGCATGCAGCATGTGGAATAGAAGTGATCATGCTAAATTCTCTTTGTGACCTTCTTCTGAGCAAGACATCGTGGCGGGATGTTGCTGGCATGACCATGAAATTTACTGTGACTGTGCGTGAATGCTCACCATCTGATAGAGTCACAGGAAATGCAATTTGCCCTAATGGAAATACAGCTTCGTTGCAAAATCCGGTGAGAGGGAAATCAACCGGCTCTAGGCGTGCTTTGTCCTCTGGATCGTGTTGTTTGAAACACTGCTCGTATACGATATCCATCGAGCTTCCTGGATCTATAAACATATAGTCCGTTCTGTAGTGGTCGAAGATGCCAGTAATTATTACTGGTCGTTCTTCCTAAGGGCCTCCAGGGACAACAGGAAACACAACTTGCTGTTCCCTCCAATGTTGATTATAGTTTCGTTTATTTGGCCTTCGTGAAGGGCCTCCTTGTACCATGTGTATCTACATTGATTCGGCTGTCTGATAGTTGGTATCCTCTGATTTTTGGATTATCTCAGTATGACTGTTAGATTGGATGTCCCACTGACCAGGTATCTGTGGGTCCAATACTTCAGTGTCAATTTTATCCTTGCTTTCTTTCGGAGTATCAGATCTGATGTGTAACGACTCAGATCTGTTAATTTGTGTGAAAATTTGGTTTATAGCAACCTGGAATCTGCCGAACCAGTATTCTGGGGTTCTTTCTAGGAGTTGATCCGGAGAGTCATTTTCTATAGAATGACTGTTGTTTTTGTTGATTCCCATGATTCCGTCGATCTGGGTATCTTGGGTTGCAAAACCCTCGAATTCAGACCGAGGACTTGATGGGTGGAGTGATGAATTCTCTGTCATGTGAAAACAGAGAACGAGGTAAAACAAATCGAAACGAGACAAAACTGATAAAACAGAGAGATCGGTGGGCGCCAATGAAGAAACACTAGATAAATGACCAGAATCAAATTATCTAGAGGGTTAGGTTCTACATAAAAATGGTGGTTTTCTCTCGTTTGATTCGAAGGGACTGATCTTCTTCTCCGGTGAACACTGCAAAACAGAACACCGTTAGCCTCGCCACGGGGAAAATGGGGGTTTTCTCCTTGACCCGACTCCAGCGTGAGAATAAGTATGTGTTTATGAAGAAGAAGAAGTATTGGTGAAGTGAGTGTAACTTGAAGTTCATACCTGAATTATTCTCATATTTATAACCGGGAGTTTGGGCAGGAAAACTCGTTGATGAAATATTAACGGAAGATGCTAACCCCGTAAGCAGTTACTTTTCCTTCCGTTAATCTTCTTAATCTGATGTGAGTGCACACGGATCGCTATTCAGATCCATGGCTGGGGAATTGCCACGTGGAAAGTGGGCAAGTAGAGGTTTCTCTTCAATTCCATGCCATCATCGTGATTTCAGGGAGGCCTGAGATGATGACACGTGTCCCAGACGGTTATAACCGTCTGGTGGTGCACGATTGAGCCTTCTAGAAGGTTACTGCCATAATCTGGTGTGATTCCTTATCGTGTGGCACCAGTTGAGTGAATAATATCCAAGTCTGGGTATTTTTAAGCGGAAGTGTTTAAACTAGGATTCTCATCCTTTGTTTGTTTATGGAGGAAGGCGGAAGGATTCATCATTTTCCTTTCAGCACGCAAGTGTGGCCTGATATCTTTCTCCTAAGCTCCTTCTGTGGGACCAGTTGCGCGGCCACGCAAGGCCAAAAGAGGGCTAAGAGATGAGGTTGTGGTATGGTCCCAAGTACTTGATATGAAGTTTTTGGGACCTTACCCCTTCACACCTGAATGCCCCGCTCACTTACCACATGTCCAAGAAATTGAACTTCCCGAAGCCAAAACTCACATTTAGAAAACTTGGCATAGAGCTTCTCTTGCTGTAGAAGTTTAAGGATGCACCAGAGATGTTTTTCATGATTGGCTTGACTCTTTGAGTAAATAAGAATATCATCAATGAAGACAATGACAAATTTGTCTAAATACGGCTTGCAAACGCGATTCATGAGATCCATGAATGCTCCAGGTGATTAGTGAGCCCAAAAGGCATCACTAAGAACTCATAGTGGCCATAGCGTGTTCTGAATGCGGTCTTGTGTACGTCTTCATCTCTGACCTTCAACTGGTGATAACCTGACCTTAGATCGATCTTCGAAAAGTAACTTGCTCCTTGAAGCTGATCGAATAGATCATCGATCCTGGGTAACGGATACCTGTTCTTGATTGTAACCTTGTTTAATTCGCGATAATCAATGCATAAACGCATTGAGCCGTCCTTTTTCTTCACAAATAGAATCGGTGCTCCCCAAGGGGACGAGCTAGGTCGAATAAAACCCTTTTCCAACAAATCATCCAACTGTGTTCTCAATTCTTTCATCTCAATTGGCGCCAATTGATAAGGTGCTCTTGCAATTGGTGCAGCTCCAGGAATGATATCGATTCTTAATTCCACTTGCCTATCTGGAGGTAATCCAGGTAGTTCTTCAGGAAAAACATCCAGGTATTCAGAAATAACGGGGATGTCTTCAATCTTGGGCTTTGGTTCATCAATGGTTACCTGTGCCATATAAATGACACAACCTTTCTTCAAACACTTCGATGCCTTAAGCATAGACACTTGCTTGGGTAACCCGTACTGCATACCTCCCTGAATTGTTAATGGCTCACCATAAGGAGTCTTGATAACCACTTGCTTCTTGTTACATACAATTTGGGCTTGGTTATGAGATAACCAATCCATGCCTATCACTATGTCGAATCCTGCCAATTTCAACGGAAGCAAGGGTAGCGGAAAAGAGTGATTCCTAATGGATATAAAACATCCATCTAGAACTTTTGAGGTAGTCTCTATAGTACCATCGGCCAATTCTACTTCATATTTTATGCTTAGAGTTTTAACAGGCAGATTTAACAATTTACAAAATTTATTATCTACAAAAGACTTGTCTGCACCAGAATCAAACAACACTCTAGCATAAACATCATTGATAAGAAAAGTACCTGCTATCACATTGTCATTTTGAACTGCTTCCTGAGCATTCATTTGAAAGACCCGAGCATTGGTCTTTTTAGCCTCCTTAGGCTTCCTTGGATTTTTCGGGCAGTTAGTCTTAATGTGCCCCTTTTCGTTACAACCATAACAGGTTGCATCCTTCAACTTCTTGCATTCCAAAGTCTTATGCTCTTTGGACTTGCAGATTCCACATCCAATAGGCTTTGACTGCGACTGCGATTGTGATTCAAATATGCATCTTCCAAAATTGTGTTTCTTACAGACCTTGCATTTGGGTTTCTCACATGACTGTTGATTGTCCTTTTTGAATCCAGAACCCTTCTTATGCTCAAAGTTCCCCTTATGTTTCTTATCAGAATGGCATGAGTTCTCATCCTCACGTTTCCTCTTCCCTTCATCATAATTCTTAAGCAACCTTTGTCTAATCGCATCGAGGGTAAGAGATAAAGACAGATCAACCACTGACCTAAAGGTGGTAGGTCTGGATGCTTTCACATTTGCCTTGATTTCTGGAGCTAAACCTCCAATAAAACGAGCTATGCGCTTTGGTTCCGGTGTTACTAAATAAGGAACTAATCGGGACATGGAGTTGAAACTTGTAAGGTATGCCTGATAGTCCAAGTTCTTCATGACCAGAGTCAAGAAGTCAGTTTCAATCCTTTCCACCTCATGCTGAGGACAGAAATTTTCCCTGATCAACGCAACAAACTGATCCCAAGATAAGTTATACAACGGAATCTTTCCTGTAGCTTGGATTAACGACCTCCACCAAGCTAAAGCTTCACCCTTAAATGATTGTGAAACAAACTTCACAATATCTTGTTCTGCACAACCACTGATATCAAGCACAGTATCCATCTCATCTAGCCATGTCATGCAATCAATGACACTTTTCTCTCCTGTGAAGTCCCTTGGCTTACAAGAGACGAAGTATTTATAAGAGCATGTCTTAATACGTGGCTCTTGGTTGAGCACAATTCTCTTGGATGGAACACTTCTTTGATTTGATGAATGATGAGAATCGTCCTTATGTGATGCGTGCGACTTGGAAGGTGGTTTTGTATGAGGTACAGATAGGGTCCTGCTACGAGTACCACTAGATTCTTTGAACTGTCTGTCCATGGCTTGGGTGACAACATTATCTATCATTGCTTGTAAATCTGCACCGGCTACATTAATTTTGGTGGTATCGTTTCTCTCCCTGGGGTGGCTGTTAACCTCATCTGATTCAGCCATGTAGCTTGATTGCTACATAAAAATGATGAACAATAATTTATTCAGAAGTCTTATTATGGAATTGTCATTTTGACAATTCATTAACCATGGTAAATATAAACCATATTGGTTATTTTGTTAGTCATATTTATTTAGGGTTCTCATTATAATTTATCCCTAGTTATAAATCATTAAAGATATTTAGGGTAGCACAAAAGGCCTAGTCACAAGGAAAGTTTTAAAATTATAAGCCATGATCTTATAAGATCAAGGCATTAAGGTTTGAACATAGTTCTTCACCTTTTCTTGACAGGGAGTCATAGACTACAACTGTCTTTTGTCTTATTGGACAATGAATATGGCCTGCAGACACTTTATCGCTAATGGATATTTAAATTTAGTGAAAATAAGGAATTGGAAAAATCCAATACAAGGATGACTAGTGTGATTTTATCGAATCACATTTGCCAGGAGTGTTAATCATGTTTTCAGATGTTAACAAGGATTTGAATCTTAAAAAGGCTTTACCATTATGGCCATGTCTAAAATGACATATGGGCTAGGTTATACCTTCAAGAATTCCTTTAATATTTTATTGGCAGATCAGATTTAAAATGGAAGTGATATTTTGATTTATAATATATTCTTACATATAATGACAAATGAAATTTAAATTAAAACATCCCATAAATTGAAAGAAGTACATAATTTGCCCAAAACAGGACTTTTTAAATAAATAACATTGTCCTCACAGGGACAGAAATAGAAAGATAAGTCCACGCAGGGACCAAGTACATAAATAAGATATCCACACAGGGAATTAATTGAAAATAAAAATTACAAAACAAATAAATAAGGAATCTTCAATAATCCCTCTTCTTCTTCCCCTTTATCAGGTTTGCTAAACCTTTAAGTAGACCCCGGCGGCTCCTACGCTCCTCCTGAACCTGTTGCTCCACCTCGTGCAACCGTTGAAGGATTTCCTGATGCTGTGGTGGTTGGATCTGTGGCGGCTGCTGCTACTGTGGTTGAGGAGGTGGTGGGTATTGATACCCATATGCTGGGTACCCAGTTTGGTATGAAGCTGCGTAGGGTCCTTCAGGGTGGAGAGCATTGTAGTTTGCCGCTTCGAGGTACGGGTCGACGGCAGGGGCATTGTAGTAATTGTAACCCGAATATGCCTGATGCTCAAACGGGTTATATGCCGTTGCACCGGCGTAAGAAGGGATTGGGTTATTATAACCCATGGGCGGTGGTGGTGCGACTGGAGCAGAGTCGACTTCAGAAGCTGGATTTTAAGGCCCACCCATTTGCGGGTCTTCATACAGTGGCGGGTAGTGGCTGCCACTGGAGTGTTGGGGGGTGCTAGTGCTGGTGGTGGCGGTGGCATAACCGCCTGAAAATGCAGGTCCTCGGAAGGGACCTGATGGTGAGGAGGTGAGTTGTGGAGAGAGGGAGTGTACTCCCACTTGTATGTAGCCCACCTTTCAGCAAAACTGTCTGGGCCCCTGTAAGGCGAACCATGGAAGGATGATCCAATGGATATCTCAATGGGATGCGTCGGCGTCCCAGTCGGTGGTAACTCGGGATCTGGATCCTCGTCCATATCCATATCCTGCATCTCAGGATAGTGGTCAACTGGTCCCAAAGGGTTTAGACCCTCTAGTTCTTGCACCTGGTTCATTGGATTGAACCGGCTCTGGAAGTATGGGGTCGGGTCCAGGAAGGCACAGTGTGAACTCGACCGCTGCAACGGTATAAAGGAATGGTGCGAATCGCTATGCTCCTCGTTTTGATAAGGTCCGAATGAGTGATGATAAGATGGGGAGGAACTGAGGGAGACTGAGCGTCTCGCTGGCTCCAAATAAGTTCTCCAATCCTCATGGGGACTAGAGCTAAAGGTTACCGAAGGTGTTCGCCGGTGGGATGGCCCAGCTTCGTGATCATTCCCTGCAGTTATTGGTGCCTTTCCTCTTCCACCTCTACCTCTAAAACGTGGCGGCATTGTCTTTGTTCCTGTCAAAACAAACAAAAGAAACTAACAAAAAGAAAATAATAAGATTAGGATTAGTCCTAAGTCATTTGCCTAGACTCGGAAGTCAAGGAATGTGCAAACTGTGTCATTGAGATTAAACACAAAAGGCTAGTGTTTAATTCACTCAACGTTGGCTCTGATACCTGTCACACCCTGGCTTTGCGGAAGCGTGGTTAATTTTTGGTGTGACTTCTTAATACCATAGCTTAATCATAACAAGCTATATGAGTTAAAAACCATGCAAGTCATCCATTAAGTTTTGAAAACAAAATACAGTACCATTGTTTTAACCAACAACCATAACCTTGTTTAACAACATTACAAACTAAAACATAACATAAACGTGGTTTAAGGACTGTGTCTTGTCCAGGAAAGAGACACATCCCCTAAACCCTGATGACTCCATGACAAGTGCAGCGGAAAACGTTCCATACCGTGCCAGATCCGTTTAATTTCCTGAAATACATGTGAGTTGAAAAATCAACAATAATGTTGAGCGAGTTCATGTGCAAGTGAGTAAGTAAAAACACTTGTAAGTATAAAAGTTTCCTGGTATGTAGCAGTGTAAGAGGACTTGTGATCACCAATGGTTTGCAAGGCCATTAGCATGTCGTGAAATGCAAGTAGGAAGACACAACCCTAGCTGATTTTGCGTTGGGTACCAAGTCACTCCGGGTCCGTTCTGTTAGTCCTCTGTGAGGCCTGTTCTGTTGGGCCGGGAGCTGGGCTCGCTACACCCAAATAGATCTACCGCTCGAGTCCCTCGGTGTTCTAACTACCCATTCACATGATCTAAACCTCCTTACGTAATTCATACCGTGTATAAAGTACTTGTAAACAAAGTAACATGTATTTCACCCCCGCAGTTAAGTAAACTGAAAACAGTTAGAGAAAAGGGGGACATGAACTCACAGTGAATGCGCGTCTCTACCAAGTGTCTCCAATACAGTAAGCTGTGCAACGACCTACAAGTGCTAATTCTATTAGACGGACGGCCGTGCCTTAGCTTTATAGTTTAAGTCTTTGGGGAAATAGTTAGACAACTATTTCGTGTTTATGTTCTGTATACACTTGGCAGTTATACTTCTTCCCAAGGATGGGGGTTACAATACATGTGCGTAAGTTACGTTTTGTCAATCTTGTGGTAATGTAATTACCGGTGTAACTTATATGTTTATGGAAGCGTTCGTAAAGTTTTGGGAATCATTAACGCTTGTAAATATTATTTTTACTCTAAAATAATATTTATGTATTTTCACAAAATAATCATAAACAGTGTTGTGACAAATATACTTATCACGTTATTCTTTGTGAAAATCCCACCTCCGAATATTTAGTAAAATATAGTGCTGGCGAAATTTATGTTTCGAAAGTATGTTCAAAAGTAGTTCTAACACTTGTAAAAATTCTAAGTGCTAGGTTTTTAGAAAATTTCGCCAGAGTTTCCTCTGTAACTGGAGGTGGCCACGCTTTCAAGCGTATCATTTTCTTTTAAACAAATCAATCAACAACTTCTTTATTCAATCAAACAATTTCCGACACATCAAACTAGTCGACAAGTATGTAAATTTGCATAATCGCATGAACTTGTAGTTTTTCCGCATCTATAATGTAAATCCCCTTTATATATGTAGATCTTTATATAAAGTAGCTTTATTCTTGTAAAACCTTGTGACTAGAGAAATCCGTCTTTACAACTTCTAGTCATTTTTACCAAAAATAGTTATTCGTCGGATCTTTTCGTTTCACAAGTGTTTAAACACTTGTGGTTTATAAAACCATATTTGCTAGTGTAAGATCCACTTTTTAAAATACATGATTTCTCAAATGTGTGGTTCTTTGAAGATACCACTTGCGGATACGTAGATCCGCTAGTTTTAAACACCATTTTACCGGTTAAATCACTTTTACACAAGTAAAATATTTTCACACAAGTTCATGTATCTTGTGTGGTAGAGTTTCGCCTTTTAACCCTTGTGGTAACCAAAAACAAGCTTATGTGAAGATACATGATCTTACAAAGTCGGGTTAAACGGAGATCCGAGCTACCACATCATAGATCGGGTCTAGATAAACACAAATTCCAATTACTACAACTTTTACACAAGTCATATGCTATTAACCACCATTTTAAGTATTTTACTAGACTTTGGATCATCATCTTTCATTTTAACGAGATTCAACCGACATTATTCCTTTTACCCACTTTAGATGAGTGTAAAAACAAGTTTTAAATGATATACCTCTAGCTCAAGGCTAGGGAAGATCTTTGACGGAAAGTGGGTGGATAAAAGCTAACGGGAGTGGTCCTTCGCGTTCCGAGTGCACCAAAGCTCCTTATACGTGACCCTTGAAGTGTGAATGATCTTGGAATGATGATGATGGAGGCCGAAGGTGGTTGTAGGTGTGGGGGTGGGTTCGGCCGAGAGCCAAAGGGAGCAAGAGAGAGAGAGTTAGTTGGGTGGTGTTTAGTGATAATGCTTATGAAGTTTAAGTGGTTATTTATAGAAGAAAATTAGATGTATTAACCATTGGTTAATATGTCTAATAGATATTAGACAAAGTAGATTAGGAGATCTTGCCAAGTACAAGGGGTGTCCCCCTAGTTTGGGGCCGGTTAGAGAAGGGGGGGGGGGGTTGGTTCGATCTTAACTAGTAATTAGGGGTTTAGTTATGTTAAACCAAGTTAAGTTAAGTAATTAACCCCGTTACTAATATGTTACACGTTATGACGGGTGTTAGGGTAATCAGGGACCCTAACTGGCTCAGAAAAATAAAAATAGTGAAAATAGTAATATCTTCATGTTCCGGGTAAAGTCCGGGTGTCCTGTTGGATAGTAATCCGTTAAAGTGTTACAAAAGGCTTTAAAGTGTCGTTATTACATTTTTAGTGACACAGTTTGTTTTCCCGACACTTTAGAAAGTGTCTAGTGTTATTTTCTCATGTTCTGGCACTTTACTAGTCAGCTAGAAGCTGGTTTGTTTATTAAAGTGCTGTGTTTGGTACTTAAAGTACGTTTTAGGCACATCCGAATCAGTGTATCTTATTCCTAGAGACACGGTACCACAACCCTTATATCCTACACTCACTACCAGTGTAGCCAAAATATATGAGGCTCTTAACAGGCCTTAGAGGCAGTATCTGCCTGATGCTGGTTATATCAGCATGTTTATTGTGTATCCGTTTAGTGCTACTGTGCTTTTTGTGCATCATGTTTGTCACTGAGGTGCCGTATGTAAAAATGTAGTGACAGCAAATGAAGTATGATGCAAGTAAGTGCATGTATCAGTATGCAGGTAGCAGTTTATCAGCTAGTTTCAATCAAGCACAGTAATTAAGCAGTAATTATTCATTAATTAAGTTGTACGGATACCTGGTTTAGTGCGGGTTGTCACATTCTCCCCCCGTTAAATAAATTTCGTCCCGAAATTTAAGTCCTGCTTGTAGATGCAGCGTTCTTAGGAAAAAGGTGGGGGTATTTCTCTTTCATCCGGTCCTCACGTTCCCAGTTAAATTCAGGACCATGTCTGGCATTCCAGCGAACTTTGACGAGTTTGACACTGCTCCGGCGGGTCTTGTTAACTTTCCAATCCGTGACCTCAACAGGTTCTTCAACGAAGTGGAGCGTGTCGTCAATATGAATCTCGTCGATAGGAATGGCAACGTCAACTTGAGTTGGACTTTTCTTTAAATTGGATACATGAAATGTATCGTGAACACCATTTAGTTCAGCAGGTAGGTCCAACTTGTATGCTACAGTTCCAATTCTTTCCAGAATTCTGAAAGGACCAATGTAGCGCGGATTCAACTTCCCACGCTTCCCAAAGCGCGCCACCCCCTTCCAGGGTGAAACTTTCAATAATACCATTTCTCCGACTTGGAAGTCCACATGCTTCCGGTTTGGATCCGCGTAGGCCTTTTGTCTGTGGCGAGCGGCTTCGATGCGTTTAAGTATTTGCGCGATCTTGTCTGTCGTCTCCTGGACGATCTCGGGACCAGCAAGCTGCCTATCACCTGCGTCAGACCAACAGAGTGGTGATCGGCACTTGCGTCCGTATAGGGCCTCAAATGGCGCGACACCAATACTGGTGTGGTAGCTGTTGTTGTATGAAAATTCGACCAAAGGTAAGTGTTTATCCCAGCTACCGCCCAAATCCATAACACATGCCCTCAGCATGTCTTCCAAAGTTTGTATTGTTCGCTCGCTCTGGCCGTCTGTTTGCGGATGGAACGCAGTGCTCAGATTCAATTGTGAGCCAAAAGATTCTTGGAAAGATTGCCATATTCTTGACACAAACCTTCCGTCTCTATCAGAGATGATCGAGAGTGGTACTCCATGACGTGCTACGATCTCTCTCATGTAAATTTCCGCAAGTTTACTAGTGCTGTCTTTCTCCTTGATTGGCAGAAAGTGTGCGGACTTTGTTAGGCGGTCAACAATCACCCAAATCATATCATGGCCTCTTGGCGTTCTTGGCAGTTTCGTAACAAAATCCATTGAGATTTGTTCCCACTTCCACTTGGGAATCTCAGGTTGTTGCAGAAGTCCCGAAGGCTTCTGGTATTCTGCCTTGACCTTAGCGCACGTTAAACATTTGCTCACGTAAACAGCAACGTCGCCTTTCATCCTAGGCCACCAATAGTAATTTTTGAGATCTTGGTACATCTTATCCGATCCAGGGTGGATAGAGTACCGTGACTTGTGCGCTTCATCGAAAATAACTTCCCTTAATCCACCAAACAGAGGAACCCAAATCCTTTTCTCAAAACATAACGTTCCTTCCTCGTTTGGTACCAAAAGCTCCTCCATTCCACGGAGATATTCTTCCTCAAGATTTCCCTCCTTGAGAGCTTCCTTTTGTGCAGCACGAATGCGCGAGGGAAGATCGGTTCGTATGATCATTTCCAAAGCCCTAACCCTTATGGGCTTGATTCTTTCTTTACGACTTAGGGCATCGGCGACTACATTCGCCTTCCCTGGGTGATACTTTATCTCGCAGTCGTAGTCGTTTAACAATTCAACCCATCGTCTTTGCCTCATATTCAACTCCTTTTGGTTGAATATATGCTGTAGGCTTTTGTGATCTGTGAAGATTGTGCACTTCGTACCATACAGGTAGTGTCTCCAGATCTTTAAAGCAAAAACCACTGCGCCAAGCTCTAAATCGTGTGTGGTATAATTCTTTTCGTGCACTTTCAGTTGGCGTGATGCGTAAGCAATGACCTTTTGGCGTTGCATCAACACACAACCCAATCCCTGACGCGATGCGTCGCAGTATACCACAAAGTCATCAGTACCTTCTGGTAGAGCTAAGATTGGCGCGTTACAAAGCTTATCTTTCAATATCTGAAATGCTTCATCCTGTTTGATTCCCCAATCAAACGTCCTTTCTTTCTGGGTCAGGAGCGTCAACGGTTGAGCGATTTTCGAGAAATCCTCGATGAACCTTCTATAGTAGCCAGCCAAACCCAAGAATTGTCGAATCTCGGTTGGCGTTGTAGGCGTTTCCCAATTCTTGATTGCCTCGATCTTTGTGGGATCAACATGAATTCCATCCCCATTAACCACATGTCCAAGAAACTGGACTTCGCGTAGCCAAAACTCGCACTTGGAGAATTTGGCGTACAGTTGTTCTTTCTTTAGCAGCTCCAATATGGTTCTAAGATGTTGTTCGTGTTCAGCCTTCGTCTTTGAGTAAATCAGGATGTCGTCGATGAACACAATCACGAACTTGTCCAAATACGGCTTGCAAACTCTATTCATCAAGTCCATAAACACTGCAGGTGCGTTTGTTAAACCAAACGGCATAACAAGGAACTCGTAGTGTCCATAACGAGTTCTGAAGGCTGTCTTCGGGATACTTTCCTCTTGTATCCTTAACTGATGGTATCCAGATCGAAGATCGATCTTTGAGTAAAAGCTAGAGCCTTGAAGTTGGTCGAACAGATCATCAATTCTTGGCAGAGGGTACCTATTCTTGATCGTCAGCTTGTTCAGCTCCCGGTAGTCAATGCACATTCGAAAACTACCGTCCTTCTTCTTGACAAACAGGACCGGAGCTCCCCAAGGCGAGAAGCTTGGTCGGATAAAACCCTTATCTAACAACTCTTGAAGTTGTGTCGACAATTCCTGTATCTCAGATGGAGCAAGTCTATAAGGTGCCTTAGCTACAGGCGCGGCGCCTGGAACTAAGTCGATGTGAAACTCTACTTGCCTCTGAGGTGGCAGTCCAGGTAAGTCTTCTGGGAAGACTTCTGGGTATTCCCTCACGACAGGGATGTCTTCGATTCTTGGCTCAGCAGCCTTCTTATCCACGATGTGTGCTAGAAAAGCGACACATCCTTTCTGTAAACACTTCCTTGCTTTCAAGCAGCTGATAAATCTTAGCGGTGTGTCACGCTTCTCTCCGTGAACCACAACTGTCTCACCATCATCGGTTGGGATACGAACAACTTTCTCGTGACATACTATCTCAGCCTTGTTTCCGGATAACCAATCCATTCCTACCACCACGTCGAAGCTTCCCAATTGGACTGGTAGTAGATCCAAAGTAAACTCGCGTTCTCCCAGTTCTATCGCACAGCCTCTGATTACTTCGTCGGCTTCAACTAACTTTCCATTAGCTAATTCGATCGAGTAGGGTATGTCTAACTTATTAGCAGCTAACCCAAGCATATTCTTAAATTCTAATGATACGAAGCTATAATCGGCACCAGTATCAAATAAAACAGATGCATAGCGCTGATTGATAGGGAACGTACCCGTAACAACATTTGGATCCTGGCGTGCATCCCTAGCTTCGAGTTGGAACACTCTACCACGGGCTTGGTTCAATGTTGGGCAGTTCTTCTTAAAATGCCCGATTTCCCCGCAGTTATAACATCCCAGTCTCTGCCCATTTCCACCAGCTTGATCATTCCCCGGATTACGATTCACTGCGCCCGCTTGGTTAGCGTTGTTGCCATGATTTCTGTTACCTCCAAAATTTCCTTGTGGGCGGTTTCCGTTTCCACCACGGTTATCATTCCTATTTCCATACCCTCCCTGGCCTCCGCGGCCGGCAGGGACCCAACAAGTATCCTTCGAGTGACCACGTTTCCCACAAGCTTCACATGTTTTTAGCCCACAATGACCAGAATGGTGACGCTGGCAGGCACTACACTTGGGCAGAGTGCCCATATATCCTCTTCCTCTCCTTCCACTGCCAGCTGCTCCCTGAGCTGGCGTGCTTGGTGCTCCTCTCTTACCATCACTGCTAACAACTTGTTTGAAGTTCGAAAACTTTCTTTTGTTACTTCCAGACGACTCAACCTGAGTCTCTTTCTCTTTTGCCTTAACATCACCAAACTTGTTCAGACGAATCGCCTCCTCGGTGAGAGCCACGCTCAAATCGATGGCTTCGGTGATAGTCGATGGCTCTGATACCAAGCTGTCACACCCTGGCTTTGCGGAAGCGTGGTTAATTTTTGGTGTGACTTCTTAATACCATAGCTTAATCATAACAAGCTATATGAGTTAAAAACCATGCAAGTCATCCATTAAGTTTTGAAAACAAAATACAGTACCATTGTTTTAACCAACAACCATAACCTTGTTTAACAACATTACAAACTAAAACATAACATAAACGTGGTTTAAGGACTGTGTCTTGTCCAGGAAAGAGACACATCCCCTAAACCCTGATGACTCCATGACAAGTGCAGCGGAAAACGTTCCATACCGTGCCAGATCCGTTTAATTTCCTGAAATACATGTGAGTTGAAAAATCAACAATAATGTTGAGCGAGTTCATGTGCAAGTGAGTAAGTAAAAACACTTGTAAGTATAAAAGTTTCCTGGTATGTAGCAGTGTAAGAGGACTTGTGATCACCAATGGTTTGCAAGGCCATTAGCATGTCGTGAAATGCAAGTAGGAAGACACAACCCTAGCTGATTTTGCGTTGGGTACCAAGTCACTCCGGGTCCGTTCTGTTAGTCCTCTGTGAGGCCTGTTCTGTTGGGCCGGGAGCTGGGCTCGCTACACCCAAATAGATCTACCGCTCGAGTCCCTCGGTGTTCTAACTACCCATTCACATGATCTAAACCTCCTTACGTAATTCATACCGTGTATAAAGTACTTGTAAACAAAGTAACATGTATTTCACCCCCGCAGTTAAGTAAACTGAAAACAGTTAGAGAAAAGGGGGACATGAACTCACAGTGAATGCGCGTCTCTACCAAGTGTCTCCAATACAGTAAGCTGTGCAACGACCTACAAGTGCTAATTCTATTAGACGGACGGCCGTGCCTTAGCTTTATAGTTTAAGTCTTTGGGGAAATAGTTAGACAACTATTTCGTGTTTATGTTCTGTATACACTTGGCAGTTATACTTCTTCCAAAGGATGGGGGTTACAATACATGTGCGTAAGTTACGTTTTGTCAATCTTGTGGTAATGTAATTACCGGTGTAACTTATATGTTTATGGAAGCGTTCGTAAAGTTTTGGGAATCATTAACGCTTGTAAATATTATTTTTACTCTAAAATAATATTTATGTATTTTCACAAAATAATCATAAACAGTGTTGTGACAAATATACTTATCACGTTATTCTTTGTGAAAATCCCACCTCCGAATATTTAGTAAAATATAGTGCTGGCGAAATTTATGTTTCGAAAGTATGTTCAAAAGTAGTTCTAACACTTGTAAAAATTCTAAGTGCTAGGTTTTTAGAAAATTTCGCCAGAGTTTCCTCTGTAACTGGAGGTGGCCACGCTTTCAAGCGTATCATTTTCTTTTAAACAAATCAATCAACAACTTCTTTATTCAATCAAACAATTTCCGACACATCAAACTAGTCGACAAGTATGTAAATTTGCATAATCGCATGAACTTGTAGTTTTTCCGCATCTATAATGTAAATCCCCTTTATATATGTAGATCTTTATATAAAGTAGCTTTATTCTTGTAAAACCTTGTGACTAGAGAAATCCGTCTTTACAACTTCTAGTCATTTTTACCAAAAATAGTTATTCGTCGGATCTTTTCGTTTCACAAGTGTTTAAACACTTGTGGTTTATAAAACCATATTTGCTAGTGTAAGATCCACTTTTTAAAATACATGATTTCTCAAATGTGTGGTTCTTTGAAGATACCACTTGCGGATACGTAGATCCGCTAGTTTTAAACACCATTTTACCGGTTAAATCACTTTTACACAAGTAAAATATTTTCACACAAGTTCATGTATCTTGTGTGGTAGAGTTTCGCCTTTTAACCCTTGTGGTAACCAAAAACAAGCTTATGTGAAGATACATGATCTTACAAAGTCGGGTTAAACGGAGATCCGAGCTACCACATCATAGATCGGGTCTAGATAAACACAAATTCCAATTACTACAACTTTTACACAAGTCATATGCTATTAACCACCATTTTAAGTATTTTACTAGACTTTGGATCATCATCTTTCATTTTAACGAGATTCAACCGACATTATTCCTTTTACCCACTTTAGATGAGTGTAAAAACAAGTTTTAAATGATATACCTCTAGCTCAAGGCTAGGGAAGATCTTTGACGGAAAGTGGGTGGATAAAAGCTAACGGGAGTGGTCCTTCGCGTTCCGAGTGCACCAAAGCTCCTTATACGTGACCCTTGAAGTGTGAATGATCTTGGAATGATGATGATGGAGGCCGAAGGTGGTTGTAGGTGTGGGGGTGGGTTCGGCCGAGAGCCAAAGGGAGCAAGAGAGAGAGAGTTAGTTGGGTGGTGTTTAGTGATAATGCTTATGAAGTTTAAGTGGTTATTTATAGAAGAAAATTAGATGTATTAACCATTGGTTAATATGTCTAATAGATATTAGACAAAGTAGATTAGGAGATCTTGCCAAGTACAAGGGGTGTCCCCCTAGTTTGGGGCCGGTTAGAGAAGGGGGGGGGGGGGGGGGGGTTGGTTCGATCTTAACTAGTAATTAGGGGTTTAGTTATGTTAAACCAAGTTAAGTTAAGTAATTAACCCCGTTACTAATATGTTACACGTTATGACGGGTGTTAGGGTAATCAGGGACCCTAACTGGCTCAGAAAAATAAAAATAGTGAAAATAGTAATATCTTCATGTTCCGGGTAAAGTCCGGGTGTCCTGTTGGATAGTAATCCGTTAAAGTGTTACAAAAGGCTTTAAAGTGTCGTTATTACATTTTTAGTGACACAGTTTGTTTTCCCGACACTTTAGAAAGTGTCTAGTGTTATTTTCTCATGTTCTGGCACTTTACTAGTCAGCTAGAAGCTGGTTTGTTTATTAAAGTGCTGTGTTTGGTACTTAAAGTACGTTTTAGGCACATCCGAATCAGTGTATCTTATTCCTAGAGACGCGGTACCACAACCCTTATATCCTACACTCACTACCAGTGTAGCCAAAATATATGAGGCTCTTAACAGGCCTTAGAGGCAGTATCTGCCTGATGCTGGTTATATCAGCATGTTTATTGTGTATCCGTTTAGTGCTACTGTGCTTTTTGTGCATCATGTTTGTCACTGAGGTGCCGTATGTAAAAATGTAGTGACAGCAAATGAAGTATGATGCAAGTAAGTGCATGTATCAGTATGCAGGTAGCAGTTTATCAGCTAGTTTCAATCAAGCACAGTAATTAAGCAGTAATTATTCATTAATTAAGTTGTACGGATACCTGGTTTAGTGCGGGTTGTCACAATACCAACCTGTCACACCCCGATATTTCCACGTATTACCGGTGGGCCCGGTGGGGAGTATCGTGACGTAGTTGATATCATCATAGTCAATTAATCACAGTTTAATGCACAGCGGAAGTCTAAAAGTAATTATACAAACCGATTTGAAAGTATAATAAAATATTACACAACGGATTGTAAGTGGATCCACAAACGGATCTAAAACAAAAAGAAATATTGTTCAACAGATTTTAAGCATCAAAAGCTTGCAAGACTCTTTATTTAATACTCGGAGTGTCCAGCCCATTAAGCGTAGTACCTGCACTTAACCTTTTTGAAAAATACGTCAGTTTACACTGGTTAATACAATTAACTGAATCTTTTGAAAAGTGTTTATAAAATTGATTTAAATGCACAAGGCACAATTATTCATTTATAACTTGTGACAATTATTTAAAATAATCTTGTATACAGATTTACATGTTTGTCGTCCGTTCAGGACCCGGTTAGAAGAGCCGGATTAGATTAATAGACACACCACAAGTATAGGCCCACAAGAGAGTGAGATACCATTTATACATACGCAACTGTCAGGTGTAGGCCTACACCCCGTGCTTAAGGCGTGGCCATTTCTAATGAATGAGCCGAGGATATCCAGGACTCGGTCATTAACCCCCCAAAGACATTGCATCAAACAAGACAGATCAAAATGGGTTCTCTAAATGATTTAACCACTAATCGATTTAATATTCAATACCCGACCAAGCGGTAATAATTTACCGTATCTCAAGCCCGTATAAGGGAAAATAAGTTAAAAGAATTTACCTGAGCAAAAATATAGTTTTATTCTCAATCGTATATCAAATTAGCAAGTACAAGTAGCTTTTACTGGGCTCCTAACCTGGAACAAAGGTTTTAATAACCTATTAGATTCCTAACGGGTCTTATTTAAGTTATTACTTAGACCGGTTAGTTTTAAAGAAATGTTTACGGTTCAAAACGCAAGATTAAGCAAGGACCGGATTAGAATGTGATTTAGACCCGAAAAGTTTGAAGACTTGCATAAAATGGGTAAACTAAACACATTCTGGATTTTGAAGTGAAAATGGTAAGGTTTGACCCGTTTCGGTTAATTTATGCAAACTAGTTAAATAAACCGTACCGAACGCGAAAACGCATAACGGGTAACCAAATGAGTCATGTACAGTTTCCACAAGTTAATATGCTTTAAATATGTTATGATATCAGTAGGATACCTCCCATTATTCCCCAAAACAAATTTAAAACCAATTTAAGCCCCGTAAGGGTATTTTGGTCATTTTAAAGTTTATAAAAGAGGTTAAATAGCAATCTGAGGTTCTGGTCTAAAACAATCAGCAAAAATATTTATTTTAACAAGTTATATCAGTAATATATCATACATATGTGAAATCTATCATTTATGGCCAAACTATGCACCGTAAGGGCATTTTGGTCATTTCACATATGCTTTAAGGGTCAAATTTGGAAATCTGAGTTCAAAACACATACTTACTGTTAAAGTAAAAAAATTTATTTATAACATCAGTAGGTAACAAGTCTTAGGTGCTAAATATGGTTTTAAACCATCCTCTGCGCCTAAATCGCCTAAAAGTCGGCATTTGACGATTTTCAGGTTATTTAAGGAAATCTGAGATTTTGATCAGTCTCAACTGTTTAAAATATTTTATTTAATGTATAAAATCAGTAGAAAAAGGTTTGACATGCAAATGATGCATAAAACTCATTTTATTAATGAAAAGGGCATTATCGTCAATTACCGAGTCCATGCAAGAACTCTATGTTATGGTCTGTATAAAATTTGATAAAAATTTCTAAAAATCCCTAAATATTATATTACATCAGTGGGTAGAAAGTTTGGTGTCAAAAATTGGGTTTAAAGATGATTTATGCCAAAAATGCTACTTAATAACAGAAAGCTTTTGTTTTACGATATCGTGCATAACTCTTATTTTAGACCAGAAACGGATGTCAAATTTTTAGGACATACTAATATATCAGTAATAGAGGTTTTAGTCCTCTCACATTTCCAAAAATCTCATTTTAATGATAAAAAGGCATATTGGTCAACTTTACATTTAACGGGAACAGGCAATGAACTAGGATTTCTATGGAACCAAGTTGTATAACCTCAGAGGGTTATACTAACATACAATATGGTCCTAAAGGAACCCTAAGGCATAACTAAACTAAACTAAACTAAATCGGGTTAGAACTGAAAGTCAAAGCAAAAGTCTACTTTTGCGACTTTCGGTTGCGAACCGAGTCTAACTCAGAATTTGTCAGGTTGAACATGCCTAGACATGTTCTTAAATTATTTACCAAGTTATTTAAGTGTTAAAACATGTTCCATAACTTCAGTATTATCAGTTATGAATTATTTTGCAAAAACTGACCCGTTTGACTTTTTGTTAATAAGTTTGACCCGACAATTGACTGAGATAACGTGATAATTTGAAGGTGCCCTTTTAAGGGTTTAACACCTACATAATTACCAACACATAGCCACTTTCAATTTGAATAATGGCTGGACCGTTAGTGATTAATCACGAAGTCAAAGCTTAATTACGCTAACTTTGACTTTCGGTCATTAAGCTAATAAAACTTTAACTAAAGAAGCTAAGAACACTTACTAGAGTTCTTAGCACGAATTTAGAACTGAAGAAAGCTTCCTTTAGCTCCAGGAGGCTTCAAAGAGTGAGCTTGAGTGAAATATTTGAAAGTGTGCATAAACAAGAACATCAATGTGGGTATATATAGGAAGGACTTTGGGAGCTCTAAGATCAATCCATTTGTACCTAGGAGGTAATTCAGATGATCCCAAGTGTCCCTAGGGCAGTAAAAACCAGTTGCTCAGACCCTGGTATTGAAAACAACAATGCAATGGCGGTGGAACAGGCTGCAACATGCAGCTGTCCCTTTTTTGGTCGCTGGCACCTTCTACGCGGCCCGCGTAAGAGATGGAGAAGGCCTACACGGCCCACGACGATGGGTAATTCCGGTAAAAAGTTTGCAATCTCTGCAATTTCAGTCCCTGGTCCATTTTAAGTTTATCTAACTTTCTTTTATTGCACTTATGACCCCCATAGTTAACTTTTAAGAGTCTTGGGTCACAAGTTAACTCCATTAAGCTCCCGGTTAGTTATGAGATCATCCGAAAAGTCTTGTTTTCATCGGAACTCCAAGAGATTACTATCCAATATTCTTGAGAGCAAAATATACAATTATTACAATGTTTTTGGGATCGTAAAAAGGTCACTCAGAGGTAACGTTTAACATGTTGACAGTTGACCCTTCTATACATATACTTTCATCGTTTGTCCACTTTAGTCCCTTGAAAACAATTCATTACACGCTTAAAGTTCATGACACGTGTCTTTATTATATTGGACATGATTTTGCGAGGTGTTACAATATCGCCACTACCAGTCTGCCACACAATCACATATCGCTGCCACGTCCCTTCTCATATCGATCTGTTCCTGCCACGTTCCACAAGTCCATTCTCAGGTAAAAGTTGTTATGTAATCTGTAGATCTTAATGGTTTCGTTTAATGCTTGTGTTTATAGGTTATATATGTAGATTTGAAGTTGAATTTTGCGGATGGAGATGATCAAGCTTAAAGAAGAAGTTTATGGCTTTTAAGCTAAATGACAATTTGTATTTCGCACTTTATTTTGTGTTTCTTGATATTGTTAAGAACATTTTTAGAATCATGATTTTAGTTATGTATTGCCTTTGTTAGTAAGGTGTTGGGCATGTTTTAATTAAGTTAGGATTCGTTTTTGTTGAACGCAGCCTTATAATAGTCTTGATTTCAGATTTTTTTGTTTTGCTACACATGTTTTAATTTCAGTGCTGAGAAAAACCGAGCTAAAACGATCCGCTCGATTCAAATTCAATCCGAGCATGAGCGTCACTTTTGTGCTCGGTTTTGCAAATTCGATCCGATCAGATCAGATCAGATCGGTTGTAATTCAATCCGAGTACGAGCAGACCCTCGATCGGATCAGCTCAGTTCATGAACACCCCTACTTGTACTATGAGGTTCATTTTCTTTGGAACTTACATGTCCTTGTATCAAATAGTGAGGTTCCTTTTCTTTTTAAATCAAATGGAGCTCTGACGTTTCATCCTCTAATTTTAAGAAGGAATATCTTGATATCTCGTACCGTCATGACATATTTTTCATATACATATTTTTCATATTTCTCACATATTATCCTCTTATTTTAGAAAACTTCTTGAACTCCCTAACATATCATCCCATTATTTTAGAGAGTTTCTTGAACTCGTATTTTATCATATTTAATTATTTATGATCATTATAGTATGTTATTTTTATTTGGACTCGTATTTTATCATGATTAATGTCATAAATTTTTATATAACAAATATATATAGACATAGGGGAGGGTTTAAATGAAAACACTAAATATCGCGAGAAAACAAATGAAAAAACCACAAGAACTTGGTCAAAAACAATTCAAATTCAAAATTTCTTTTTACACTTATCATTATTGTTCGAATACAATGTTAGAAATTAAATTTACACGTTTAAATTTACGTAAATTCGTAAATAAAGAAAATTTACACATGTGTAAGTTTGTCATTTACACATGTGTAAATTTGTTATATTTACACATGCGTAAAAATATAGTCACAGTGATTTTGAGAGGAGAAATGAATTATTTGATGTTGTAAATTCCTTTTTGATGTTGTATTTTAATTACAATTAGGTTTGTATTAAAAAAATCGGTTTTGATTGGTTTTTTTATTCGTTCTCACGGTTCTCGCAATAGTTAGCGTTCTCAAGATAACCCTCCCCGACATATATTGAGTAATTGAGCTTCGTAATTGGTTAAAGTAGAACTAATTGGGCATGTCAGATTGGGGCTGATCATATTGGTTTAAATTGGATCAATTTTATTTGGACATGTGATCCGATTGCTAATTTTGGGTTTGATTTGATTATTTGAAATAAGGATCTATTTCTTTTAACGACCCAAAAAACCAATGATGGGATATACGTAAGACAAAAGAACTTGAATCAGTTTATTTGGTTTTTATTTTAAATATACAAATTGACTTATATAGGAGAATGTTGGTGAAAAGTTGTCGTCACAATGATTGCCCAAAACATTCCTTAAAGTTGGCTGCACATGGGTATTTGTACAACCCAAAAGATACCGCACACATGAGTGTATGCGCCCCAAATGAGTGTGCGGCTCCTCTAGGGTTAGTTGTGGGCTTGTGATTGGGCCTGAATTTGTGTGTGTTTGGGTCGCATAGGGTGTGTGGGTATTTGTGTGTGCAGCGACACGTGAAAAACGTTGTGTACCGCACTGAGCTCTTCAGGCAGGTTCAGTCTATAAGCTACTGTACTGATTTTCTCGGTGATTTTGAAAAGTCTGACATATCGCGGATTAAGTTTGCCCCTTTTACCAAAACGAACCACACCCTTCCACGGTGAGACTTTTAGCAAAACTCGGTCCCCAACTTGGAACTCCAAAGGTTTCGTACGCTTATCAGCGTTGCTTTTATGACGGTCGTGAGCCGCCACCATTCGTTGTCTGATTCGTGCAATCTTTTCCGTGGTGTCAAGTAAAAGTTCAGGGCAGTGATTTGGCTGTCGCCAACTTCTGACCAACACAAAGGTGACCGACATTTTCGTCCATACAATGCCTCGAATGGTGCTGCCTGAATGCTAGTGTGGTTACTATTGGTATAAGAAAATTCTGCTAGTGGTAAGTGTTGTTCCCAACCGTTACCAAAGTCAATGACACATGGTCTCAGCATGTCTTCAAGAGTTTGGATGGTACATTCAGTTTGACCATCTGTCTGTGGGTGATGAGCGGTGCTCATGTCTAAACGCGAGCCAAAGGATTTGTACATAGCATGCCACAAATCAGATGCGAAACGTGGGTCATGATCAGAGATGATGGAAGTTGGCACCCCGTGCCTAGCAACTACGTCTTTCAAGTAGATGCTTGCCAGTTTCGAAAACATGTCGGTTTCTTTGATCGTGAGGAAGTGTGCAGACTTAGATAAGCAATCTACAATCTCCCAAATGGTATCGTTTCCGCTTTTGGACTTTGGTAACCCGGTAACGAAATCCATGGAAATTTGTTCCCATTTCCACGTTGGTATTTCTGGTTGTTGTAGTAATCCTGATGGCTTATGGTATTCGATCTTGACTCTAACACAGGTCAAGCATTTTCTAACGTACTTTGCTATGATCGCTTTCATGTTAGGCCACCAGTACAAGGCCTTGAGGTCGTGATACATCTTGTCGGAATCGGGATGTATCGAATAGCGAGACTTGTGTGCTTCGTCCATCACGATTTCTCAGAGGTTTCCGTAAGATGGAACCCAAATGCGTTCCATGAAATAATAGATGTCGTCTTCTTTGAGTTCGAGTTGTTTTTCCATGCCCCGCATGGACTCAGCTAGGAGGTTTTCCTATTTCAATGCCTTAACCTGAGCGTTTTGGATTTGGTTAGGGAGGTTTGAATGAATAGTAAGTTGTAACGCACGAACATGTTTAGGTTTGGTTTCCTTTCGACTGAGGGCATCAACCACAACGTTTGCCATGCCGGATGGTATTTTATTGCGCATTCGTAATTGTTTAGAAGTTCGACCCACCGGCGTTGCCGCATGTTCAACTCATTTTGATCCAGTGTGTGCTGGTGACTCTTGTGATCGGTGTAAATCGTGCACTTGGTACCATACAAGTAATGTCTCCAAATCTTGATCGGTGCCATCAGGAAGTGAAAGAATAGGTGCACTGCAAAGTTTCTCCTTTAGCCTCTGAAACGTGGATTCTTGAGCATCACTCCACTTATAAGTGATGCCCTTTTGGGTGAGAGTTGTAAGGGGTTAAGAACCCTCGATGAATCTTCGATAGTAACATGCCAAACCGAAGAATTGGCGGATTTCAGTTGGAGTTTTAGGTGTAGGCTAGTTCTTGATAGAGTCAATCTTAGCTGGATCAACATGAATCCCAGCTTCGTTGACCACGTGTCCGAGGAAATGGACTTCACGAAGACAAAAGTCGCATTTCGAGAACTTGGCATAGAGTTATTCATTGCGTAGGAGTTCCAGAATAAGACGTAAGTGTTGCTCGTGTTCTTCTCGATTCTTCGAGTACATCAAGATATTGTCGATGAATACGATTACGAATTTTTCAAGGTAAGGTTTGCATACTCGGTTATGAGATCTATGAAAACCGCAGGTGCGTTTGTCATTCCAAATGGCATCACAAGGAATTCGTAATGGCCGTAACGAGTTCTGAATGCTGTTTTTTAGATGTCCTCATCTCGGACTCTCAGCTGGTGATAACCCGATCTCAGATCGATCTTGGAATAGAAACTCGACCCTTATAGTTGGTCGAATAGGTCGTCGATACGGGGAAGTGGGTAACGGTTCTTGATAGTCACTTTATTCAGTTCGCTGTAATCGATGCACATACGAAAAGTGTCGTCCTTCTTCTTGACAAAGAGTGCGGGGGCTCCCCAAGGGGACGGGCTATGACAAATAAAGCCCTAAACTAATAGCTCCTGCAATTGCGTGGATAAATCTTCTAGTTCAGCTGGGGCTAGTCTGTAAGGTGCACGAGCTATAGGTGTCGCTCTAGGAGTTAGCTCGATTTAGAATTCGACTTAGCGATGAGATGGGAGACCAAGTAATTCTTCAGGAAATACCTCGAGAAAGTCGCGGAAGATAGGAATATCTTCAATCTTCTTTTCTTTTTCTTGGGTGACTGTGACAAGAGCTAGAATAGCGGCATGACCCTTTCGTAAACACTTCTGGGCCATTAAGAATGAGATGATGCCTACAACAGCACCACTCCTTTCGCCTTGAATGATAAGAGGTTCACCGACAGAACGAGGGATACGGACCATTTTCTCTTGACAGAGTATCTCCGCTCGATGATGGGATAACCAATCCATCCCGATGACAACGTCGAAGCTTCCAAGAAAGATAGGAAAGAGATTGATGATGAAGATTTGACCGCATAGCACGAGTTTACAATCATTAATAACATGGGTGGCCTCGATGTTTCTACCGTTGGCTAAATTGACAACGTGTTTAGAGTTTAAAAGAGTTGGTATGGACTTAAGCCTCTTACTTACATGTACGGATACATAACTAGCATCGGCTCCAGAATCAAAAAGTACGAAAACTAAATGATCATCAAGTAGGAACTTACTCGTTACAACGTTAGGATCATTCCTTGCTTCGCCAGCGCCGATCACGAATGCCCTTCCCCTTGCACCATTGTTGCGGTTGTTGTTGTTGTTGTTCCCGGTGCCTTGGTTGTTGTTGTGGTTTTGATTTAGTTGAGGGTCATTTTTTCCTGATATGCCCTTCAGCTCCGCACTGATATCATCCTCGATTGTTTCCTTGTTGGTGCTTTTGCGGTCGTGGTTAGTTTGGCGCTGCCGGGTATGGGCTCCTACATTCCTCAGCCTCGTGCCCCAGCTTGTTGCATCGTTGACAGCGTTTCTTCTCACACTGCCAATGGTGATGTCGATTGCACTTGTTGCATTTGGGTCGGTTTCCTTGATAACCACCCTGGTTTTGGTTGGTGAGCGCTTGTTGGTGAGGACCCTTATTATTCTCGAACTTCCTTTGCTGTGCTATAGTTTATGTGGGGTTAGGGTCTTTGCCTTGGTTACCATCCCATTTGCGCTTGTTGTCACTAGGGGTATCAGCAGCAGCAGCAGCAGCAGTAGTAGTAGTAGTAGTAGTAGTAGTAGTAGTAGTATTGATGCATTTGGGTAGCTTGCCCTGTTCCATAGCTTGATCAGTGAGACGGTGTGCTAGACGGACGACTTGCTGGATCATGGGAAGATTAGCTGAAGTCACCAAACTTTGGATTTGGGGAACTAAGCCCTTGAGATAAAGCTCAATCCTCTTGTAAGTAGGCTGTGACATGTTGGGATAGTGTAGCCAAGCTGTTGGACCTTTTGGTGTACGCCTCGATTTCAGATCCAACCATCTTTAAATCGTAGTATTCCGTCTCGAGTTTATAGATGTCATCCCTGTAACAGTAGCAGTAGCAGTAGCAGCAGCAGCAGGAGCAGCAGCAGAAGTAGTAGTAGTAGTAGTAGTATTGATGCATTTGGGTAGCTTGCCCTGTTCCATAGCTTGATCAGTGAGACGGTGTGCTAGACGGACGACTTGCTGGATCATGGGAAGATTAGCTGAAGTCACCAAACTTTGGATTTGGGGAACTAAGCCCTTGAGATAAAGCTCAATCCTCTTGTAAGCAGGCTGTGACATGTTGGGATAGTGTAGCCAAGCTGTTGGACCTTTTGGTGTACGCCTCGATTTCAGATCCGACCATCTTTAAATCGTAGTATTCCGTCTCGAGTTTATAGATGTCATCCCTGTAACAGTATTCTTCCTTGATCAGATCCTTGAAGTCATTCTAGGGAGTGGCATTGGCATCTGCCAATCCGAGCATCTGAACCTGTGCGTTCCACCAAGAAAGCGTGTTTCCCTCTAGGGTACTAGTAGCAAATTTAACCCAATTGTTAGCAGGGCATTCGCACATCATGAACACAGACTCGACCTTTTCGATCCAGTGAAGAAGGCCCACTGCTCCTTCGGTGCCGTTGAAGGAGTGCGGTTTGCAATCCATAAAAGTTTTGAAAGTACAAACACGAGGACAAGTAAGTGCAGGTTGACCTGTCGCGTAAAACAAAGCGAACAAGATTAAGAGTGATAAGACATCACAAGAACAGGATCTAATCATCCTAGAACGGTAGGTTTACCTCTGGGGTGGGCTGCCAAACCCTCATCCACCCGGGCGTTTATCAGGTCCATCAGCTGGTCCTGAGTCATGTTAACGTTGCCTCTTCAGCGTCCGCTCATTGTCTTCACATCCAGAAAACACAGAGTGAGAATGATGCCGTAGTGTTGTGAGGATATAGAGGGAAGTTTGGCCATTGCACACAAGTACGTATTATATAGCTAACGTTTTATACACTAAGCATATCATTACGTATATCATCAAATATGCACAAAGTAAATACCAAGTAAACGCATGCACAAGCCATGTAGTCTAAAACGTTGAGCCTTGCACTTTGAGTGTAGTGTCATTACGAGTTGCTTAGTATAAAACATGTTATAGTCTAGTTTTTCTCAAAAAAGACTTTTCTTTTAAAACTGAGTTCACTATAACCAATGGCTCTGATACCAATATGTCACACCCTCATTTTCCACCAGTGGAGTACCACCGCGAGGCGTATGACTGAGCCGGATCAAACCACCAATCATATTGAACAATATAATAGTAAAACAATTTTCAACATAACCAATACGATTAGTGACTAAAGTCCAAAGTTCATAAGTTCAAAAGTAATAATTAAAGTTAACAGTGGAAGCATAAGTTTAATAGTTCAACCAATAGTTTAAAAGCTCATAAATATTATTAAGAAACCTAACATGGGTCAATGCAACCACTACACTTCCCGCTGCAAGCTCCCGAGCTATCACTGAGTACCTACAAATCATGCAGTAGGGTGTCAACATAAAGTTGGCGAGTTCACAGTTTATCCAGTTTTAAATTACAAAAACTTGTGTTGTTAAATTACTCATTTATATCATGCAATGGGGAGCTACCCCATATGTAAGCTACTAAACTTCGTAATGCCGAACACTTGTGACTTCTTGAATCGTTGTTGCCCCGTTTGTCAATGTCTATCATCATTGACAGTTTGCCAAGTCCTATTAGTTCACACCCGTCCTCAAAAGGCACGGTGTGAGGTTAGTGAAACCTAAATAGCGCTATCAACTAATATCCCGTTCACCAGGCCTCGACGATTAATCGGTATAGAAGGTGGGGACTTCGTGATAGAGTTTTGTTTAGTACGCTAGTTCATGAAATATAAATATCATTTAACAATATTCCAAACCAGGAATACTAGGCAATCCTAAACTAGGAAAGTATTGTTCGTTCTGTTCCCAACCACCGGGAATACATGCTTTTAGTAAAGTGTTTGAACTCACCTTTGTTTTGCTCGGCAGGTTATCTACTTGTTCCTAGAGTTTGGTCAACCACATCCTATTATGGTTACCAATAGCAAATTAGGTCCGCATACAAGTAGTCCACGTATACTTACACGAGTCTAGCATATAGCACATAAGTTACACATCATGTAGCATATAGGCAACATGCGGGCCATATATGAAGTTGTAATAAGGTCCAATGTTGAGCACTAACGTCACAGTCCATCATACATATACTTAAGTGTGCGGCCCAATTAACATATATTCCAATGTACAAGTGTGCGATCCAACAATTAGTCAGCCCAGCACATGAATGTGCGGCCCAATGAATCATACGATGCAATATGTGAATGTGTGGCTCAATAATGAGTGTGCGGCCCACCAGCAAGTGTGCGGCCACTTGTTGGTGTGTGGTCATGCATTAATCGTTTGTACTTTGTGCAACAAACACTTGTACAATGAGTGTGCGGTCTCATGAGTGTGCGGTTGAGCATGATTCAGTTGTATAAGGAGCAATCAAGAGTGTACATTTTAGGGGTGTGCGGCACACGTGGCACTGTCAGTGAGCGGCATCTTTACCCAAACAATAACTATTTTTGTTTTATATGATTCAATCGATCAAAAACACAGATTTACATGAATTATAACTCATGTTTTGTCAATCATTTAATCAAATATCAAAACAGCCCTATTCATCTATAATTAAACAAATCTACTCTTTTAACAGTCATATTTATTTCACAACATCATCCACACACAACCTATGATGCACTGGGACGGGTACAGGAACGGGAACGGGAAACGAGAAAACTAAAAAATTCAAGAAGCGGGGACGGGACGGGTACGGGAATAAAAACATATAAAAAAATAAATATATATTAAAGATAATGTAACACAAAACCACAAAATAGTTATATATTGATGTAAATTTTAAAAATCCCATATCTTCCTAAATGATAATGTAACATATCTCAACCCCAAATGATCTTTTAGAATCAAAATTTTCTTTCAAGTTATATATATTTTTGGAAAACAATAAAAATATGAAAAAATAAACTCTATATCAAATAAATTAATAAATATATAAAGTAACTAAATATCTAATGTAATCAAAAAGTTTAAAGTATAAAACAAAATAGAAACGGAGAAAAACTGTTAAATATTAAATAGTAAATAAGTTTGTGGTGTAAATTTTATCTAGTATTCTTTTAACTTATCCTCATAAATGCACACAAAACAAAGGGTACCACAAATAATATAATATTACTTTTTAAATCTTTTAAAAAATCATCGTCTTCTCTACGCAGAAGACTACCGGAAATCAGAGAGGAGCCCACCGGAAAGTCAGAAAAACCCAAAAAAAATAAACGGAAACATGCCGGAAACGTTTCCTGCACGTCCCAAAAAGCCGTCCCCTTCTGCATCACGTTTCCACGCCGTACCCTACATGCCGGGGACGTTTCCCGGCCGTCCCCGTGCCGTTTCCGTCCCCTAGAAGCCCCCGGGACGAGAGACGGCACCTCATAGGCGTTTCCGTGCTTCCGAGCACACAACACCCCTAAACAAGCATCAGCAAATCTGCCTTAGCAATCATTAAACATCCATCATTATCATATCAAGAAAAAGTCCCTATTTCATGAACAATAATCATCAAAACACCTTTTTGTATCTAACACCCTTTTGATTCTATAGATTCTGTTTGTACATTTTATTCAACCAAGATAATGTTGGTTCTTGTTTCTAACATGAACACTAGATCATTATCAAGCATATTAGCATCAAGCATGAAATCAAATTTACAAATTTCATATCAATCTATCAACATACTATCCTTAAACAACATCGAATAATTATAGTATATTATTCTAATCATGTCATACAAGCAAGTTATCAAACTAATACCAACAATATCATGCATAACACTAACCCGGAACTGGAGATGGAAATGATTGTGCGGGATTTAGAAGGAAAAGAGATAAAACTTCTCAAGAGAAGAAGGTTGCCGTGGACTTTGGGGAAGGTGATGCCGCCATCAAACACCCCAAAAAGGAAGGAGAATGTTTTTAGGGTTTTTGAAAGGAGGAGAATGTTGGTGAAAAGTTGTCACAATGATTGCCCAAAACATTCCCTAAAGTTGGCTGCACATGGGTATTTATACAACCCAATAGATACCGCACACATGACTGTGTGCGCTCCAAATAAGTGTGCGGCTCCTCTAGAGTTAGTTGTGGGTTTGTGGGCTTGTGATTGGGCCTGAATTTTTGTGTGTGTGTGGGTCGCATAGGGTGTGTGGGTATTTGTTTGTGAGCGGTGGCCCAAGACAGTTGAGGTGTGCGGCCACACCTTTGGCCGCACACTATCGTTTAAGTGTTACGGGTGGAAACAATCTTAATTGTAACACTCATATGTGAAGTGTGCCACTTTGATTTGTTTGTGGGAATGATAATACACTATAAGTGTGCAGTCATCATAGTTCTAATAATAAGAATTAATTTCATACATTAACACATCTTATAATATTCACACATTTGCATAACAATCAAATATATTAAGTCATGTTTACTAGTATCACACAGTTACAACGTATAGTGGAATGTCAAGGGAAAATCCGAATTGTCACATAGTTTGTATTCCATTAACACTTACAAGAATCTTGTATAGAGTTATATATAGTGTTTAGTAGGGGATGAGAATTATTTTTCCAAATACTCGCACCTGTATCTATATAGTATCGATACTCGTATCAATTTTGATTATTTGATACATGTATTAGTACCAAGTTTTTAAGATTGCGGTGTTCCGTACTTTCGGTATCGGTGTAAGTATATTTTCAATATAAAGGGTATTAGTACTGAATTTGATATCATGATTTATTTTCGTATTGTGGTATTATGGTGTCTTGAATACAGGTACACGTACCGACTAAGCCTATTTGGTACTCGTACGGGTACTCATACCAAGATCAATAGAGTGCTCGAAAGATAAAAAAAACAAAAGAGGAAGCGAGTATCGTACCAATACCCATACTAGTACCGTACACCATCCCATTATATTCGGTACCTAGTTTTGCTTAAGTTTGGTAGCAGTGTTTTCGGTACGGGTATAAATACAATACGCACATACTAAAGGAGAAAAGAGTAATCACTTGAAGGTTACAAATATATTGATAACAGAATTATACTAATAACACATATCATACCGTTATTATAAGGTCACTTTTGTAGTCTAACGTATTAATCTCTAACGTGGCTCCTGGTATACCATCTTTAAAATTTGCCCCGTTCACAATGAACCAAAAACAACAAATTCAAATCATATACACATTTTTAATTGATTATGAAAGACTCATCATGTAGGAAAACATAACTATTTGAGATATAAATCATTCATTAAAAATTATTACTATTATTAAGTAATCTAATAGTTATAACTAAAACCCCCTCTTCTATGTACAGGGGCGGATGCATCTCTTAATAAGTGGTAGCCTACGTTGCCCCTTGAGGCTCCGACGGTAGTGTAATTTTAGTGTAAATTTTGACCTTTTTTTTATTCCGTTACCCCTTTTCTTTGAAACGTTGCCCCGATAAGAGTTTTCTAGATCCGTCAGTGTGTATACATACACACACAATTACACATGGATGTATGCATAGTTAATACATTGAAGCTGCATAATGAAGTGATCATAACACACCACCAAACATCAACACAAACCATCATCTATGATTAATCCTCTTCACCAATTCACTCACCTAAAATTCTTTCAATTTTATCCTCACCCATCACCCCTTTTCACACACACCCCTAACCCACCCACCACCCCAAACCACCACCACCACCACCACCATGGCAATAATCCTCCGGAAACTCCTCCACCAACAAGATCCCAACCAAAACTTAACATGTTCTGATTGCGGCCCAACATGCCGCTACAAATGCAGCTACCCCGAATTCTACTGGCCGCCACAGCCGCAACCAATACCGCCCACCACCACCACGACCCATATATCACCATATGTCATAATAATAGTAACCTTACTAGCCAGTGCATTCCTCTTCTTCAGCTACTACCTCATCATGGTAAGATGCGCAACCCGTTTTCGACGTGCCCCATCGACACCAATCTCCAACCAAGACAACAACTTCTCCAACCAAGACCGCGGGTTAGAGCTTGATCATCCCATCTGGTACATCAACACCATTGGCCTCCAACCATCGGTGATCAACTCGATCACCGTCTTCAAGTACAAAAAACTCGATAACTTAATCGATTGCACCGATTGCTCTGTTTGCTTAAGTGAGTTTCAAGATAATGAGACTTTACGATTGCTACCAAAATGTAACCATGCTTTCCATATTCCTTGCATTGATACGTGGTTAAATTCACACACAAATTGCCCGCTTTGTCGTGCTGGCATTTTGTCGAACACCTTGTCTGCATCTTTGAGTTCGAACGAACCCAATGATTTTTCTACAACGGATGGATTAATTGGTTCAAATTTGCATACCCAGATGGGGAATTTGGAGAATGATGGTGGATCGAGTGGGATTATTGTTCCAAATATTGAGAATTGTGATGAAAATGATGAATCGAAAACAGAGTATGAGTCTGTTTTGGGGGCTAGAAGGTCGGTTTCAATGGATTCTGTTGCGATTAGGGATGTTATTGTTGGGGTTTCCAGTGATTCCACGGTGGATATTGTGATTTCAGATCGTGGAGAAATTTGAAGAGTAGACTGTAGTTATATGGGTTTTGTTTGAAGTTTAGAGATGTGAGTTTTTATTTTTTAAATCGAGATCATGTACTGAAAATATTGTGTGTTTGGCAGTAATATGAATCTATATTTTATTTTTGAACTCTAGATAAGTGGTTGAAGGATTGCATTTCTCTTGAGAGATGCGGGTTTGACTCCCACTTAGGCTAAGATGTGTGGTTGGAGCCCCATGGGGCTTTATCAAGTCCACCTAGGATCCATCTCACCTATGGAGCCCCCTTTAATTTACATGGTGTGGATGGAGCCCCTATTAAACAAAATAAATAAAAAAAACATTCGATTGGTTTAAAAGTAGTGGGCCCCACCTGAATATGTGCATATGGGCGCTACCGGGTGTTACCATGATGGAGCCCCATCAATGGCACCCCCTCTTCACTTGGAGGGTGTGGTGATGGAGCCCATATGGGCGCTATACATGGTGACATGGCGGTGATGGAGCCCCCACACCCTCCAGCCTTAGTGCAGAGAGAGTGAGACACTGATGGGCAATGATAGGAGATCCAGGGAAACCTGGGTTGGATCCTTGAGCCAAACGGGTTTTACTGGTAATTTCACCGTCGTGTCTACGGACGGGTGGGTTACTGTATTTTCCCCGGAATTGGTGGTGGACTCGGGTTACTCTCGGAGCACTCCGTTTGTCCAGTGGGTGCCCCGAGAGTGCTCGGGATTGATTCTGTTGGCCGTTCAAAAAAAAAATTGCCTGTCACTTTTGAAGGTAAGTTTGAGTAAATTGTCATTGGTCTTTGAGGTTTGGCCAGTTTTGCTATTTTAGTTTAAATTTCAGACCTTTTGCATTTGGGTCTTTGTGGTTTCCTTTTTTTGCCATTTTGGTACAAAAGTAAGATTTCTCAAAAAAAACCCTGATTTTTTATCCTTTTTCTCAGAGACAAAATGATTATTTTAAACATTAATATATATATATATATATATATATAAACCTCAAAACTCTACACACTCTCTCTCTAAACACCCCCTCTCTCTCTCTCTCTTCTATCTCTCTCTGACACCACCACTCCTGCAACACAGATGATCAAACTTACCAATCTACCCTCATATTGATAAGAAATACAAATATTCCGCAACAATAAAAATACACAAAAATCACAAAGCGGAGGATCAATCATAAAAATGCCTATGAAAACCAAGGTTTTTGGTAAATTCCCCTGTTATTGAGCATTAATTTCTTGACAGAATTACACTTTCCACATACAAGAGCTAACCAACACCAAACAAACTTAACAATCCTTAAAAAATACAAAAAAGAAAATATAATCTAATTTCACCAAGAACTGGGAGAAAATGAAGCTCCTCTACCTGCATATCGGTCAGATCTATCTCTAAAAAGAACAGATTTATACAGGTTCTAACTTGATTTTGTGTATTACCTCCGTATCCTCCATTTTGTAAATTACATCCGTATCCTCCACTACCACCGTTGGCGCCACCATAACCACCGCCTCCACCATGGTTTCCGCCGTAAGATCCGCCTCGGCCACCACTACCTCCATAACTGCCACCACTGCCTCCGTATCCACCACCGTAGGCACCGCAAGCAAATCCATTTCCATCGTAACCGTAACCAAAAATTTCTAGGGTTTCGTTGGGGTTTTGTTTTAAAAAGTGGTGGTGGCCGGCGGAAGAATGGTAGTGGTTAGGAGATTAGGTTTAAAGGGGTTTTTAGAGAGAGAGAATTGAGGGTATGAATTTATTCTGATTAATGAGGAGAGTTGGAAGATGAAGATATTGTGTTATAATAAATTAATAATGAGTTATAATAAATTTATAATGACTAATTTACCCATGTGGAAAGGACAAAACATCATTTTTTATTTTTAGGAATCTGGTCTGATTTCACTTTTGGACCAAAATGGCAAAAAGAATGAAACCACAAGGAAACAGATACAAACGGTTTGAGATTTGGACTAAAGTGGCAAAACTGCCCAAACCTCAGGGATCAAAATGGAAGTTTACTCGGTAAGTTTTCTAAAAGTAGTTGTAGTTTATTACATAAGTATAACTAGGCATTTCAATAATAATAATAATAATAATGTACTTTCTATAAAAGGAGAAAACGCGATAACATAAGAAAAGCTGATGTGGCAGCCATAGAGGCTGTCCAACAATGTCTTTCTTATGTCATTATTGCATCATAAGTCTTAATATATAAAATCACTTTAAAATACATTTAAACCTCTGCCAAGAAAACATCTGCCCGTATCCATCTATACTTTATTACCCAGCAGATGTTGAAGGTATCAGCAGAGGTTAATTGCCGGCAGTTTCAAATTCAAAATGCATGGGAATAAGGAATTTGCAATTAATGCATGTCACTCACACACTCCTGTTAATCATTTTCTTATATAAGGCTTTTCTTCTCATTTCACTCCTCATATTTGATCACACTCCCATCTTCTCTGATTTTTCGAATTTTGAAATTTGAATTCAATCCGAATTCCGAATTAGAAGCATGTCAACATCAGTTGAGAGGAACAATCTTAGTTTTGTTAACGATTTGAATCCTGGGAAAGATATGTGGCACATGAAAGCGAGGATTATTCGAAAATGGAATCAAGGTTATAAAATGGATCTCATCTTCATTGATGAAAAGGTAATTTGTATTTGTGTTTTTCCGTTCTATCAGAGATTGTAGGTTTGTATGCTAAAAAAATACTTTTTTTAAATGTTCTTCAGGGTGTTAAGATTCAAGGAGGTATTAAAAGTCATTTGATACCTGTTTTTGATGGACAACTTCAAGAAGATGCTGTTGTTATTCTGTCGAAATTTGGTGTTGTTGAAAATAAGATTTATATAAAGTTGTAGTACATGACTATAAAATCAACTTTGATCGATGCACAACTGTTACACCTGTGAGAGATTGGCAATGTGTTGAGTATGGTTTCAACTTCAGGGCTTATCAAGATATTCTTCATGGAGAGGAGTTAAAATCTTTGAGTGTTGGTAGTGTATATTTTTGTAATCATGTCTTCTCTGTATAAAATTAGAAATTTTTACTTATTCTGTTGTATAATGTGATCATATAGATGTTGTTGGATCTGTGGTTTGGTGCGGTGATCTTGAATTCTTTAGTCGACCTCCAAAAGAAACTAAGAAGATGAATTTCGATATTCAAGACTTGGAGTAAGTGGTCGTTTACATGTTCAGTCATGTACAAATCATTGTTTGTATTTAATGTGGAATGATGTTAATAAATGAGATCAAGAATGTTGGTATTTAATGTGGAATCATGCTAATGGTAATAAATGAGATCAATAGCGTTTGTATCTAATGTGGAATCATGGTAATAAATGAGATCAACAATTTATTCTTCAAGTGAATATGGTAGTTAATTTGTTGCTCATTTACTACGTTAATAAATGTCATAAATTTCCTTTGATTTTATATTGTTATTCCTTCAATTTAGTTTTGATTTTAAAGATTGTAAAAAATGGTCATAAATTAGTGTTTGGTTTATGGTCATACGAATATTGTTTTCATGTAGGGGTACGATTCTGTGATGCACTTTGTGGAATGATTATTCTCTGCAATTTAACGAGTTCATCTCTAAAACCCCAGCTCATGAGCATGTGATAGCTGTTATACAACATGGAAAGTGTAAGGAATGGAAAGGTAATGTTTGTTACTTTCTGCAAATCATAACTATACTCTTTATGTCTGGCAATATAATAACAGGTTGACTAAATATTTATATACTTTTGCATGTAGGTCAATTTACAGTTCAAACTGATAAGTTTGCAACACGAATATTTCTGAATGAAGAAATCGATGAAGTTAATCAACTAAGGAAGAGGTAATTTGTCAACATAATTTGTACTGTATATAGATGCTGAAGTCAAATACTTTGTTTCATGTTATCTGTATACTAATTCTAATCATTTGCGGTATCGAATAGTCTTATACTGAAACATGGACAAGGGAGTGGTTCTACTTCTCAAACAATACTATCGTCTCAGACTGTTTTTCCACTGCATAAAGAATTTGTAACAGATGGTGTGAAGAAACATGTTGATGAGATTAGTGAGATAGAAAAGGGTTCACAGCTTTTTATATAGTTTGGTTATTTGTTTGGTTTATCACCTACATGTTTATCAAACTATAGATCACAAGTGGATACATTGTTTTTACAGGAAATGTCTTGTGTTGTGGTTGCGACGATAAAGATTGTGCAAGAAGAGTATGATTGGTTTTATCCTGCCTATCGTAAGTGTTTGAAGAAGGTCATATCTAAAAGTGAATACTTACAGAATGTTGAAAATGTTTCGAATGATATTTTCAAATGCCTACGACTTCTTTGGTTTGTCCCAAATGTCGTAGTGAATGTACATCCATCACCACAAAGTAAGCAATGATGATTACTTAACATTTTATTTATATAAATAATAGTTTAAGACTGATATTTCAATATAATTTGGGAGCTTATTTAGGCATTTATATATATTTCAGGTTCAAGGTGCAAGTCCGGGTGCAAGATGAGACTGGTAGTGTTTCTCTTGTTATGTTTGATAGAGATGTTCAGAAGATTCTTGGATTAGCTGCGAGTGATATAAAAGAAAGGCAGCTGAAGGCGAATGATACTGAATCTTTCCCGCATGAAATATCTCGATTGGTTGATAAGAAGGTCGGTTTTAAGATTGATGTTTCAGAATTCAATCTTATAACAAAAACATGTGATGATTCAGTAATAATTGCTGAGTTGGTTGGTGGAGATGGTAATGGTGATGAAAATGCTGATGAGGTAGTATATAAAATTACTTTTCCAATCTATTATTTTTGTTTTGAGGTTCAAAAACTGGATTCTGCACTTTTTTATATAATATCATATATTACGATCCTTTAGGTTACTCAAGAAGTAGCTAAAGTCAAAGATGTTAACCTTTCAGAATGTTCCTAGGTGTCTGCTGAACGAATTTCAAAGGTGAGTATTTATTTTTTGAAAGTATGTTTAATATGTTTTTAGAGTTCATTATTTTATTAAATGAGATCAATAGTTGTTTTGTGATCTGTTGCAAGGATGTTGTCTCTGTTACGGCCGACTCGTTAGGCGTTGAAGTTGAAAAGGATTTTGGAACAAGTCCGAATGGAAAACGAACAGTTCAAGATGTTGATGTTGTAAATGTTGCTGAGCTATCCTCTAATGTGAGAAGAACCCAGAAGAAGCTATCTGAGGTTAACAATTAGATACTTATGAAAAAACATTTATTATGAGAGATAAGTAGAAACCACTTATTTTGAAGACTCCTTGTGGTTTTTATTTATGTCTTTTAACTGTTGTTTTAACCTATTGTGGTTAAACGTTTGGTATGTAATGGCTACAATTTGAAACATCTAAACATATGGATTTGGTATGTAATGTCTACAATTTGAATACCAACTAAATTTGACATTTCTTTGTTATATATTATTGTTATTATACATTATACATTATTGTTGATATTCATGTATTGCACAAGTAGTAGGGTTGTATATTATTGTTAGTGAATGAATGTAAATTTAATCAATTGGTTAGTGGGAAAACTGTTAGGGTCTGAGATACATTAACATCTGTTAGAGGCTAAGCACTGTTACATACTCCTAACATCTGCTAAGGCCTAAGCACTGTTAGGATCTGAGTTACATTGGTATCTGTTGAACAGACTTTGCTTCAATAGACCTTATCATCTGTTGATCATCATTTGTTAAAGATCCTCTGTTGAATTGCATCATATGTTGATCCACAACAGAATTTAGATTCATCATACATTTGGCTTCATCAGCAGAGGTTCTCTTTATCAGACCTTTGATTCAACAGTCTTTGTGTTCATCAGCAGAGGTTGTTTGCTTCAACAGACTTTGTCTTCAACATACCTTTTTGTTTGGCAGAGTTTAACGAAACACATGTTGAGTCTATCCCTTTGACAGGAGAAGATGTTCAAAAGACTGTTATTTGTAATTAGAGGTTGTAGATTATTTTGTTAATTTTAAATCTTATATCTCTTTCCCTTGAGCGACCAGAAAACGTGATGCAGCACATACCAACTACAAGATACCCATATAGTAATGTTTAGATGCAAAATATAAAAAGCTAAATCCACAAAGTTTGGAAAATATATAACTTTCACACACCAACACCACATAACTTCATCCTACATGCAGTTAGTTTTAGAAGAGGAAATTTATCCTTCAAACATACCAACAAAAACATAAATCATTAAACCCTAAAAATATGTTCAGAAACCATATCAACAAACTTCAAAGTGTACTTTATCTCCTAGCACACTTTTTTCTTCAACATCTCAAACCTCAACACCATGTCCATAGACATTCCCGCTTCATCCATGATACGCTGCCAGTTCGAATACATTATTAGATGGGTGTTATCATCAGCTTTTCCAGGATCTCTCTTTACAAGCAGCTGTACCAGAAACTTCACATAACCAAATGACAACACAACACTACAGTACTTATTTAGTTGGTGTTCTCGAACAAACTTCTTCGGTATCGTCTGTAAAAGTAAATTCTTTGTTTGGTTATTCATTCTCCATAACATATACTTTAAGTAACAGATAAATCTAACATTATAAGTAAAATAAACCATATTAAAAGTAGATATGTATATACCAGGCTGTGTGTTATTATGACATTTTTCTTATAATGTAGACACCTTTTGTGGTGTCGGTGGTTTCTACGACTGCAGTGATGTGAAGTCCAATCCCGTCTTTGTTAAAAATCTTGACAGTGAAGTTAAAGTGGTCTTCAGGAGTACTTCCCATCCATTGAAACAATAGTTGGCAGCTTTCCTCAATGTCATTTTCAAAGCAAAAAGTTGTCCATCCTGACCCTATAAAACCAGCAGCCAATCCCTTTTCATTTTCAGGAGGGAAAACATAACACACATCAACTTTACAACTCTGCTTTGGTCCGTGTACTTTTGCAACCAAGTTATCAATTTTTAACCTCCTCTCTAACAACAGCCACAATAAATCGTGCGATAAATCCTATACAAAATACAAAATATAAATTAGAAGTTTTTCTTCCAGAAAATAGACACTGACAATATATAAAAACAAGGTAGTAATTTTTAACCTGCTTATAGTATATTTCTTCTTCAGCCTGTATCAAGCAACCATGAACATAATCTCTCCCCGAGGCATCATTATTAACCTCCAAACCCTCAATGTTCAAAACACTTATATCAAATTTTACTTCTTTCAATTTTTTAAACACAACTTCTCTGTATTCTTATTTTTGTAAGATTCAACAAACCGAATCCATTATGGCCCGTTTATCCTTTTACTTTTACGACCCATGCTTTGTACCGCAGCCTTATACTTAAACCCCATATAATCAACAAGCTTTATTACTTGACACTCTCTTGGTAATTGGTTACTCATTATCCTCGGAAGTACCTACGTATATAAAATATTATTGACATTTAATTTTATATTTTCATTATAAACACACTTTTTAGCATACAATCGTGATTTGAGTTAAGTTTTTCTAAGAATATAGCTTACTAATCTCTCACTTAGCTCTGTCATTTTAGAGACATTGATAATTATCATAAATTCCATCTGAAAGTAAAAAATACAATAACAATTAAATACTTAAACATAAAACCAATTGTATCTCAAAAACATGTTATTTAAGGCATAAAAAAATATCTAACACCCTGTAGGACCAAAGTTATATGTTGTGTACTTCAATTTGGTCCCTACAACCAACAATATGAGTCTAACACCCTGTAGGACCATATTTATATTGTTGTATAATAAAAAAAAATATTACATGACCCTAAACTTTCCAAAGATCCATGTTGGTGTCAACTTCAAACTTCAATTTTTTCAGCAACCAACACTATATTCGCTGACAAATCAGACATATGAGTACTATAAACCGATTACAGAATATTTTACCAAAATTAAGTTTGATAGAAGAAATATATCTATACTACATCGCAGTTCATACAATAATTCTAAAAGCATTCGGAAAATATACAACCAAATATTAATGGAACAACATTATCTTAGATTCTTATTTAGATGGAATGTATCGAAATGTAACTAAGTTCATATAAATCTTATTATAAAATAAAGAAAACATGTTCATATAAATTTATCTATTTTAACATCAGCAGATTATGATTTTGATGTCTATATAATTTGAAATGAAGAAACCAAAACAAACATGTCAAAACATAACTGTAATACATAAGAAAACAAAAAAATACATGATCCAAAACTTTAAACTTCTGATCGTCAAGTCTGAAGAAGAAGAAACTGAATAGTTTTTTCGCCGGAGAAGAAGAAGAGAAAAGATTGTATTGGGATTGTTGAAATAAAAGGAACTTCAAGTTCTGGTGAAATACTAGAAGAAATCAGCAGCTTAAGAGCAAGCAACAACAGTTTATCAGATGCTCTTGAGAAGATGGTAAAAGAATGGGCAGCATAGAAAGAACAAGTCAAAACTGAATTTGAGAAGGTGCACGAAGAAGAAAAGAAAAATGCACAACTCATGAGTGATGTGCATTCACTGATGAAGAGAATGCATTACAATGTTGCCAGATTTACAAATATAGACATTCACGAGTTTAGAACCCCCATTCCAAAACTTAGATGTCCAAAGAATCATCCGTACAGTGCAAGTTACTCCATCCAGTCAATCTGGGCCTACACTAATGGGCCCACCACCACCAGTATCAAGGTCAAAATTCTCAACAGGTTTGAACTTTCTCCTTTAATCATATATGATGAAAGTAGCAGTCCTTCAAAAGAAAAAGAAAAGCAACAAGCACCACTTTAACACCCCGAAAACGGGTTTGGCAATCAAACTTCATTAATACTAAAAGACGGGTAACGTACCGTTAGTAGTAAAAATAACCCGGTAAATATTTGGATTTAAATAAGAAATCCTAATATTAAATAAAAACGAATCAAAGTTTTAAGGAATTAAGTTTATAAGAGCCTGAGTTAACGGGATTTAAAATATAACGGGTTATAGCTTCCCGAACTCGTCAAGTTAACTAGGAGTAATTAACCTAGTTAACAAGGTGTAAATAAGTAAATAAAATATGGAGTTCTAGTCCCTAATAATTAAAATCTAAACTTGAGGGACCAAAACCATTGAAAAAGAAACAAGTTCTAATTAATAAAAAAAAAACACACCACACACAAGGTGTGTGTGTGTGGATCGATCTTCAGGAGCGACCAAGAAGGGTGAAACCCTAAAGTGCCAAAAATCATCAAATTGAAGGTCGATTTCAGTCCTAAATCGATGCATGTTCACATAAAAACGATCACCAAGTCATGGGGATCACAAGGTATGTAAAAATTTGATGATTCGTGAAGTTGCAAAATTTGAGTTAGCATCATAATTCGCGAATTATGTAAGGATTAGAGGAGCTATGGCTAAGTTAGTGATGTACACATTCTTAGGAACTAAACCCTAAGTGAAAATCATACATATGATGCTATGACTTGAATGATTTGGTGATCACCTATATGTGAGTTAAATGGGTGTTGTAGAATGATGAAGAACACTAGAAATTAGATTATAAATTGAGTGTTATTTATTTACATGAGGTGAATCTAGATGTTATTATGCATACTAGATATATTAAACTTGCAAGAATTGTTTAATCTTGGCTAAATAGTTAGTCATGAAACTTGATTTTTGATTTAGTGAAATTATGCCCACTAGGTGTTTGTTAAAATGCCTAAACGAAGCTAAAATGTTGAAATTCCATGGGAAGTGTGCATTTGAATATGTTGATAGATCAATTGACTTTTAGGAAGTCAAACTAACCGATGATTTAATCGAGTGATAAAGTCGACATAAGACCCGTTAGATGGAGTAGTCATAATTGATAATGACTAATCTAACCATCTTATGAATTATGATGATAGTTTGACGCCTAACGAGCTAGGTGGAAGCTTGATGAGTGAGCGGGTCAAACGAATCAAGAAGGAAAGGAAATGCGTAATTTGGATGCGAGGTAAGTTAAGCTTACGCCCTTTTTACTTTTATTACAAAATGCTTATTTGTGAGCATGGAATACGATTTATATTAAGTAAATGAAACATGATATTCCGGTGCGATATAATGCTAGTCGGAACAAGTGAAGATGGTGAAATGGTAATCCGGACATGGGTTAACGAATAGATAAAGGGATTTAAAACGACACCATTTGGCATAAGTCATAATGGGTCAAATAAAACAGGAAACGACTTTCAAGTTGGATGATTTCAAAAAGTAAACCGGGATAGGTTAAAGGGGTGAAATGGTAATTAAGTGCCATCTTATAATGATAATTGGTCATTTTGACTAAACGGGTCAAATGGTGTTGCTAACACCATTTGCCAATAATATTTGATGATTGCTTGTTGAGTTTTGTGATCACAGGAATTAACACATGGTTAGCATTGCTATTATCTAGATATTAATAGCAAAAGGTATTAAAACGGGTCAATATGTTGATCCGAGCCAGGTACGCATAATTATGTTGTAGTTAAAAGTGCTATTTTGGTCGAATAATTGGTGAGAGTCCTTCGTCGTAAAAGAAGGACCAAAATCGACCAAAACGCCCTTGTAGGCTAAATTGAACAAACAACCCTTAAAGGTTGTTTGGAAACGAGTTTTGTGATTAGGTAAATACTTAGAATAAGTATAGAACCTGAAAGAGGTATTATATTAGTCAAATGGCACTATTTGAGTTTTTGCCGTAAAATAATGATTCGAGAGGTAACATTTGGTTTATATAGATCACCACATTAAACTCACCATAAATACAGTTGTGGTGGGAGATTATAGGATAAGAAATGTGGTGATGGAATGCTAGAAGCAATCGAAAGCGATTTTAGGCTCGAAAGTGCTTAAATACCCTTAACGAGTCAAAATAAGCATACGAGCGAAAACGGGTTTAAATTGTATAATAAACCTGTGATTAGAACCTAAAATGGTAGATAACATTAATGTGAAGAAGTGTATGTGATATAGGAATCAAACAAATATGTTTGTTTGATAAAATGCATAAACGGGTTAAAATGCGATAAAAAGGTAACGAGTCGAAGGCTTAGAAGTTTCAAAATTTATTATGTTGGATGTTGGATTTTAACTCCATATGATGGAGAATTAAATTACGGACGCGTAGGAAAAAGAATCGGGTAAAACGGATTAAAAACGAGAGAGTTATGCTCGTTTCCGTGAAATCGGGTCATGTTGGGAATTTGCAGCAACATAATATGAACATTCTGCCAAAAAGGGGGCTAGGTGGGGCGTCTAGCCCCTAGGCGTGACGCCTAGCCCCCCCTGAACTTGAAAAATGTTTAATTTTGCTTGTTTGACCCATATAACTTGTTTAAACTTGTTATTTAACTATCAAAAGTAACTTTTAAGTTGGTTTTGATCATAGGTGATTGCCAAGAGTGCCCGGATGAAGATCAAGCTCGAAGAAGAACCGAACACGATAAAGTTAAAAGCTTCCGCGCGACGTTTCGTCGTATCTTTTAAACGACGAATTCAATTACATTAAGTTGTTCATTAACTTTTAAATTGTAAAAGTTTTTGTAAACTCGTATTGTCATACTACGTGTAATCATATAAACATGTATTTTTATGAAATTTATATAAAATATTGTATTAAAAAAGCAAGGGCGTTAAAAGTTGGTAATCAGAGCTCACGGTTAAAGAGTAAAGCGTGTTCGGTTTGAGGCTTGATCGCAAATCCGGTAAGTGCATGTATATCAATGGTTTTGTATGATTAAAGTGTTGAGAACAACACATATAGTTATCGTGTAATACACGTTACACCAATAAAAACGATATAGAATAGTTTAGTCAACGAAATTGCACGCGTTGATGCGTATAGTAGAAAAGCCTTGTATTATAATACGGGCATCCTTTAATGTCGAAATTACTAACAGTTGTATATGTTTTAGTTGAAGGACACTCGCATATGAAGATAGCGAGAGTTTAACAAATTGCAAATTTGACAGAGGAATGGTCCAAAGAGTATGCTCATCAAGGACCTAAATCGCGTAGCGGTCGCGAACAAGGCTAATGGCAAGAGAAGCCCGTTAGGGCAAGCATTACCAGGTGCGCACTTTAAATATAATTGCACAAATAGTAATATGCAACAAATATGTAGAAATTGAAAGTTGCATATGTAGATTAAAAACTTGGAAAAACCCGAATAGAAAATGTATTCGGGATATTGTTTCCAAGAGAAACAAATAGAGGCATTACTTACATAGGGCGTGATGTGAAAACTATAAAAAGGTCTGCGTGTCATGTGTTAATCGCTTACTCTGGCCAAGTAAGTAGTGGCATATGATACCATGAACTTCTTATAGCGAACACATTTACATCCGATGTAGTAAGGACGGGGTGAATGGGACAAATTAAAAAGTACCCAAATGAAACAAATGAACAAAATAGTTGAAAATAATGTAAACGCACAGCCGGGTGACGGAAGCGTATTACATTAGGATAATGAGCCCGATAGAAGGGACAAGGATTAATGTAAATAATGATATAAATGAATGATCAAAAGAAAATTCACGAAAATAAGTCATCTTGGACGAAAGGGCCATGGTGAACAAAACGGGCAAGTAAAACCAAAGTATAGATGACCGCCGGGTCATAAAAACAAAGGTGTTGCCCACACGAAAAAAGATAATCAAGGTTGTTAACTTTAGTTGTAGTAAAGCAAGGATAATGATGATAATCGTCACTCATAATTAATGAGGCCGCCAATGGTGGTCACGTAAAGAATAAAAGACATGGTCGAATAAAAGCGACGGATTTCGCTAAGATGACCAAGTAAATCGAAACAAAGTCTTAATGCATACCGGAAGGGGGTGCAATGATAACGATTTCGGTAAAACACCCGGTTGATGGGTAAGGAATTAAACGCATGCGTAGACTGAGAAACAGGAACGCGAAATAGAAATTCAAAAGACTCGGAATATGAGTCATGACTAAAAGATGACAAGAATTTTCGCAAACATAAATTTTGGTAATTACGTTCAACCATTTCAAAGTTGGACGGGTCAAATAAAGAATGAAGTTTGACATTCATAAGTGATGAAAATTCACCCAAAATGAGTCAAACGAGTCAATTAAGGAATAACGCTTAATATAATAGGAAAACGCAAACCGGTGAAACCGGAAAGCTAAAAACAATAAGATAGAAGGACCCGGGTAATGGGTTGTAAAGGAGTATAAGTATGAACCGGGTAACGGTAAGCGTAGGACAAACCGACGTGTAAATGACGTTAGAAGTCGTAAAGTCGGAAAAGATAGTCCGAAAGTAAACAAATGAAACCTTAGACTACGGTCAAGGTCAACTAAAGTTCAAAAGCAAAATTAAATGATTCCAAACATAACAAAGGATGCTTTAAAGCTATAAATGTATAAATAGACAATTGAATAAAGACTAGAATAAAAGATGATCTACGGGATCATCATAACCTACGGGATATTAATTAGTGTAAAGGTCTACGAGGCCAAAATGACCGACGGGTCATGAATTGAAGCAAAGGGATCATAAGGGCCTCGTCTTAAAGAGATGAAAGCTTAAGGAAATAGCCTACGAGGTTAAGTGAAAGAACCTACGGGTCAATAGTGTAAGGTGAGGGAACTTGTTACGATTCCCCGCGTAAAACGAGAACGGAAAACAATAAATTATGGGTTGTCAATTTCCTTGATATGAGTAATTGACATAGTTAAAGAGAAATATGTTAGACTAAAATTCAGTTTTAGTAAGAAATAACATTTTTACAAATATAAATTCTGATAGAAAATTGAATAGTAAGCAGGAAAGATTCAAGTCTTGACGCTGATAGGCGCAAGACGATATATTCGAAAAGTGATCTTTTCGAAAATGAAAAGTAGATATATAAATTAAACATGATGCGACACGATCACGGTTAAGAAATGTAATGTGAAGTAGAATCGCATTATAACCAAGCGAGCGGTAAAAAGTAACTGGACTAATAAGTCGAGTTAGTGAGACCGGTGAAGGTCAGCAATTCAAATCCAGAAATTTGGTTTGCTCGTAAGCGGAGGATTCGGAGTAACTGAACCGAATAAATGAATTTGAAAACAAAAGAAATAGTTGCTAAAAGAGAAAGATTTCATTAAAGACCTTTAAACGGGTCAAGGTAACGGATTCACAAAGAGTTCGATAATATATAAAAGCGATGGATATCGCTAAGTTAACTAAACTAGTAGAAATAACGGAATTACGTTATTTCAAGTTACATTATGTCGTATGAAGTACGTAGATGTTCTGTAACCAAAAAAAAGGATATTACCATAATTTTTCTGGTAATACTAACAATTGGTTAAAGTATGAGTAATGCTTAAAAGATTACCCAGGTCAAACGCATTGAGTTTAGAACTCGATGAACTATGTAAGAAAGGTTTCGAGGACAAAACCTCTTTAAGGGGGTAGACTTGTAACACCCCGAAAACGGGTTTGGTAATCAAACTCCGTTAATACTAAAAGACGGGTAACGTACCGTTAGTAGTAAAAATAACCCGGTAAATATTTGGATTTAAATAAGAAATCCTAATATTAAATAAAAACGAATCAAAGTTTTAAGGAATTAAGTTTATAAGAGCCTGAGTTAACGGGATTTAAAATATAACGGGTTATAGCTTCCCGAACTCGTCAAGTTAACTAGGAGTAATTAACCTAGTTAACAAGGTGTAAATAAGTAAATAAAATATGGAGTTCTAGTCCCTAATAATTAAAATCTAAACTTGAGGGACCAAAACCGTTGAAAAGGAAACAAGTTCTAATTAATAAAAAAAAAACACACCACACACAAGGTGTGTGTGTGTGGATCGATCTTCAGGAGCGACCAAGAAGGGTGAAACCCTAAAGTGCCAAAAATCATCAAATTGAAGGTCGATTTCAGTCCTAAATCGATGCATGTTCACATAAAAACGATCACCAAGTCATGGGGATCACAAGGTATATAAAAATTTGATGATTCGTGAAGTTGCAAAATTTGAGTTAGCATCATAATTCGCGAATTATGTAAGGATTAGAGGAGCTATGGCTAAGTTAGTGATGTACACATGCTTAGGAACTAAACCCTAAGTGAAAATCATAGATATGATGCTATGACTTGAATGATTTGGTGATCACCTATATGTGAGTTAAATGGGTGTTGTAGAATGATGAAGAACACTAGAAATTAGATTATAAATTGAGTGTTATTTATTTACATGAGGTGAATCTAGATGTTATTATGCATACTAGATATATTAAACCTGCAAGAATTGTTTAATATTGGCTAAATAGTTAGTCATGAAACTTGATTTTTGATTTAGTGAAATTATGCCCACTAGGTGTTTGTTAAAATGCCTAAACGAAGCTAAAATGTTGAAATTCCATGGGAAGTGTGCATTTGAATATGTTGATAGATCAATTGACTTTTAGGAAGTCAAACTAACTGATGATTTAATCGAGTGATAAAGTCGACATAAGACCCGTTAGATGGAGTAGTCATAATTGATAATGACTAATCTAACCATCTTATGAATTATGATGATAGTTTGACGCCTAACGAGCTAGGTGGAAGCTTGATGAGTGAGCGGGTCAAACGAATCAAGAAGGAAAGGAAATGCGTAATTTGGATGCGAGGTAAGTTAAGCTTACGCCCTTTTTACTTTTATTACAAAATGCTTATTTGTGAGCATGGAATACGATTTATATTAAGTAAATGAAACATGATATTCCGGCGCGATATAATGCTAGTCGGAACAAGTGAAGATGGTGAAATGGTAATCCGGACATGGGTTAACGAATAGATAAAGGGATTTAAAACGACACCATTTAGCATAAGTCATAATGGGTCAAATAAAACAGGAAACGACTTTCAAGTTGGATGATTTCAAAAAGTAAACCGGGATAGGTTAAAGGGGTGAAATGGTAATTAAGTGCCATCTTATAATGATAATTGGTCATTTTGACTAAACGGGTCAAATGGTGTTGCTAACACCATTTGCCAATAATATTTGATGATTGCTTGTTGAGTTTTGTAATCACAGGAATTAACACATGGTTAGCATTGCTATTATCTAGATATTAATAGCAAAAGGTATTAAAACGGGTCAATATGTTGATCCGAGCCAGGTACGCATAATTATGTTGTAGTTAAAAGTGCTATTTTGGTCGAATAATTGGTGAGAGTCCTTCGTCGTAAAAGAAGGACCAAAATCGACCAAAACGCCCTTGTAGGCTAAATTGAACAAAAAACCCTTAAAGGTTGTTTGGAAACGAGTTTTGTGATTAGGTAAATACTTAGAATAAGTATAGAAGCTGAAAGAGGTATTATATTAGTCAAATGGCACTATTTGAGTTTTTGCCGTAAAATAATGATTCGAGAGGTAAAATTTGGTTTATATAGATCACCACATTAAACTCACCATAAATACAGTTGTGGTGGGAGATTATAGGATAAGAAATGTGGTGATGGAATGCTAGTAGCAATCGAAAGCGATTTTAGGCTCGAAAGTGCTTAAATACCCTTAACGGGTCAAAATAAGCATACGAGCGAAAACGGGTTTAAAATGTATAATAAACCTGTGATTAGAACCTAAAATGGTAGATAACATTAATGTGAAGAAGTGTATGTGATATAGGAATCAAACAAATATGTTTGTTTGATAAAATGCATAAACGGGTTAAAATGCGATAAAAAGGTAACGAGTCGAAGGCTTAGAAGTTTCAAAATTTATTATGTTGGATGTTGGATTTTAACTCCATATGATGGAGAATTAAATTACGGACGCGTAGGAAAAAGAATCGGGTAAAACGGATTAAAAACGAGAGAGTTATGCTCGTTTCCGTGAAATCGGGTCATGCTGGGAATTTGCAGCAACATAATATGAACATTCTACCAAAAAGGGGGCTAGGTGGGGCGTCTAGCCCCTAGGCGTGACGCCTAGCCCCCCCTGAACTTGAAAAATGTTTAATTTTGCTTGTTTGACCCATATAACTTGTTTAAACTTGTTATTTAACTATCAAAACTAACTTTTAAGTTGGTTTTGATCATATGTGATTGCCAAGAGTGCCCGGATGAAGATCAAGCTCGAAGAAGAACCGAACACGATAAAGTTAAAAGCTTCCGCGCGACGTTTCGTCGTATCTTTTAAACGACGAATTCAATTACATTAAGTTGTTCATTAACTTTTAAATTGTAAAAGTTTTTGTAAACTCGTATTGTCATACTACGTGTAATCGTATAAACATGTATTTTTACGAAATTTATATAAAATATTGTATTAAACAAGCAAGGGTGTTAAAACCACTAAAAAGGACATCATCAGGTGAAACATCTTTTAGTGAGTTCTTGAACCTTGCAGAGAAAAGATAATGGGAAGAATCTGCAACATCTTCAAAGAGACCAAAGATAGTACAAGTAAAGGATTCAAAAGGAAATGTCAGTTTTGTACAAGAAATTGAGAGAGAAGACATGATGTTTCCTGAAAGCAAACTCAAAGAATTCTATTGGTTTAAACAAGACAAAGAAGAAAGACCAGTGAGTTCATGAGCAGGGACTTAAGGTTGGAAAGACTTGAAAGAGGAGAATGCAACATTCACATAGTTCAAACTAATCCTATAGTGAGAGTCAGAAAAGTGGATCCCTTTGTTACACCAGATGCAGGTATAGGCATCCATGAGCAAAACAAGTATACCTTGATCAGAAAAATGGTGATGAATAGGTAATCAAAGTTGGTGATTTAGTAGATAGGCTCCATTCAATAGACCTGATTATGCTGAAAAAGACCTTTGATGAAGAAAAAAGGAAACACAAGGGTCATAAGGAAAGCCCCTGACAGCCTCTCAAAAGCTGGAAGAAAGCTATTTACACGAATAGCTTTAACTGATTTTGATCTTTTCATTAATTAAGACTATGTAATTAACAAAAAGTTGCTCATGTCCCCTCCTAACACAACAATCCCAACAGAACTACAAGAAGAAGTCAGAACATGAGTTATTTTTGAAAATCCAGAACTTTCTATTGTTTTCAGGGATCATGAAGGAGAGAAGGCTCTTTTTAGAGTAGATGAAATATGCAAGTACTCAAATCAGAGTCTCAAATACATAAAGAAATGCATGAACAAAAAGCAGGAGCAGCTTAAAGCAAAGGGTCGTGACAAAGAGGTGTTGAAGAAAAAGATTGAGAAGATCATCAATGAATTGAATGAAGCAAGAACTTGGTACAAGGCAATGTTCAAGGAATGCAACAAACAATTGACTTCAAGAAGAGACTAAAGGATGGTGAACTTTACAGAGTCAATCTTGACAGTGCTTGATAAACAATTTATTTCCGTTATTTTTCTGTTGAACAATGTTTCTGTTACAATTTGAATTTCTGTGGTTTAAATTTTCTTTCATGTTCTCTGTTATAAGTAGTTATTTTTCTTACAATACTTATGGGAAATTGTTGGGAAACTTTTTGTAAGTATTGAAGAAAAATATGATCAATCTGATCATGTGTTGAAGATAAAGTTAAAAGATCAAACAAGAAGAAGATACCAGATAAATAAGACAAAAGCAGAAAAGAAGATACATCTTCAACAAATATCAGAATTAGATCACAAATAAAGAATGACGATCAGAAAGGACAAATCTGATGAGTCTGATGATTATCATCAGAATCTAGTGAACTCTGATTATCAGAAATCCGGGGATCAATTCGACAGATTTTTTTGTAAGTTATTCATCAGAAAATCTAATGAATCAACTTGTCTTAAAGATAAGACTCTGCCACCGAAGTAAAGTAGCAAGTTGACCTTGGATGGTTTCAATGAATATGCCATAAAACTACTTTATACAGACAAGTACATGAATAAACAAATGAATCAATATATGAGTTATATAATTATAATAATGAATAAATGTTGCACTAAATACAAGAAGCATCTTCAATGAACTAAGTTACAACATATTATAAAGGTGGTTTTTTAATACTAACCAACCTATACAGGTTGTATATATTTGGATTTAAAAAAATTAATAGTTAACAAAACGATCTCTTATCTTATATATCGCGTAAAATACAAAATATTCTATGAAATAGTATATTCAATAAAATTTTAGAAACTAAGAAAAATTTATAATTTTCATATTTATGAGCTTACATCAAATCTCCTTCGATAGAACTTTAACCTTGGTTTAAGAGTATAAATTGAAAACATAATAAGAAGAAGAAAAAAAGTAAAAACGTATAACTAAACTCAACTACTATACAAATGAATTAGCTTGATCCATCTCCATTGATTGTTGAGAATATTGCATTTCTTCCTTCAACCTCTTCGTCAACTTATATTCCCCGTAGAAGTAAGAAGTAAATCCCCATAGAGACAAAACAAGTGCGACTCCTTTCTCAGCTTGAAACTTTTCTTTGTAGAAAATAACTGCTAATACTTCTGTTACTGGAAGAAGAACGGCAATTATAATCCCTGATAATAACGAAGATGCACAAAAGATAACTCCTATAGCTCCTAAGAAGAAACATTGCCATATCAAAGCACTAGCACATAGTATTGCATAATATTTTGTTTGCCCAAGTTCAAAATCCTTTGCCTCGCTTTGAATCACCTACAAACAACCACAACCAAGTAACTTTCCACAAATTCATAACTTGAAAAAAGTCATAACAATATATGAAAAAAAAAACTAGTTAATTGAGAAACATTTGGTTTTATATTGGTTTTGGTGTCCAAGTTTTATGAGTAGTGTTAGGTGCATTTTCAGTTTTCATGTATGTTTTACCACATTTTTGCATACATCTTTTGTAGAATTTTATGTATTTAGACATATATATTAAATCATTTTGGAAAATACACGTTTTGGTAGGATAAAATTTACTTTCGTTTGTTTTTATTGATAGTGTAGGTGTGGAGTGATTGCACTAGACGACAGACAATACACGTTTTGGTAGGATAAAATTGATGTGGACGTTGAATTGCAATTTGCAACATCCAAATTAGACAATGATGGGTTAAAAATGATTTTCGTGGGCTATTTAAATTGAGTGGCCTAGAAATAATATGGGCTGAACTAAAATATTGGCCGTTCGGTTGGTACACTGGGCTGCCAAGAGAAAACAAAGCCACAAGAAATAAAAGTCGAAGTCGGCATGAGGGTTTTGGGATTTTTTATCAGGGTGTTCAAAAAGCTTGAAGTTCTCGGCTCGCTCAAAAAAAGCTCGTTTGTAAACAAGCCGGCTCGGCTCAGCTCAATTTGTAAACGAGCCGAGCTCGTGTGGGTTGGCTTGTGAGCTTGTGAACCAACTCGAAATTATTTTATTCTATATATAGTAATTTAAATTACAAATATATAAAGGAGTTAATTACATAGTTAGTCCCTGTGGTTTACACAAAATAACATATTTAGGTACTAATAGTTTAAAATCACCTTCTAGAGTATTAACTTTTTCATTTTGTAATGTTTGGAGGTATTAACTTCTAGGGTATTAACATAGTTAGTCCTTGTAGTTTGCAAAAAATAACATACTTAGGTACTAATAGAATGTGATTTTAAACCTACAAATAACGTTAATACCTCCAAACGTTACAAAATGAAAAGTTAATACCCTAGAATATGATTTTAAACTAGTAGTACCTAAGTATCTTACTTTGTGCAAACCACAAGGACTAACTATGTAATTAGCTCTATATAAAAATAAAAAGTATATGAGAGAGAGCTTAATTGTTAACATTTTAAGATTAATTAATCAATAACGTATAAGAATATTGTGAAAAAGTTATACTATCTAATACTTTTAATATGCCTTTTGGTCTTTAAATAATGATGATGATGATGATGATGATGATGCATATATACGTGTGTAATATTTTTTCCATGTTATTAATATGTGTAAAAACAAAATAAAAAATATTAAGGAGCCGGCTCGATTAGGCTTGAGCTGGCTCGAACTTTTTACAAGCCGAGCTCAAGCTCAAGCTTGACTTGTCAGCTCATTAAAATAAACAAGCAAAATCGAGCTGGCTCGTTCAAGTTTAAGCTTGAGCTCAAACCCAACCTGACTCGGCTTGATTACCACACTAATTTCTATTCGATGCCAATTTTTTTAAAGGGAAATGTGGATCATTAACGGACCATTGGAGTATTATCGTGTCACCAACGATACCACCCGTTATATCCATCTCCAGTAGGCAATAATGTCTATACATCAATTAAGTAGGAACCCAATAAATCTGGGAGAAACCCCTTGGGGGAATCGAATCCAAGACCTAATGGTCACTAAAACTTATTCCATGCAAGATACTACTAGACTATAATGTCAAGGCAATTGAAAATGTCAAACTTTGGCAGCTGCAAAACGAGCAAATAAATTGGGGAATTTTTTGTTTTAGAATTTCATGAACAATTAATTATTTTGATGTTTCGTCAGTTTGTTTCCTCTATTATATCATATGTTTTCTTTCGTCAATTTGTTTCCTCTGTTAATTATTTAGCCTGACAATTAGGTCAGAGTTATGTGTATCAATAATGAAATGAACATTTATTAAACCAAACCAAACCAAACCAAACTTTACTTTGTTTAACACATGTTGAAAATATTTTGTTACAATTTTACAAACAATATTTTGTTTATCAGCAAATGAGTTACAAATAAGAACTCATTGCTATTTCTTTTATCTAAAAATAAGAACTCATTGGTTGCGGATACGGTTAAGGTGGTTGATGGGGCTGTTACTTTGGTTTGGGATTGGTTGCGGAACCCGAGCTCAACAGAGGAGTTGGAGCAGCTGCAAAATTGCTCTAATCTTTTGTTTTCTGCAGGTTACAATGAACGGAGAGACAAGTGGCTATGGAAAGGATCCAAAGATGGGATGTTTTCGGTTGGTAGTGTTAAAAAAGAGCTGCAAATATCGAACCATCATGTAGGCTTTTATGCTCATGAATGGTGCAAATGGATTCCAGCGAAATGTAACATTTTTGCGTGGAGGGCGGAAATGGAAAGACTCCCTAATAGAGTAGAACTGAGAAAAAGGAAGATCACAATTGATAACGAGCTCTGTGTTTTTTGTGGAGTTCAAGAGGAAACGGCGAATCATCTTTTCACGGGATGTGCAATGGCTGCGGGTGTTTGGCAAGCTGTATCTACATGGTGCGGTATTCCTCACATTTTTTGCTTTCACGGTAAAGGATTTGATGGAAATGCACAAGTTGATTCCTATGTCGGCTAGAAGAAAAGAAGTCTTACGAGGAGTGATTATCATAGCTTGTTGGAGAATTTGGAAGGCGAGAAATGAGCGCATCTTTGAAGATAGAAAGTCGAGTGTGGCAGAGATAGTGGTGGATTTGAAGGCCTTGGGGTTCCTTTGGTTAAAAAATAGGCAAAATTATGTATGCGTAAAATGGAAAGATTGGTGTAACTTTCAGTTTGTGTAATTGGGCTTTCGAGTGCTTCGTTCCTATCTTAGGAATGGAGTAGCTCTTGGTGTTTAATAAAATTCAACTTAAAAAAAAAAAAGCAAATGAGTTACAACTGAAATTATTAAAATTCTTTTTTTTATTGATATAAAAATGGTAATTATATTGAAAATCGGGCATACCCTCATGGAGATAAGTCAAGGTCGCTTGTTTTTGTATGGACTCTTGCAAACTAAGGACAAAGGTGTAGGGTCAAATGTTTGAAAATAAGAGTTCATAATGGTGACTGTGGTCCAACCAAAATTTAAGAAGTGGTGTGCTTTATTTGACTACTTTTAGTGACAGTTTATTTAATATTATACATTTTCATTTTATTTTTTTTAGTTATTGCTGAGAATATATTTTTCATTTTATGTAATAATTATAATTTTTGAGTTAAATGTCATTTTAGTCCCTATGGTTTGGGACATTTTGTCATTTTAGTCTAAATGTTTCATTTTTTGCCTGTGGGTCCAAAAAGGTTTCACCGTTGCCATTTTAGTCTACTAGGTTAATTTCGTCCACATTTTCTGTTAATGAGAACGCCAATTTGGTCATTTTATATGCTGAATTGCCCTTCTAGTTAATAGAATTACATATAAAATGACCGAATTACCATTCTCGTTAACAAAAAAGATAGATGAAGTTAATCCAGTGAACTAAAATGGCAATGGTGAAACCTTTTTGGACTCACAGGCGAAAAATGAAATCTTTGGACTAAACTAGAAAAATAGCCCAAACCACAAATACTAAAATGACATTTAACTCTAATTTTTTTCTATAATTTAATATGAGCTTTGTCACATACACCATGTCCAACTGTAAATGATAAAAAAACTAAAATTACAGAGACTAAAATGACATTTAACTGTAATTTTTTTCTATAATTTAATATGAGCTTTGTAAGACCATGTCCAACTGTAAAAGTAGATTTTCTGAATTCAATATAATATATATATATATATATATATATATATATATATATATATATATATATATATATTTTTTGAACGGCAATATAATATATTAAATATTGAACTGAATATTATATTAATAAAGTCATATTAAAATAGTTTAAGGTATGGTATAATAAGTTAAATCATTTGATAATTATTTTGTCAATTTTTGTCTCAATATAATAATTTAATGTCAAATCATGTCCGGGTATATTGAATTTATTGCTACAAATATCATATAGTTATAAGATAACAAAAACTATATTTTTGAAAATATATTATTCAATAATATAAATAAATTATATTTTAAGATCGAAACATAGAAGGATACAACTATCTATAACATTATTTTATTGGAAAAGAAAAATAAAATCGAAACTCATAGAAGGTTGACTACATCTATAACATTATTTTATTAGAAAAACCAAAATAATATTTCATATTTCATAAAAATATAAAAGATCGATCCAAGTGAAAAAAATCACATCATTAGACACGTGAATAATGTAGATGGCAATTTTGGAGGCTGTTAGAATGAGTCCATACTGAAATGGTTCATAATGGATTCTAAAAATATCTTGTGTATGCTATAATTTTAAATTCAGACGTTTTTTTTCATTCGGGAACCAAAGGCGCATTAAACGTGTACGTTTACGGTGAAATTTCATTCTTGAACCTTATCAATCAAGGAATAATATTAGATTTGGATGCTCTATTTGTTACGGCCCTTTTTTTGAATGAAGAAATCAAATAGGCGATCTTCGAATGCGGTTCTAACAAGGCGTCGGATCCTGATGGGTTCAATTTTAGGTTCATAAAAAGATTATGAAATATGTTTGAGAAAGACTTAAGAAAATTTTTACATTCTTTATGTCTTCTTTCGTGCCACAACATAAGAAGATCATCAGATTTGGATGCTCTATTTCTTACGGCCCTTTTTTGAATGAAGAAATTAAATTGGCGATCTTCAAATGCGGTTCTGACAAGGCGCCGGGTCCTGATGGGTTCAATTTTAGGTTCATAAAAAGGTTCTGGAATATGTTTGAGGAAGACTTCAGAAATATCCTAGCCTCGTTCTATAATAACGGTGAGATCCCGTGGGTGCAGTTCGTCTTTCATTCCTCTAATCCCAAAGACAAAGGACCCTGCGGGGTTGAAAGATTATAGGCCATAAACCTAATCGAAGTCATTAGCAAAACGATATAAAAAATAATGGCAAACCGGCTAAAAAAAGTTATCGGCTCGGTCATCTCGGAATATCAGACGGCGTTCCTCAAGGTATATTCTCGATAGCCCTCTTATGATGAATGAAGTTTTGTCATGGCTTAAAAAAAGTAAAAGAAAAGCATTCCTTTCAAAAATTGATTTTGAGAAAACTTACGACAACGTTAACTGGGGCTTTTAAATTGAAACGATGATACAAATGGGTTTTCCTCAAAGATGGTGTATTTGGGTAAAAGCGGTTTTGGCTTCGGCCAAGTCATCGGTTTTAGTAAACGGGTCCCCTACCTTTTAATTCCAATGTTCCAAAGGGATTAGGCAAGGGGATCCTCTATTGCCTTTTCTTTTTCTAATTGTTATGGAGGATCTGTCATGAATTTTTTTGAAAGTGGGGGAAGAGGGGGTTTTTTAAGGGGATTAAAACTCCTAACGAGGGCCCGACTTTGACTCCCCTTTTATACGCGGATGATGCCTTGGTTCTTGGTGAATGGTCTAGAGATAATATTTTTTGTGTCTCTCTGTTACTTAGGGTTTTTTACGCATGCTCGGGTCTAAAAATAAATCTTTTAAGTCTAACCTGTATGGGATTGGGTGGGAGCTTCGGAAGCTACCTCTCTAGCGGAGGTTTTGGGGGTGTAACAGAGAAGATATTCCTTTAACATATTTGGAGATTGTAGTGGGGGCTAATATGAACAGGATTAAAAATTGGAAACCGATTATTGAGACTTTTGATAAAAGGTTATCTGTTTGGAAAGCTAAAACTTTATCGATTGGGGAGAGATTGACCTTGATTAGGGCGGCTTTGGAGAGTCTCCCAATTTATGATTTCTTTCTATATAAAGCTCCTATGGGTATAATTGACACTTTAGAGGCAAAAATGAGATAATTTTTGTGGGCGGGGAACAACGATTTGAACAAAATTCATTGGGTGGCTTGGGATTAGGTAGTGTTACCGAAAAGTAAAAGGGGTCTTGGGTATAAAACTGTCTTTAAAATGTGAATGAAGCTATGTTGGAAATTTGGGTCTGGAGATTCAGGGTAGAGAACCAAAGCTTATGGAGGAAAGTGGTGGAGGCGTGTCATTATCAGTGAAGAGGTTAGATTTTTTTTTGTCATACAATGATTCTATTGCAAGTTGCTAGAGTAATATTGCTAAAATTGAGCTTAAATTGAAATTAAATGAGAAGTGTCTCCAAAATTTCATTTCAGGTATTGCGGGGGACGGAAGGGATATTAGATTTTGGATTGACATTTGGTTGGGAGAGATGCCTCTCAAAGACAAATGGCCACATTTATTTAATATGGAGATGAAAAAAACGTGTAAAGTGATGGATAGGGTCTATAGGGAGGAGGAGATGTTTGGAGGAGCTTGGAAGTGGCAAAGAGACCCGGAGACAGAGATAGAATGGCTCGAATGTCAAGACGCTTTATCGGAGGTGCAGCTATCAAATGAAAAGGACAAGTGGAAATGGATGGGAGGCGACACAGGGGTTTTGACGGTTAAAGAGATTAAAAAAATGATGAATACTGATAGGGGTGGTGGGACGGGGGTGGAATTTAAATGGTGCAAATGGGTTACTTTAAAATGCAACATAATGGTGTGGAGAGCTAATCTCGACAGATTAGCCACCCGAGTGAATCTAAGGAGAAGGAACGTGAGCATCCTGTCAGATCTTTGTTTGATCTGCGAGGAGATAGAGGAAACAGCGGAACATTTACTTACGGCGTGCATGTTCGCTAATAGAGTGTGGGTCAGGTTTAGATCGTGGTGTAAAATCCCTTCTTTGTTCGTGTTCTCAGTTAAGGATTTAATGGAGTTACATAGATACTTACAAATGGGTAAGAAAGAAAAAAAAATTATTCATGGCTTGATTATTATCACGGTTTGGTGCATATGGAAATGAAGGAACGAATTCATGTTCCAAAATAAAAAAATGTAGCCCGCAAGATGTGATTCGTGAGGTTAAGTCTAAAGGTTTAGTTTGGATTAAGGATAGGTCTTTCTTTAGAAGCATTAGATGGAAAGAGTGGTGTAAGTTTCCTATGTATATGTTGTAAATTTGGCCTCTTACCCGTTTGAGTCGGGGGTGTGTTTTAATGAAGTTTACTTTTCAAAAAAAAAAAATCTGTTTTTATATTTTTGTATACACATTAATGCATTTTTATCGATCCAAAATAAATGATACGCAAGATTAGCTCAATCATTTTAGTGGCTCTAGGTTAAAAAAAAAAAAAAATGGGGCCCTTTTTACTGCTTTTTAAAATAAAATAATTAGAATTTTCAGATATAGAATTCGATATCCATGTTCCTTGTGAACATAATTGACACCATTTTCTTCTAATTGATAAGTAATTGTGGGTGTTTGGGTTAGCTTATTTTGGAGCAATTTATAACTTATTGACTTATAAAAGTTAATAAGTTGTTTCTATAGTGTTTGGTTTAACTTATTTAAGTTGTTTTTGTGTGTGAAAAAGTTTTTTTTTTGAGAAGTTAGAAATTGTAACTTATGACTTATATAAGTTAATAAGTTGTTTTTGATAAGGAATCCCAAACACCCCCATTATTTGTTTTTTTCATAGAACTTTGATATATTAAAGCCTTGTCTTTCAAGGGTAGGGATAGTGTACATTAATTCAGAAATGTGAAAAGTGTATTATAACATAACACTATATAACACCATATAAACACTGTATAACACTATGTAACACCATATAACATCATATAACACTATGTAACACTATATGACACTATATAACAATATATAACACTATACATCTATCATAGACATGCTATTTGACAAACTATAGTGTTATATTTGTTATAGTGTTATATAGTGTTACATAGTGTTATATGATGTTATACGGTGTTACATATTATTATACGGTGTTTATATGGTGTTATATAGTGTTATATATAGTGTTATAATACACTTCTCACACCTCTGGATTAATGTACAGGATCTTCTACCTGTCTTTCAAAATGACAATGTTTCTTCAAAATTAAATCTTATTAAGGAAGTGAGTGGGTTAGATAACTTAATCTTCAATTTTTGCAAACAAAATCGCAATGTTGAGTTATACAAAAAAAAAAAAAAAACTTTTATTAAAACTTTTAAGTCTTATGAAGGCCTAGGTAATGGCCTAGTTCCATTAAACTATAAATCCAGCCCTAATGGTACGTGATGCACGTTTTTTTACTTGCAAAAGATACCATGGTATATAACAACTACTTTCTTGATTTTCTCATTCCCAAATTATTTTGCACCTAAACTATTTTGCACAGTGAAAAGCTAACAAACTTGCAAATGTAAGTTGAAAGAAACTAAAATAAAGTAAAATATAACTTTTCTAAAGTGAAGTACGCTGAAAGAAATTAAAATAAAGTAAAATATAACTTTTCTAAAGTGAAAAGTAAGGGTGAGAGGGGCACTCTTCTCTTAGGGGAGTTCCCTCTCTTACGCACGGCCAATCAGCACGCGCCACGTCAACTCCTCTCTTAACTCCCCTCACACCCTCAATTTGATGGCGGCACTCCACTCACACAATTATTTTTTTATAAAAAAATAAGAAAAAAATATGATTGGTGGAAAAAGGGTGGACCTACATTAACAACCAATCACCCCCTCTCTCTCTCCTCTCACTCAATCGGTGAGTACACACCGAGCTCACAAGTCCCCGCGCGGTAAACATTTGTTGGTGGTGGTGTACCCGCACGGTAAAACCACTCACCGCATGGGGTCACCGAAGGTGCCCCGTGCAGCCTAAGTTAAAGAAATTAAAAATAAAGTCAAAATATGTACTTATAATTGGTGTAACTTTTCTAAAGTGAAAAGTTAATTGCTTTAAACTATAAAAAGTTGAAATTCTTACCATCTCTAATTATTTTATAATTGGTGTAACTTTTCTAAAGTGAAAAGTTAATTGCTTTAAACTATAAAAAGTTGAAATTCTTACCATCTCTAATTATTTTAAATTACAATTTGTTTTTATCATCTCAAATAACTATCACACAATGACACAAATTTTGATCGCATTATTCAAAAGTTATTTTTGTGGTGGTGACCCACGGTAATACGTTTTGTTTGTTATGGGAGCATTCACATTCGAATCATCATCTCTGTTCTTATAATTTAGATAAAGATATATCTATTCCCTGTTTTAAGGAATTGGATTGAGTACATATATTGATTAAAAAAATACTTAATTTTTTTCTTAAAATAAAGAGTTAAGGATAGTATAGAGATTCAAATGGAAGTGCATGTTATATCAATTACCATATTTGTTGAGAAAAAAACGATGAATAATAACTTTATTTTTATAATAATATGCAGTTTTTTATTATTTTTTATTTAATATATTATAATAAATTATATTTACTTTTAAATTTAATAACATATTTTTAATATTTTTTTACCTTTTTAAAACCATATATATTTCTTTTACCATTTTTTAATAATTCTCTTTTCTTTGTTTAGAACATATTTTAATTTATTGATTAATTTGATACTTTTCTAATAATTTACGTTTATAACTCCACTCACACAATTATTTTTTTATAAAAAAATAAGAAAAAAATATGATTGGTGGAAAAAGGGTGGACCCACATTAACAACCAATCACCTCCTCTCTCTCTCCCCTCTCTCAATCGGTGAGTACACACCGAGCTCACAAGTCCCCGCACGGTAAACATTTGTTGGTGGCGGTGTACCCGCACGGTAAAACCACTCACCGCATGGGGTCACCGAAGGTGCCCCGTGCACCCTAAGTTAAAGAAATTAAAAATAAAGTTAAAATATGTACTTATAATTGGTGTAACTTTTCTAAAGTGAAAAGTTAATTGCTTTAAACTATAAAAAGTTGAAATTCTTACCATCTCTAATTATTTTATAATTGGTGTAACTTTTCTAAAGTGAAAAGTTAATTGCTTTAAACTATAAAAAGTTGAAATTCTTACCATCTCTAATTATTTTAAATTACAATTTGTTTTTATCATCTCAAATAACTATCACACAATGACACAAATTTTGATCGCATTATTCAAAAGTTATTTTTGTGGTGGTGACCCACGGTAATACGTTTTGTTTGTTATGGGAGCATTCACATTCGAATCATCATCTCTGTTCTTATAATTTAGATAAAGATATATCTATTCCCTGTTTTAGGGAATTGGATTGAGTACATATATTGATTAAAAAAATACTTAATTTTTTTCTTAAAATAAAGAGTTAAGGATAGTATAGAGATTCAAAGGGATGTGCATGTTATATCAATTACCATATTTGTTGAGAAAAAAAACGATGAATAATAACTTTATTTTTATAATAATATACAGTTTTTTATTATTTTTTATTTAATATATTATAATAAATTATATTTACTTTTAAATTTAATAACATATTTTTAATATTTTTTTACCTTTTTAAAACCATATATATTTCTTTTACCATTTTTTAATAATTCTCTTTTCTTTGTTTAGAACATATTTTAATTTATTGATTAATTTGATACTATAATTCACAAACCCGTTTTTGGGGTGTTACAATACATGTTCATACATTAATAGGTGCCAATGTGTCCATGCATGACTCAACCTGAGCGTTGTTACAAGAATGCGATAGGAATTCAGTCGTAATCGGTTTGGTTCATTATGGTATTGGCATACGCTACCCGTGCTTCACGTGGGACGGGTTGATTTTAAACAAAATGTAAGGGAAACGTAGATGCAATGTTAAAAATAACGTTTCGGTCGGTATTGGTTGACTTCTTTATGGAACCGGTACGATATTGGCGCTTTGTATAACAATCGAATGAGAAAACAAAACAAAGAGTCGTGGTATGCCATAAAGTTAACTAAACGTGTATTAGAGTTAATTCCATAGATGGGCCCTATGGTTTATAGCTAGTTTCACCTTTGGGTACTAACTTTTTTTTAAACAGGTTTAGGTTTTATGGTTTTAATTTTGTAACATCTTTGGGTACTAACACCAAAATTACCAATATAACGACTAAAATACCCTTCCATTTTTTTTAATTTTATCAATGTGACACCTTTGGGTACTAACACCTAATTTTATTTAATTTTAAATCAATTTTACAAAATCTATTTATTTTTTTATTTTCATGTTTTTATTATATCTCTTAACTAACATAAAATCTATTTATTTTTTTTATTTTCATCTTTTTATTAAATTTCTTATTTAACATAAAATCTAATAATCTGCTTTTAATAATAAATATTTATGGTTGATACTTGAACTTTGTATTATATTCTAGGATAAAACTAATCTGCTTTTAATAATTAATATTTATGGTTGATTTTTGAACTTTGTATTCTATAGTTAAATATTTGTATAATTGTATTATAAGTATTTATTATGTATAATACATTTTTAACAGCCTTACAATTTCAAATATATATATATATATATATATATATATATATATATATATATATAGGAACGGGATCAGGAGAGAACGATTTGTAATGTGAGAACATTGAGAACGATTTTCAGCCATGGGATCAGATCTTTGTGATTTGTGGCTAAGATGATGCGGTGGCATTTTTGTAAATAATGGGAACCTTATAACTACCAGGAGGGGTGAAATTGGATGATCCAAACAAGGGTGCACATGCTAATCACATACCATTTTCCCCCATCATATTTAAACGCCAATAACTTTTTTATACGTGATTATTTTTCTAAAAAAATTACACCATAAAACTCAGCGTTTTTTATCTTTCCAACGAGTATACTATTGATATACTTTTCGAAAAAAATGAAATGGGTCTTGTGGCGTTTTTCTGAACTGGGTGTTTTATGGCGTTTTAAACTAGTTATTTTTATGGCGTTTTTCAGAACTATGTGTTTTTATGGCGTTTTAACTAGGTATTTTCATGGCGTTTTTCTAAACTAAGTGTTTTATGGCGTTTTAAGCTAAGTTTTTTCATGACGTTTTTCTGAACTGAGTATTTTATGGCGTTTTAACTGGGTATTTTCATTGCGTTTTTCTGAATTTGGTGTTTTTACGGCGTTTTATTTGAACACCCAGTTCATGTGTGTGTGTTTTTTTTTTGACAATATTACCCCTTAGTGTAATTTAGCATCAATGGCACATGTCAACTCCAAAATCGTTCTCACCGTTCTCACACTTTTCACCGTTCTCTCTAAATCCTGACCCTATGTGTGTGTATATATGTATATATATATATATATATATATATATATATAGGGGGAGGTTCATTTGAGAAGAAAAAATAATTGAGAAGAAAAAGAACAAAGGGTAAAATTGTAAAACATCAAATACTTTTTCCGTCTTATTTATTATTATCTTTGACTAATTAATTAGTCATAATGACTATCATCCTCTACCATAAAAAATTTGGCTACACACATCAAAATTTATTCTACACATTTCAAAAATTATCCTACACATATTGAAATGTATCCTACACATATCAAAATTTATTATACACAACTCGTAATTTAACCTACACATCTCGTAACTTATCCTACATTCTAAATTATTAATTTTTTAATATATATATATATATATATATATATATATATATATATATATATATATATATTGAAAATAAGTTACAAACTTAATGTAGTTAATTAAAGAGGAAGACTACTAATTAATGATCTATTTAAGTTTACTAATATACCCTTACAATAATATTAAATACAAATATTAAATGAAGTAAAATAAATCATTCTTATTGGTTAAAAATTCATCTCTGTTCTTCTTACAAAAATTTATTCTCATTTGAACTCTCCATTATATATATATAGGAAAAGTGTAAAATACAATACGGCTAAACGTACATCACGTACAACAACGTGCGTGATTATGTGTATAACATGCGTGATTAATGTTTTAATCATGCGTGATTAATGTTTTCCAACATGCGTGATTTGGGTTTTTTATTTTATAACATGCGTGATTTTCAAATGAACGTGCGTAATTATCTGTCGTACGTGATGTACGTTAAGCCGTATTGTACGTTAACTGGCCTATATATATAGGGAGAAGATCATGCGAGAACCACCTCTTATTGCGAGAACCGCGAGAACCAATGTGAACACAACCAAAAATGCCTAAAAATAGCTAAAAATCACACAAATTTTTTTTTTATATTTTTTATATAAAAATCGCTACTTTTCGAAGCCAAAAAAAAATTAATTTTTAAAAAAAAAAAATTAATTTTAAAAAAAAAAAAAAAAAAATTTTGCCACTAAAAGTAGCGATTTGAGCATAAAAAATATTAAAAAAAATATTTAGATTTTTTTTTTATTTTTTTAGATTTTTTTAGGTTTTTTGGGGGTTTAGTTTTTAGCATTTTAGCTTGGGGGTGGGGGGGGGGGGGGGTTAGGTTTTTTGGGGGTTTTAGTTTTTAGCATTTAGCTTGGGGGTGGGGGGTTTAGGTTTTTGGGAGGGGGGGGGGGGGTGGGGGTTAGGTTTTTTTAGGTTTTTTTAGCTATTTTAGGTTGTGTTCACATTGGTTCTCGCGGTTCTCACAATAAGGGTGGTTCTCGCATGATCTCCTCCCTATATATATATATAGGGAGGGGCTCATGCGAGAACTCCATTTATTGCGAGAACCGCGAGAACCAATGTGAACACAACCTAAAATAGTTAAAAAAACCTAACCCCCACCCCCCCCCCCCCCCTAAAAAAACCTAACACCCACCCCCCCCCCAAAAAAAAAAAAAAAAAAACCTAAACCCCCCCCCCCCCCCCCACCCCAAGCTAAAATGCTAAAAACTAAACCCCCTAAAAACCTAAAAAAATATAAAAAAAATCTAAAAAAATAAAAAAAATAGATTTTTTTTTAATATTTTTTATGCTCAAATCGCTACTTTTTAGTGGCAAAAAAAAAATATTTTTTAAAAAAAAATTTAATTTTTTTTTATTTTTTTGTTTCGAAAAGTAGCGATTTTTATATAAAAAATATTAAAAAAAAAATTTGTGTGATTTTTAGCTATTTTTAGGCATTTTTTGTTGTGTTCACATTGGTTCTCGCAATAAGAGGTGGTTTTCGGATGATCTTCTCCTTATATATATATATCTTGAGTCAGTATTGTAAGACACCAACTTTATTTCATAATTTATACGACAAAATCTTTTCAACAGTTTAATTTGTTGCATTGAAGTTTTTAAAACATGTTTAGCAAGAACGTCTATTTTATTTTATATATGAACAAAAAAAAAAAAAAAAACTGGTGCAACTAGTAGATTTTATGTTAAATAAGAAATTTAATAAAAAGATGAAAATAAAAAATAAATAGTTTTTATGTTAATTAAGAGATATAATAAAAAGATCAAAATAAAAAAATAAATTGATTTTGTAAAATTGATTTAAAATTAAATAAAATTAGGTGTTAGTACCCAAAGGTGTTAAATTGATAAAATAAAATAAAAATGGAAGGGTATTTTAGTCATTATATTGGTAATTTTGGTGTTAGTACCCAAATGTGTTACAAAATTAAAACCGTAAAACCTAAACCTATTAAAAAAACATTAGTACCCAAAGGTGAAACTAGCTATAAACCACAGGGTCCATCTGTGTAATTAACTACGTGTATTATTACATCAATCGAAAACCATAAAAACGAATATCGGTAATGGTTCCGGTAGTACTGATGCTTGTACTAACATTGTTCGATAGGAATCGATGTCATATCGATATTTTTGGGATGGTATCAATACAGTTCGGCACCGGTACGGACACTTGCCATAACTTACATTAAAGAACATACAACTTCATTTTCAACAAAAAAATTATACCGAAACGCATAAAAACGAATACTGGAAATGCTACCGAAGTTGTTCAAACGACATTTGTTTGGTTTATCATGGTAAAGAACAAAAAAATAATTATATTTGACCTGCTCGATTTTAACAAAAAAAATAATATTGTATCGAAACGTTGATACTAATAAGTACGTCGCAAGGATAAATTCATGTTTTATAAATCATTAAATTACATTATTAATTTAAGGACTAGGGTAAATGACCTTACATTATAAAAATATATTTAAATGTGATGTAGCTTTGATAACATGTATGTTTGTGCATCAATTACTTGTACATTACTACTCACAACTTTGTTTGAAAAAGTTCCATACTAAAACGAAGATAAAAAGAGACAAGTCACAACGACATGCTCAAATATTTATATAACATCGTATCTCAAAAGCTAGAAGAGGAAAACAAAATATACTCAAAATTAATAATTATAATAAATAATAAAAAATTTTAAAAGGTAGAAAAAGGAAAAATTCTCACCGACATAGCCTTTTTATAATATGTAACTAAGTTTATTAAAAAATAAGTAAGTTTGATTTTCATCTTTTACTAATCTAAAAAAAGACGAAGAGAAAAATTATTGAAAAGGTTTTTTATGTATGCTTAAAATTGCTCGTTTCATCAAGCTTTTGGTTTAAAAAGCATGCAAATCAACATTTTGTTTTATCTTTTCTTGCTATTTTCAACTTTAACAGAAACTTAGTTTATTTATTATTTGTTAAGTACCCTTACATGCAAAACATGCGAGGGTATTTTGGTCAATTTCACTGCCCCTCTTGACACGTAAAAAAATAAATAATATTTAATAAACCACTTTTATCCGACGGTCGTTATCCAGTATCCATACCACCGTTAGAACCACCACAGTTTCTCCATCGGGTTTTACTCGCCGTTGGCAAACTAGATGGAGTATTTTGACCGGTTTTTCTGGCTATCAGTTTCAAAAGGGGATAACTCTAACTCATCGGCAATGGTTGACTTCACAATTTTAGGAACGGAACCATTACTACTACCGGAACCATTACTGATATTCATTTTATGGTTTATGATTGATGTCATAAAACAAGTTAGATAACCTTTTGGGCATACCACAACTCTTTGTTTTGTTTTCTCATTTGATTGCTATATAGAGCGCTAGTACCGTATCGGTGTCATAAAGAACCCAACAGATACCAACCAAAATGTTATTTTTAACATTGCATGTACGTTTCCATTTAAATTTTGTTTAAAATCAGCCCACCCCGCCGCAAAGCACGAGTAGCGTATACAAATATTGTGAATCAAAACGATAAGAATTGAATTCCCCTTGCATCCTTGCAACGTGCAGGTTGAGCCTTGCATGTATACATTGGCACCTATTAATGTACTAATGTGAGTATATGTTCAGAACCGAACCTACTAATATTTGAGCATCTTAATGTTCAAACCTGTACATGATCACCCCTTAGAATTCGGTTGACTTGTGCTACTTGAAAAAATGGGCCACTAAAAATATAAACTTATATATATATATATAGGGTAGGGTTCTAGAGTGAACAAGGAGTAAGTTGTGAACAAAGTGAACAGATCCTGTCCGTTGATTTGTTAGATCTTGAGATTTAATGATAATTCCAATTTAGTAATTGTTTATTAATATATTATAGGTATAATTAATTAGTAGGGATAGTATTGTCAAACTACACCTTTTTTATTTTTGGGAAACTGGAAACGTATTTCAGTGATTCGATTGTTTGAAATCTTTTTTCTTCCCATAATCATTGATATCTATAGTTTTCAAAACAAACTCTCCTTGAAGATAGTAATCAGAATCATCTCAACCTTATACACAACCCTAACCGGCGATTCCGTTAATGGCGGCGGAGAAGTATTCCGGTAGAGAAGTGAAGCTGAACGACGGTAAGTTTATGTGCACTACATTGATTCTTGATGTATATCAGTGTTCATTCTGGTTTTTTAAAGAATCGTAAAGTTAGGTTTTGTTCGATCGGAGCGTATGGAATCGATCTGTAGTTTTGTTAGATGTTTAATCAAAGGATGATGGTATGATTATGTCTTTTGGCTGAGTTTCATTCGATAACAGCAGCACCTTGTTTCGTTGGAATGTGGTTTGGGAATCGGATGTTCGACGGTGCTCTGTATTGCCGGAAAATCCAAAGTATAGCCATGGGTTGTAGGTTACTTGTTTTCTACATATTTTGGTGTAATGTTACTATTGTACACTTGTGTATTGTCTGTATAGTAGCTATAGTCATCTTGATTTACACATAGTAGTAAATGCATGCTTGAATTGTATGTGGGTACAGAAAGTACACATGTGTATGTTTGTTTTGTTAATGTGTACACCAATTTAATTTCTATGTAAATGTGTTTTTCAAGTTTGTGTGCATTTGTATGGTCTGTACCACAGTTGCTAGTTGTTATGGAAAAGCTATATTGTGATTACAAGTATGTGTATTTGTAGTGTGAGTTTGTGTAAATATGAAGGGTGTGTACATCAGTGACAACTTTAATGGTGAACAATGTTGTTACACGTATGTACATGATTATTGTAAAAGTTGTCAATTATGTACATCAGTGTAATGTATGGTGGGTTTTGATTATTGCATAGTTTTTTGATGTTTGAAACATGCGGGAGCGAAGCGTAGTAAAGAGGTACCGTCGATAAGGACACGTACCTCTCCGAACAGAATGACGGGTTTTGATTGTTGCATAGTTTTTTGATGTTTGAATTTTATTTTGGAGTTCATGACCTTTAGGTTGGTGTCGGCTTCTATAAATAAATATGGATACACTAGTGTATGTCATGATATCTGATTAAAGTTCCGTATTAATGTGTATAAAATGTACATAGGTGAACAATATTGAACTTAATTGGAGATATGCGGGTGTATTACACTAATAACATCTTATGTACTTTCAATTAAAAGATTTTGAGCCCAGTGTACATGCACATGGAGACCTGGTTTGGAGAAACGGACTTGAAATGGGACAGTGGGTTTCCTCTCGCGCATACGCAAAAAAAGGCTAGTCTAACAAGATTAAGGAAAAAGTATGCTTGCAAGATTGTTTGTTCCCATGCAAACAAGCGGCGAGATGAAGTAATGGGTGAAGCCGTTGCATGGAACTTGGCCGAAGGGTTTCAGGTTTAAAACGTTGTGGATGTTAGTATTTTTTGAAGGAACTTGGAAGTCAAATTGCTTTGGTTTATGGTTGTTTTGAATTTCAGCTTTCTTGTTTGCGACAATCTTGTTAAACTTTTTTTTGTATGGACATGGTATGGTTTTGGTTTAATCCATTGTTAGGAGATTGACAATGCAAATATATTTCAAAAACGAAAATGTATGAAAAAACACAACTCTATACGCGATAAGTACATATATGTAACATGTTTAAATAAACTAGTGTATATGTAGGTTTAGGTCGTATTTGTAGATACTAAAAACATGTGTGTAATTGTTGGAGGGTGGTGTATGAATATACACACATGTACGTATTTTAGGCTTCCAGATTTTATATGTTCAGTTTGTTTGAAGAAAACTAACAGAAGGTTGTTAAATGAAATACGCTAGTGTATATATGTGTAAGTACGTAGAAAAAGTAACATGTGTACACAGGTGTAATGCTTTGGTTAAGTAATAGTTTGACTGTTTAACAATATTGCTTAGTTAAAACACTGACGTATAAAAGGGGTGTAATGCTTTAGGTTCAAATGGTTTTTATTCAAAAAACGCCGACGTAATAGGAGTTGTTACAAAGATAATTAGAAAAGCATTGTAAAACAAATACAAACGTAAACCAAAAAAAGATAATTAATTAAGTTCTGGAAGTTTGTTAAACAAATTAGTATATCATAAAAAAAGCTTGCAACAAAAGAATTACATGCTTTTAGTAAACCCGACATAACAAATCAGTTATTGGATTACACAAAAAAATAATAAGTGATGAAATCAATAAGATATGTGGTTACATGTATGATCAGTACGTATGTGTACATGGAACTGTTATCTTAACAAAAAATATTCAGTTAATCCAATAGCTCTAAAAACAAGACATTCTAATATACTGGGATCCAATACCTCATTCATGAATTCTATACAACCTGAATACACGTTAACAATCAAACACATAAATCAACAAACGGAATGAAAATCGTAAAATGCGATGAACCGGAAACTGATCACATAAACCTGGACGATTCAGAGATTGAAACCGATCAAAATAAAACCTGGACGATTTCTTAAACTACCGAACAAAACAGATAAAAATACTAAACCTGGACGATTCATGGTTGTGTAAAAAACTGGATTCAAATCTGATTGTTGTATTGTGTCTTGTCTATTAGAGTCACTAGTATGAGCATCCTCCATGATCGATGTCGTGATTTGATCCAAAAAAAAGATCGAT